>JAQMYF010000021.1:3120424-3135732 GCA_030014195.1 Neosilurus mollespiculum | reverse complement strand
GTGGACGTGTGTGTGTCAGCGTCAGTAAAGGAGGCGTGGACGTGTGTGTGTGTCAGCGTCAGTAAAGGAGGCGTGGATGTGTGTGTGTCAGCCTCAGTAAAGGAGGCGTGGCCGTGTGTGTGTCAGCCTCAGTAAAGGAGGCGTGGCCATGTGTATTGTGTAGCCTAATATCCGAATAGTTTATATTACATTATGTTCAGATGGTCTGAAGGTGAAACATATTTTATATTGGATATAATCTCGCTGCACTGATAAACCCCAATATATTGAAATAACAACAATTAAAAACAATCTGATTAAAGCTTCGTATTTGACGTCTTGGTCTTACCTAACATATTCAGCGAGAGCCGAGATCTTTGTAGTCCTTGTCTTAATCATCTAAAAAAAATTTCATTTTACAGTTATCAGAGACACTGTGTGTCTATTTTCACCTAAAAATGGATTTGAGATGGAACAAAAACTCACCAGCAACACTTCGCTATCTTCTTCGATCTTTCCTTGCCATTCGTATCTGTAAAGACACAAAACCCGAGTCAGAGAAACACAGACGCAACCCAAAAGCCCAGCAAGAAGTGTGTAGCGGCGAACGTTGTACAGTCCATTCCCTGGAGTACAGAGAGAAAGGAAAAGAGAGAGAGAAAGAGAGAGAGAGACAGAGAGAGAGAGAGAGAGAGAGACAGACACTGGGACGCATACGCACTGATTTGTGAAAGCGGTTACTCACATGGATGTGATTTTGGGAACTATGTTCACACAGGCCGCCAATTTCTTCTCCACTATCCCTCTGCAACATAACAAACCAGCAACATGTTACACGGGTAAATACATCAAGGTGAATTTTTTTTTTCATTAATACATA
Organism: Neosilurus mollespiculum; assembly: GCA_030014195.1. Classification (NCBI taxonomy): domain Eukaryota; kingdom Metazoa; phylum Chordata; class Actinopteri; order Siluriformes; family Plotosidae; genus Neosilurus; species Neosilurus mollespiculum. Next base: position 3,134,873 of record JAQMYF010000021.1, on the reverse strand, counting down.
TTAAATTATGATGTGATGAGTTCATGTGGTAGTCTCTTACCTGGCTAGTTCTTTGGCTACGGTGTCATTAGGGCAGGTGACGAAGGCTGCCGAGTGTGTACCGGAGGAATACGCTTCAGTCGCCATGGAGAACGCACGCAATCCCACAGTCCTCAGCAGCGGGAGCATCAACACACTCAGAAGCGCTGTCTAAAGACAACAACAAGTGTTCTGATATTCCACTTTGTTTAATTGTGGATTGTACTTCCTGTCCTGGCCCTACTGGGTTATTAAACCTGCGTATTACTGAAGTGATGCATCAGCGGAATGGCGTTGTACACACTCTAGAGCAGGGGGCTTTTCTGACAGATGGGGGTGTGAGTGTGTGGAACGTCTTAGAACACGCAGCACCAAACAAACCCAATCAACCTAACGTGAAAGGTTATATAGTGGAATTTAACAGTACGCAAAATACATGGGCAGAACTACACATCCTATTAGTTTTCTCATTCCTGTTATAAAATAAACACACTCGGCTGTTATTACATCAACATATCTCATTAAACCACAGGTTTATTTATGGAAATTATAACAAGACCTTTGTAATTATTTTATTTCATATGTTTAAAAAAAAGGACAGTGGAAATACAAGGGCATAAAGCTTTATTGTGTTACAGCCTATATAGGGCACAAATAGATATTTTACCTAACTATGGTATGACTCATTTCACGAAGAAGAAACATAAAAATCACTGTATTAAAGGGGCAGCGTGGTCATTTTTACCCAAATTCAGTTGCTAAAAATCACATAAACGTGCAATAAACATTTAAAATGCCAGCCTACATTTATTCCTTCACTCTCTCATTCATGTGCGGGGGCCCGAGGAGGCTGACACTGGGCAAAGGCGGGGTACACCCTGAATAGCTCACCAGACCATCGCTGGGCCAACATGCATGGTTTAAACTGTACTGTAGTCAGCCACTAGAGGGCCTCAGAGATACTTCACCTGCACTTTTAAACCAATCAAGAGGTCCAACCATATACAGTTAATGATTTATCTGCATTTAACCAATCCATGATCTGCTTTCTCGCCATGTCCCTGCTTGGCTAGAGAAGTCACTGAATTCAGCACGGTTACTTGCAAATAGCAAGAAAATGATATAAAAGAAACTGAGCCAGACCACATGATCTTTTTTATGGGTGGGGCTTCCATGCTGTAGAGTTTTCAATCAGACCATTAGACACATTTTGTAGTTATAGTAAAATGGCGAGGGGGTGTTGACGCTGTCAGATGTATAGCTGAAAAACACACTCACCAAACAGAACCCTTTTAAGAGTCTTCCTTGCACTGTCTCTGCAGGTGGCAGTCCAAACCGCATCACCTGTATGAGCGACATGCAGGTGTGAACCAAACGTGGACAACACACGACAGCCCTGTCTAATAATTCCCCACTGGCTGGAATTAATGTGCTCAGTGTGAGGTGTAATATCAGCTTTCAGTACGATGCCCGAGGCACCTGCAGTTGTAAAAACATCATTAGGTGCTTAATGACTCGACTTGCGTCTAGTCCTACGTACAGATTTAAGATGGATGTATGAATGATGGGATGGATCTTAAAGGGCGAGGGCATCCGACTATATTGTTCCTGGTCAGGGTCAAGGCTGATCGGGAACCACTGGACATGAGGAGGGAAAATCAACAATGGACACCTGGGGGCAATTATGTGGAATCATCCCTCCGCATACTACCATGTTTTTAAGGGGGTAAAAGGTGAAAGGAAACTGGAGAACCCAGAGGAAACCCACAGGTTGAGTTTCATAATCAAGAACATTCCGTCATTCGCCGACAGCTTAATCCTGTTTGAGTCACGGGGAGGCTGTGTCATATCAGCCGACACTGGGCGAAGGTAATAATGTGCGATAAGAATGAAGACACGTGTTGACATCCATGTAAACACAGGCCTGTTTTTAAAGTTCGTCTTCTTCTGAGCCACAGTCAGTACTGTTCTTTAAGTATATGCCAATCGCCAGATTCCAGCTATCCGCGCTGTAGCATGCAGCCTCGTTTTAGATTTCACCAAAGGTAAGCCAAACCACCTTTCAAATCATGATAATCATTTTTTATATACTGTACTAATCCCGCATTCAACTCATCCAAAGTGAGCAAACACACTCGAAGCAGTGGGCTGACACACATTGCTGGGCTGCCTGGAGAGCAGTTGGAGGTTAGGTGCCTTGCTCAAGGGCACTTCAGCCATGAAGGTGGAGGAAAGGAAGGTGCAGCTCTCTCCCCCAGTGCCACACATTTTCCCTGCTGGCTCGGGAATCGAACCAGCGAACTAGGCGAATCAAATGGCTGCCCCCTGTTCCTATTTTAGGTGACTCAATTCACGCACAATTTAATGGAAATTCCCTGATCAGCGGGTCACCTTTTTTTTACCTACTGTATGGATGCAAGCTAACTTTAACTGGAGTTACAAAATATCTCATAACTTTCTTAACATTAATCACAGAATCATGATTTCTGGGGTCTCATGACACCCTTTCTGTTTATATCCCAATCCAACAAAACTGAAATTAAAAACCAGAGGAAAAATACTCTAAATCTGTAACATGATCTAATCTAGGAATAAACCTGTTTGTTTCCTGTTGTATGGCTGATTGTATACAGGACTGTATTTGTATCTTGCACACATTTAGTGAATCAATAAAACACAAGAGACAGCCCTAGACAAGAATAACTGACTGTGCACTTTGTAAAGATGTAATAAAATCCACTAAAACTTGGTAGGTGATTTCTTACTTAAGATATTATATAAGCTAATTATGTGCTAATTACGTGTAGCTTAATAAAATAACCCTAATAACACGTTTATGCATATTTTATGCATATTTTAGTGTTTTTTTCGGTTGTGTATGAATCCTGTACTCTTATATATTCGACGTAACCAAATAATTTTGAGCATAAGGGTAAATATTCTGTTATAAAAGTGCCACACCACTTACTTTCAGTTTACCTTTTCCAGTGGGTGTGACGCTGGTCTGTTTTCGAACTACTGCGCATGACAATAACTGCCGTAAAACCTTCTTCAAATGTCGCAAGTACCCTCTTCATGTGAACTCGGAATTAAACCATTTAGTATGCCTAAATAAATCTATTTATATAAAAAAATAAAGGAAAATATTAATAAAAATAATTAGAAAAAATATCTTAATGTTTAAGGAAAAAAATCTATATTGTGTAACCGGAAGTCCGACTCGCTTTGCGTCAGTCTATCGCGTCCCTATTTCCGCCGGTGTCTGAGGACCGACTGGGAAATTTTCACTGGGGCGAATAGGTATTCTTTAATCCTTAAACATCTGCTTTTTGTTTAATCGTATGTCAAATAAAATAGACACCAGTGCGTTCTGTTTTTGTGAGCTGACATTTTCTGAAGTTATTGTGTACATTAAGTGTCATAGGGTTTCATTATACGCCGTGTTTTTTGTTAGCTGCTAATGCTAATATGGCAAGTAAATGCTGAGTAATGTCACGAGCATGTTTGGTGCTTATATTAGATATAATTATATGATATAGCATGAATTATTAAAGAGAAGCGTTATGTTTAATGCTTTGGAACTGAAAATTTGTGATCTTTGTGCTGGTTGGAAATTGATGACGCTCAGTCAAGATGCTCACAGAATTGAAAACTTGATACAGCAGGCAAGAAAAGCTAATGCTTGTGACGTCACATTGAGAACACCTCTGGGAGTTTCTAGTTAAATGTGTACTGTCAATTGGGTATGTAAACAACTACAAATTATCTTCAGACATCATTTGTGTGGGGTGGTGTAATGGTTAGCACATCCGCCTCACAGCAAGAAAGTTCTGGGTTCGAGTCCTGGGTCCGGACAGTTCTGTGTGGAGTTTGCATGTTCTTCCCGTGCTTGCGAAGGTTTCCTCTGGGTACTCTGGTTTTCTCCTATGCACCAAAGACATGCATGTTAGGGGTAATTGGCTGTGTAGGTGTTAATGGTTGTGTGTGCTGGCCCTTCGATTGCCTAGTGTGCTGTTCAGGGTGTACCCTGCTTTTGGCCAGCGTCAGCTGAGATGGACCCAGCCTCCCTGTGACCCCAATAGGATTAAGCAGTTTGCCGAATGACGCTGTGAAGAATCACAACTAAATTAATTTAGGGCACTTCTTGCCATGGTATACTGTTTTGTACCCTATTTAGTGCATCATTGACATTTACGGCATTTGACACATGTTCTTATCCAGAGCGACTTACAGTTATCACTTTTATACAACCGAGCAATTGAGGGTTAAGGGCCTTGCTCGAGAGCCCAACTGTGGTGATTGTGGGGATTAAACTGCTGACCTTTGAATCCGTAACCCATCCATCTAGTAACCCTTAACCACTAAGCCACCACTGCCTCAGGTTCTGTGTTGATTGACTGAGAGCTAATTGGGTATAATTCCAATCCGCAATGTTGTGTGGTCAATGATGACTAGTCCACTGCGCAAGCTGATGTGCAGTAAAAGTGCACACTAGTATGAAGAAAGCAGTGCTGATTAAAGTCTGAGCTCTACACACTCCAGCGTCATGAAAAGTCAATTTAAAATCCACCAGTCGTATAAGTGTCATAATCTTTAGTGGTGTTGTTGACAACTGTTTCCTACCTTACTCATAATTCAGGTCATCCATCTACCTGATAGTGGTGCCAGAGGTGCCCCAGTGATGCAGCGGTGATTTAGTCCTTACTCCAGTAAAATTTTGAGATGATATCTGATGTTTTGTAATCAAGCCTCCTGCTCTTGCTTTCTCTCTTTGCCTGTTGTGCATGTGAAGACCATGGCGAAGTTCCTGGCCCCCGTGATTCAGGATAACCCCTCAGGATGGGGTCCCTGCGCTGTTCCAGAGAAGTTTAAGGACATGCCGTACCAGCCCTTCAGCAAAGGGGACCGTCTGGGCAAGGTCATTTCTCACACACTAGTCATCCTAAACATTCACACGTCATAATGTCGTCTGATATACAAAAACTTTTGCTGTTCACGTGTAACTCTGATTTGACTTACTGCCGCATCAATCCATGCCGTCATTGATTAGCTGCTAAAAACATTTAATGTTATCATGGGCAGGATGGCTCGGTGGTTAAGGCTCTGGGTTACTAATCAAAAGGTTGGGGGTTTAAGACCCAGTACCATTAAGCTGCCACTGTTGCCATACTCAACCGTTATCTTGATTCGTACACACGTTCATATGTATTGTAATGCTGACTGGCTGTTTGCTCATGGCAGGAACTTAATGTAAGCCAATGTCCAGGAATGTATAGTACGGCATTTTTGAAAAAAGTGACAGCATCCAAAAGGCAACAAATCACTGATTTTAGGTAGTCAGTGTATAAAGCTGTGTATTATTCCTTATCTAACATGTAATAGAGGGTAGTAGATAAGTCTTTCTTGTGTTTTTAGGTTGCTGACTGGACTGGAGCAACTTACCAGGATAAAAGATACACAAGTAAGCTTGTGATCAAGTTGAGGCTTTTTTGTGGGTGGATGTACTTCGTGTATGTTTTGTACATGCATTGTGACAGCACTGTCTTGTCCATCTTCCTGGCAGATAAATACTCATCGCAGTTCGGAGGAGGAAGTCAGTATGCTTACTTCCATGAGGAGGATGAAGCTAGCTTCCAGCTGGTGGACACAGCCAAAACCCAGAAATCGGCCTACCAGAGGAACCGGATGCGCTTTGCCCAGGTACACCTCGCAGCCTGAAACCTCTCACAGTGCGAGGGGAAAAAATAGGGAATGTGGTTTAAACACTGCGTGCATGTCTGTTAAACAGTTTAGAGTTTGCGTTTATATGCAGTATGTATCATTTGATAGCTTACAGTCTTCTTTCTGCTTTCGCTGTGTTTACAGAGGAACCTGCGTCGGGATAAGGACCGCAGGAATCTCACGCAGCTCAACCTGCAAACCCTCCCTAAGAGTGCCAAACAGAAGGAACGGGACCGTATGCGCCTGCAGAAGAAGTTCCAGAAGCAGTTTGGCGTTCGCCAGAAGTGGGACCAGAAGTCACAGGTACTGCCCCCCTCACTGCTCAGTGAACACGGTTTACTGTTAGAGTACTGAAGCGGCACCAAGCTGATGGGCCGGACTTTCTGTTCAATTTTACTCTTCGTTGTTGGTCGATGTTGCTGTCACCCTGTCAGTCGACGTTCTTAATTACCGGGCCCAGTTGCCAGATATTCATCAAATGATACATTAGTGCTTAATAAGTGTGGCGTGTCGTGGTTGTGGCAGGCTCAGCTGAAGCCCAGGGATTCGTCGGTGGAGGTGCGCAGTGACTGGGAGGTGAAGGAAGAGATGGACTTCCCTCGTCTCATGAAGATGCGATACATGGAGGTGGCTGATCCTTCAGACATGTGAGTAAAGCTCGGGGGTTTTATGGATAGGTTTCATAGAACTGATGTTTAAGTAAACCAGGAGAAGTCAAGAAATAGAAAATGTTGTTTTGTGATGGTTGAAGGTTTTTTGGACCACACCCAGGATGTGTTCACTGATAACCCCCCTCTCTCTCTGGTGTAGTGAGTGCTGTGGTGCTTTGGAGCACTATGATAAAGCGTTCGATCGCATCACCACCCGCAATGAGAAGCCTCTGAAGAGCATTAAAAGGATCTTTCACACCGTCACCACCACCGATGACCCTGTAATCCGTAAGGTAATGTTTTTACCCCAGCTGGGAAACCACAAACATCCAGGATAGATTTTTATTTATTAATCACAGTGTGGAACCAGGTTTATCAATTCATAACTGTGGCCTTAAATAACTAATGTGCAAAAATGAAAAAAATAATAATAATAATTCCCCCCGCTTGACCTGGAGGTTTTGTGTACTTGTTAATTTCAGCCTCCAAACTAAAGGCAAACAACCTTCTTGTGCGCCGAACAAACGATTAGTATTTGGGGGGGTTTGATACATCACTCCCTCTGACTCCTATAAGTTTTTTGGGGGTAGATATATTGCCAAAACTGACAGAAATCATGTTTATTATCTCTGGAATCCTTTGGATTTACGGGGAGGGGTTCCGGGATCCAAACTTGCAAAAAAAGGAAAGAGAAAAAAAAAAAGACGATTTAAAAAAAATAATAAAAAATTTAAAAATTGGCTCTTAAAATGATCGAAGTGGATTTTGTTTCCTTTTTGCGACAAAAAGAACTCCCTGCATTAACCCATCATAAATCTGTCCCCTCTTAGCTGGCTAAGACTCAGGGTAATGTGTTTGCCACTGATGCCATCCTGGCTACGCTGATGTGCTGCACGCGCTCAGTCAACTCCTGGGACATCATCGTTCAGCGCGTTGGAAACAAGCTCTTCTTCGACAAGAGAGACAACTCCGACTTTGGTGAGTGCTCTTAAGAAGCGCCATATTCGAGACGTTCGATACTACAATGAGTGTCTCAAGTAAACAAAGCGTGTGTGTCTATCAGATCTGTTGACAGTCAGCGAAACAGCAAACGAGCCTCCTCAGGAGGAAGGAAACTCCTTGAACTCCCCTCGAAACCTGGCCATGGAGGCCACGTACATCAACCACAATTTCAGCCAGCAGTGCCTGCGCATGGTACCGTAACTCACTTCTGTTTACCCAAACACACACACACCCACACACCTCTGTGTAAGTCATGTCACGTTCGTTGGACGTTTCAAAGATCAGACGTCACTTTCATCAAGTGTGTCTCAGGTATTTGAAATCCTGAGATGCAATAATTGTGTGTGTGTGTGTGTGTCGGGGTGGGTGGTATTCCTTTAGAGAGGAGAGAGGCACAAGTTCCCCAATTCGAACCCATTCATAGAGGAGGATATGGATAAGAGTGAGGTGGCGTCTGTAGCATACAGGTGAGCTCGAACCCGATCCTGTTCCAATGAGTTCCATTCGATTCTTGTGTTGGAGGAGTGGAGTGTATGATAACTTGGTGTGTATGTGTGTGTAGGTACCGGAGGTGGAAGCTCGGAGAGGATATCGATCTGATTGTGCGCTGCGAGCATGATGGCGTGATGACCGGGGCGAATGGAGAGCTCTCGTTTATCAACATCAAAGCTCTGAACGAGTGGGACTCACGGGTAGGAATGAGGAAAAGGCCACCCTGAGTGTGACTGTGTGTGTCTGTGTGTTACACTGAAACGGTTAATGTTCACGCAGTACTGTAATGGAGTGGACTGGCGTCAGAAGCTGGACTCTCAGAGAGGAGCCGTGTTGGCCACAGAGCTGAAGAATAACAGCTACAAACTGGCACGCTGGACTTGCTGCGCCCTGCTGGCCGGCTCGGAGTACCTCAAACTGGGGTGTGGTACACGTTCTATTTGTGTTTACTTTTATACACACTTTTCTCTATTTCCAGTCACAGATTGTCCAATCCTAGATCAGATTTATAGCATCAAAGAATTTTTTTAAAAATGTGTGTATATATATATATTGTGTGCACGACAGTTATGTGTCCCGCTACCACGTGAAGGACTCTGCGCGACACGTGATCCTGGGAACACAGCAGTTCAAACCGAACGAGTTTGCAAGCCAGATCAACCTGAGCATGGAGAACGCATGGGGCATCTTGCGCTGCGTCATCGACATCTGCCGCAAGCTGGATGAGGGCAAGTACCTCATCCTCAAAGACCCTAACAAGGTGAGCGGCTACAGCACACACAAACATCACTACATAAGGCAGCATTGTACTACTCAAGTACTCAAAAAAAACAAATCATGTTCAGCCAAAAGGCGACATTTCGTGTTTCTCTATCGAATCATCAGGACTTGCCTAGTGTCAGATGCTCTTTTTGTCCTTGCTCCAAAATGCTCACTGTGTTGTGATGGAGAGCCAGTCAGATTGCAGCATGAAGGTTGCGGTTGGGAAAGTGTATAAAAGATATCAAAAGGTGTTTGAGTTCTATTGGTGGATTATTGAGGACAATTTTGCTATTTTGCATAGATTTATAAATAGCACATTGTTCTAAAAGGGAATTTAATCCAGACATACATACATTAAAGCGTGCATACAGTACATCATATACGTCTTTGCACATCAAAATGCACTTTTGTTATTACAGTCTTCTTTGGGTGAGAGGAAAAAATGAGTGTTAAATATTCATGCAGGGGGAGCTATTTTACTGCAAAAAGTCCCACGTGACTCAAGTGGAAGAAGCTGTAAACAAGCAAGCGATTTGCATACAAATCTGAATAAACTGAGGCGTATATGCCAGTGGTTCATGTATACGAGCAGACTGATGTATGTCAATGTAACATAGTGTTGTTTAGATGTGCGTAGTTTTATTTATTTATTTATTTTTCAGAAGTTCACTAGTTTATATCTGTTTTGTTAGTTTAATATCTGTATACTGTTATTTTTGCCGTTGTCTTGCCTTATTGGAACTGACATGTCCATGTCCTAATAGTGGTCTTTTTAAACCTACTAACGCAAACTATCAAACACATTTTAGCAGAGTTCAGCTTCAAAGTTGTACGTATAAACCACATGATAATAAAAGTATACATGTGTTCATGTGTAGCAGGAGAGGTCTGTCTGTGTGAATGGAGTAAAAAAAAATTCTACAGTACCGGAATTCTTCGAGCTGCGTAAACAATAGCAACGTCCTCATATAACACCGTGAAACTGATACATCAGCAATCCCAGCTTAATCCCTGATGCGTTCGCCGTTTGTGTTTACAGCAAGTGATCCGCATCTACAGCCTCCCCGATGGAACCTTCAGCACCGACGAAGACGAGGATGAGGAAGAGGAGGACGAAGACGAGGATGAGGAAGGTATTGAAAAGCGAATCCTGGTTATAGTTTTATAACACAGTGTAGTCGGTTTCTTTCATGTGTTTCTTTTTTTTTTTTTTTTTTTTTTTTTTTTTTTTTTTTTTTACTAACCCTTCTTTACTCATACGTTTTTATGTTTTCATTTTAGATGAGGAGAACTGAAGAGCTGGATGAAATCTGAGGAACGAGACCAAACAAGTCGGCACCGTCTCGACTGCATCTGTTTTAATAACCCAGATAAAGATTAATTAAACACGGCTTATTAAAAGATTAAGCAATATATGAATGTCCGTCTCTGTTTTCATTTTAACCTTGACTGCACTGTACGCAGTGAATTAGGGATTTGGATTCAGGAAGCAGAATATTTTGGTGGATGTCAGGCCCTGACTGTCACATACACCCTGTACAGTGTCCACATGAGGGCAGTGTGGGACCAGATTGGGAGAAAACCGCATGAAGTCGGAAGTAACAAAGTGTCTCACTCTCACTCACTCGTTTGCTGAACTGCTTAATCCTTGTAGGGTTGTGGGGAGGGAGGATGGAGCCTATCTCAGCCAAGCCTGGGCGAAGGCGGGGTGCACTCTTGAGAGCTTACCAGACCATCACAGAACCAACACACACAACCACTCACACCTAAGGGCAACTTGGAACAGCCAGTTACCCTAACATTCACGTCTTAGAGGAAAGACGTTAAAGGAAACCGGAGAACCTGAAGGAAACCCCTGCATGAACGGGGAGAACATGCAAGAAAAGCCCTCGCCCAGCCTGGGACTCGAACCCAGGACCTACTTGCTGTGAGGCAGACGTGCTAACCGTGGCACCACCTAGCTGCACCACAAGTGTTTCCGCTTTTTGATATAAAATAATCAGTTGTCATAGTAACTAATTCTTAAGCAAACGTTTTTTGTTGCTTCATGTTAAAGATGAGTAAATCCTGAGTCGCCATGGATCTTATGGACACAACTGGAGAGCAAGAAAGATGAGTACAAGACCTTTAGAAATGTTATTTAAACCCATCAGAATGTTGATCATCGTTCAAACGAAATGTGCACCGTCTCCTGTCCCATCCTGAGCTGTGTTTCTAATTTTATCTGCAATGTCTGTCAAAAGAATATCACGGCTGTAATTCATAACGGGTGCAATTGCTTTAAAGGATAGTTTGGCTGTGGATCAAATTTATCCTGAATGAAGTCAATCAGCCAAGATGCTTGGTGCCCAAAGTTGGCTTTAGTTGAGTAAAGGGAGCTGTACGGATCACCAATTTGGCATTATGTATCTGCGTCAATATTTTTCCTGTAAAGGATTTGCTCATTCATTTGCAGTAAGTGCTTTATGGGGGTTGAGTTAGGGTTCGGGTCAGGGGTGAATCTGGAGACTTTCCCAGAGAGACATGATTTCATTACAGTTCATCACGCACCCTCTCACTTATTTGCCGAACTCGTAACAGCTCGCCAGACCGTTGCATACAGCTGTTCACACTCACGCTCACATGTGTGGTCAGTTTGGAAGAGCCAATTAGCCTAATGTGCATGGACTCTGGGAGGAAACCCACGCAAGAACGGGGAGAACATGCAAACTTCACCTCCACACCCAAGGAATCACAATTTTGGGCTAGTAGCATAGCCAGTTAACATACAGGCTTGTTTTTGGGAAGTGGGAAGAACCCAGAGGATCCACATTACCCCAAGCTCAGTCTCAAAGCTGTGGAGCTGTAGGAAGGTAACACAGCCTGCTCTAACTCCATCTTAACAGTAAATAACCACTCTTTGCAACCATGGTGAGCGGAAAAGCGTCTCAGGTTGTTTTCTCCTCGTCCTCCAGTTCGAGTTTCAGTGCCCACTGCAGCCTACAAACGATATGAGTGGTGCGTACCAGCAGTTTTCCATTTTCACCCCTTTTTACACCTCATCCTAAACTGGTCGAGGCAGAGGACGTGTTGAATCATAGAAGCACTTTGGTGATCCAGGGAAGACCTGGGACGTTATTCAATCCCCAAAAGAAAAGTCTTTGTGTGAGCGAAGAAAACGCTCCAGCTCATCACCACGCTCTCCATAAGCAAATCCGAGCTGCCTATCCGAACGCCTTTCTTCTCCTCCCCCCACTTATTTCTTTATTTTTCATTTTATTCATCATCCGCCTTTATTCTTCAGCTTTAATATCATCCGTCACACCCCTCCCGTTTCATCCTTCCCCTCTCTCAATCACCGTGGTCAAGGTTAAGGAGGGAGCAGGTTAAAAATAGTGCAATAAAGCCAAGAGGCAGACGATGCTACCTTCAGAATACTGATCAGGCCCGGAGCCCACGGGCTCGGCTACTCCAGAATAGAAGGATTGCAGGGGTAGACAAGGATTTCGCCCAGAGGATGGGGTTTGATCTGCAGCAGCACTGCAAAGGAGGCTCTCGGCAGTCATTCTTTGTCAAGCAAAAGCCAAAGAGGTTGGAAGTCTGGTATGTCCCCCACCCCCCCATCCTCATTACGGATGCTGCTATCCATCCTTCCAGAGCATGCAAACACTTCCATCCTGCACATGCTGAAAGTCTACAAATATTGATTTAGTGTGTGTAGGAAGGAGCCACTCAGTTTGATAACCCCCCCACCACACACACACACTCACACACTCACACACACACCTCCCTCCCAGCTCTCTCCTTCTTCCTCAGTCTGATTAAATACATGATAAATGCCCCTCCTTCAAGAACACTCCTACTGCCACCTCCATTTCCATTTCCTTGCCCACCTCGGTGTACCCTGAGTACACGTACGCATGTACTTTGTGACATACACGTGTACGCACTGTCCTGCATGACTCATAAAACCCAGACAATGGCGACTGGTTTGGTCGTGTCAGAGCGTTTTATGGCATGCCTCAAGCAGAGCAGTCAAGCTTAACCGCCAACGAAGTACGCGCCGTCGTCCTTGCACTACAGGCGGCCGAAAAGTTGACTGATGAGGAACACACACACACAAACACGTACACAAAGACACCAAAGAGAGCAAGTGAGGTTTTCATTGATGCTCCACGCAGAAAGGGGTGGGTGAAGATGAAGAAGAAAGGGGGGGTGGTGGAAGGGAGTGGGGTGGTTCCCATGGAAACTGAGCAGTCAGCACATCTGTACGTTTCCTTGCTGCTGTCCGCTGCCGCCAGCATCCCACAGCCTCATCGATGCCAACACACATAAAACAACGCTGACCCCTGATCACACATTCACACCTTCCTTCCTTCCCACCTTATTACGCCGCCCATACTGTACATACCTTCCTTATCACCTCATATCACCTGCATGCATATTTATTCTCTCATTCATTCATTTCCCAAGCCACTTAATCCTAATGGCGCCCATCTTAGCCGACTCTGGGCGAGGGCAGGGTGCACCGTAGACAGCCTTCCTGGCCATCACAGTGCCTGACAGGGTGGCTAGAATATTGCAGAAACTCCGGGACAGCCAAACAGTGCATGATCCAGATGTGTTTCAGGTCAAAGGAAGATGACGGTTAATCAAATACCACTCAGTACAAGCGTGGTGAACAGGAAGGCATCTCAGAACATGATAAAGGCTAATACATAATAATAATAATATTAATAATAATAATAAATAATATTATTATTACTATTACTATTATTATTGGTTGGCATGTGTATAGTGGTTAGCACGTCCGCTTCACAGTAAGAAGGTCCTGGGTTTGAGTCCCAGGCTCCGCAAGAGCGTTTCAGTGTGTGGTCTGCATGCTCTCCTCATGGGTTTCCTCCACGTACTCCGGTTTCCTCCCACAGTCCAAAGACATGCACATTAAGCTAATTGGCTGTTCCAGATTGCCCCCTAGGTGTGAGTGGGAATGATTGCGTGTGTGCTTGCCCTGTTTAGGATGTACCGCACCTTTGCCCAGAGTCGGCTGAGATAGGCTCCAGCCTCACCATGACCCAAGAAGGATTAAGTGTTTCAGCAAGTAAATGAGTAAAAGAATTGTTATTTCAAATTACAAAAAAATTAATGAATGAATAAATAATAAATCATTTGGAAAAATAATAAAACACTGCATTTATACAGGGCCTTTTTACAATATCAAGGTCCCTTTACATGGAAAAAAAGTCTTAAAAAAAGCAGAATATCACATCAGCTTCCATCGATCTCTGTTGTTACCTAAGCATTATGTTTCCTTATGAGCTTTCTGTACATATTTCAGGATAGGTCGTACTACATGACTGGATAAGTCGAAACCATGGTTATAAAAAAGCATAAACCCAACATGCTCCATGGTGTTTTCTTCCCTAAAAATGATTAGACGCTTAGCAACAATAAGGCAACGTCTTAAGTTTGATAGGTGGATGAGAAGTAGTGTACAGTGTACCGTGTGTGCACTGAGCCTGGACAGTGTTATTTTATTTTTAGTGTTTGGAAGTAAATCTAGCAGCTTCCTGACTGCCTCGGGCAGGTGATTTATAGGAATTTTATCAGATGAAGGGATGACATGAGAAATGTCTTGAGAAATCTGAACACAATCATTTTTTAAGAGTATTTGACCCCATAACAGGTCATGAAACTCTATCTCTCTCTCTCTCTCTCTCTCTCTCTCTCTCTCTCTATCTCTTTCTCTACCTCTGTCTGTCTGTGTGTCTCTCTCTCTCTCTCTCTATCTCTTTCACACTCTGTCTTTGTCTCTCTCTGTCTAT
>JAQMYF010000021.1:3075925-3093922 GCA_030014195.1 Neosilurus mollespiculum | reverse complement strand
CTCTCTCTGTGCTCGGTCCAATCTCGTGCGCGCGCACTGTGCATCCACGCTCCTCTCTCTCTCTCTCTCTCTCTCTCTCTCTCACCCCCTCCCTCTCTCCTCTCCTCTACTTGTATCACAGTGTACCGAAAGAAGGCGAGAAGCGAAAAAAAAGCAGCCGCTGGATTTTAAAAAAATATTTATTTATTTATTATTATTTATTTTTTTGGACGGCGCTCATTCTGGCTTCTATTTATTTCATTATTTATTTGTTTGCTTGGTTTTGATTTATTCGTTTCGGCCCTGTTGTCCCCTCTCGTTTTGGGTTTCGTACATGGCGCGGGGGTCGCGCGCGTTCGGCGGTGTCGGCTGCGCTGTAACGGATTTGGATTCGGTGAAGCGGGGAGGAGCGGCGCGCGCGACGGCGGTGGCTCGTGCTCCTCGGCCCGGCGGCTCCAGGACGCCTGATGCTCGCCTCCAAGGCTAGGAATCCGGTCCCCTGTTTTACCTTCACATCGGCTTCATCATCGCCGGGTTGCACGCAGATGCTCGACGGATTAAACGCCACTTATGGAAACTGGGGACCAGAATTTTAGGAAAAAGCTGAATTAACGGCAGTTCTTTCTTTTCCAAGCTGCTGTATTTGTTAATTTTGCTGGGATCATCATGGCTCCTTGATATTTGCTTCCAGACCTGACCCCAGCCTTGATTTATTATTATTTTTTTATGGATTTCCTACTCATTCATTCATTCAAAAAAAAAAAAAAACCCTTTATGTTGTAATTTCAGGTCGGGCTTTGTGTATTTTAGAGGTCTTCCTGTCATCTCTCTCTCCCTGTCTCTCTCTCTGTCTCTCTATCTTTCCCTATGTTTAGATGAGTAGATAGATTTAGAATCAACAGAGAGCCAGTGATGTCTTGCCATTGCCTTTCTAACAAATGATAGGCATCAGTCATAAGGATTGAAAGAGCTTAAGCATTGGGTCGCACCACTCATCACCAGTCTGAGGTTCTGAAGTGCACTCAGCTGGTCCCCTTAAACCTCAAATCCGTCATCCCTCCAGTCAGTGAAACTGGAATGGACTGTAATGCCAACCATCACCTGAACCGTGCAGGGTGGAAGCTGGGGTACACGTGTCCAGATTTGAGCGGATTGGATGCGTTGGATCTTCCGTACACACTGACTTACACCAGCTTTCCTTTTCCGTTCGAGGAAAAAAAAGAGTCACCAGCTCGCCAAGACGTCTCGACATCCTCCGCTTCTCAAGTTGTAGGCCACTTCATAGTCTTCCCACTTTGGTTGAATCCCATGAGACAGATCAGCAGTGTGAATTTTGTTTTTTGCACTCCCCCCCCCACCCCACCCCCCCATCCTCCCCCCCGGACATAGTCCGATTCCACCTTTGCTAAGGTGCCCCATTTTCTGCTTTGGTGTGGTCCTGTAAATTTACAAATATTTATTTCCTATACGTCAAGAGGAAAGGGGGTTCCCCTTTCATAGAATGCGGCAACATGGGTCTCTTTGACCGCGGGGTTCAGATGCTGCTGACCACGGTGGGCGCCTTTGCTGCCTTCAGTCTTATGACCATCGCGGTCGGCACGGACTACTGGCTCTATTCACGAGGAGTGTGCAAAATAAAGACTAACAATGAAAACGAGACCAGTAAGAAAAACGAAGAGGTGATGACGCACTCTGGACTGTGGAGAACCTGCTGTTTAGAAGGTAGGACCTTCCAGAGTTTGTTTGTTGTCCATCCCTTTTAGATGTCAAAGGTCTAATATGATGTGGAACGTAAGTGTCATACTACGACTACAAATTATGGATGCCTGTGGGCCTGATGTTCACCAAGCCACTTACAACGAGTGACTCAATTACCATGATGAGGATTCTGGCTTCATTACTGGAAGGTGTTTCAATCCACCATCAATAAAAGGCACAGGTTGTATATATAACTATTACAGATTGCTTCACAGATCATTTTAAGACTCCTGGTACATTTGGGTTGGAAAGCCCACATCTGCCTGGTCTAAAGTCCATGTAACATGGCTTGTCCTCAGGCCTGGCTCGGCTGCCCGATTTGTATGCAGATGACTGTTTAATTTTCTCAGTGGAACAGCCTGTTTTCTCTGTTCTGGGGGCTTAATTAAGGATGTCTGACATCAGATTCAATCAGGGGACGACAGGCGTGATGCTCCTCGTATCATCGAGAGCGAGTGACACAGGCCGAGCTCGGCTGTCAAACCATCTGATGCCTTGCGCACACACAGCAAGAGAGAGGGGAGGAAAGAAGGGAGGGAGGCAGAGAGGGAGGGAGAGAAGGGGGAAAGCAGGAACGAAATGTTACCAGCTGTTCAGATGTCAGCCTGGCACCTGGGCAAGCTCTACACCTGTAGTAAATGACTGTCACCTCTCCTTCAAGTGGAATGCGGCAGTGAATAAAACTTTTTAAATAGTTGTTCACATGAGCACTCAGTGCAGTGGTGGTTGGTATGTCCCGGGTCCTGGGTTCGAGGGCGATTCTGTGTGGAGTTTGCATGCTCTCCCCGTCCTTACGTGGGTTTCCTCTGGGTACACTGCTTTCTTCCCACAGTCAAAAGACATGCATGTTGGGCAAATTGGCTGTTCCAAATTGCCCCTAGTTGTGAGTGTAAATGGTTATGTATGTTGGTTCTGTGATGGTCTGGTGAGCTTTTCAGGTTGTTCCCTGCCTTCGCTTTGTGTCGGCTGCGATGGGCTCCAGCCCCCCGTAACCCTAATGGGATTAGGCAGTGAGATGAGCTTCCTTGGTAAGGGTTTGCGTTCTCTAAATGCTTCTAGTCAGTAAATAAAACCTCACTTTTCCTACAACAGCATGCCATGCTGTATTTTATTCCTTACCTCTTGACAATGATGCCGGAGCCTATCTCAGCCGACTCTGGGCGAAGGTTGGTACATACCAAACAGCTCACCAATCCATTGCAGGGCCAACGCACGCACACAACTATTCATACACACACACTCACACCAAGGAACAGCCAGTTAGCATAATATGCATGTTTTTGGACTGTTGGAGGAAACCGGCGTACCCGGAGGAAACCCACGTAAGTAAACTCCGTTCCAGGTACACAGTCAAAAAAAAATATGCACAGTTCCCTAACTGGCTGTTCCAAGGTGAGAGTGTGTGGTGTGTGAATAGTTGTGTGTGCGTGAGTTGACCATGCAGTAGATTGGCGAGCTGTTCAGTGTGTACCCCTCCTTCGCCCAGAATTGGCTGAGATAGGCTCCGATATCTCTGAGTGACGCTAGTATGATGAAGCAGCAGCAAATGAATGAATGAATGAATGTGTGAGCAGTCAATCAAATGTGGTTTAAGGAGAGTTGATGGGTTCGAAGAGAGAAAGACAGTGAAAAAGTGCTTATAGCGGAGCCTTGAGTGCATTTAATCCCGTGAGAGACTTGAATAGAATTCACCAGCTGCCACCATAAAAGTTATCATAGCACTGTACGATATTTCTTTATTGTAATATAAGAATAATGCCATAGCAGATGCACAGTAATAACATGTTTTCTACCCCAAACTTTTTATTTCCTTGTTCAACTCAAATACCCATAATGCTTTAGCAAACTTCAGCAGTGCATCCCAGAGATTCCCAGAGCTCCATCTGAGTCAGCAGTTTGCAGCCGGAGCCTGCCTCGCATCGCATCGTCCCTGCTCAATATCATTTCCATTGGTAATGGCCTGTCCTGCGCTAAGTTATGGCTCGAGTCAGATCAATAAAGCCTGATCTGTGGTTAACTCGAGTCGCAGCCTAAACGTTTGCTGTGTTGGGTATCAGATCATTAGAACAAAGTTTCACATGTGTCTTATGGGCAGCTTTCCAGTCTGGAGCTCCAAAACTGGAGTGCGTTACTGTTGAATGGTTTATTAAGATTTATTCACAGGGTGTTAATTAATTGTTAATAACAACAGTTTTTAAAGTAATTCCAGCTGAAAGGTTTATATTCCTGTGCTTGCGTGGGCTTCCTCTGGGTACTATGGTTTCCTCCTACAGTCCAAAGACATGTAAAACAAGGCTAACTGGTTGTTCCAAGTTGCCCCTAGGTGTGAGTGTGAATGGTTGTGTGTGTCTTGCCCTGCGATGCTTTGGCAAGCTGTCCTGGGTGTACCCTGTCTTCTCCCCCCATAGGTTTTAAAATGAGTAAGTGAGTGAGAGTGAGGCTTACATGTAAGGGATAAAGTTCAGCGAGCTAGTCATTATCCTGAAATAATCAGGACAAAACACACACAACATGCAGACAGTTTGGAATACCCAATTAGCCTAATGTGCATGTCATTTGACTTTTAAATTTAGGAGGAAACTGTAGTATTCAGAGGAAACCCCATGCAAGCACAGGGAGAACATGCAAATTCCACATAGAAACAGCCGGTACTCAAACCCAGGACCTTCATGCTGTGAGGCAGACATGCTAACCACTACACCACAATACCGCCCCAGAATATAGAAAAAAAAACAAATGCTAAATACCACAATCGACCAATCAGAATCGAGAATTTAAATGCGGCGTGTAAAACATATATATGTGATTGCACTTGTTTTATTCCCGTTACATTTCATGCAAGTAGATAGATTGGCAAGTCACTGTGATTGACAGGAGAGAGATAACATGCCACCCCTCCCATCCAGAAGGCACGGCCATTTTGACTCCTTGCCATGGATGGCAATCCTTTTAACTGGATTTAAACTTGCAGTCTCAAGACAACAGTGTGAACATGTTTCCAATGTAGCATTCAAAGGGCTCATCATAGTGTTGTGGATAGTATGTGAATATTTAGTTATTTTGATAGATTGTGTAGGCATGCCACAAATAAAAGATCAAGCCACCTCCATTATCCAGCCAAATACCAAACAAGACTCATTGCTTCACTGGAACACGGAGGGAACATGTGAAAATCCACTGGGACAGTAAACCGTGCTCTGGATTTCACCAGGGAGACTAGAGCTGTGAGGTGGTGACACTACACCATACTCTACCATGCCACTCTTTAACTGTCTTCCAGGCTAGTCTCTGGCTAGACACTATTCCCTTACATACCAAATAAATACATATAAATAGAAACACTAAACCCAGTTTGAAATAAAGAACAAATTAAGAGGTAAGTGAATAGATTTTAAACAAATGTTCTTGTCGTTTTCCTTCAAATTCGTTCCATCATTCGTTCTGACCGTCTTTCCACACATTGCTTTCTTTCCCGGGTGCCATTTATTAATCGATCCAATAGACAGGCTGCCTAGTGTCACTGTTGGGGGGTGTTTGTGTGGAAAAGCCTATTTTCTGACTGGCTGATTGAGCGTCTGTGACAACCAGACGTATCGTCTAACTCTGATCTGTTTGTTTGGGGTCAGGCATGTTTGTTTATGTGTTTGTGTGTGTGTGTGTGTATATGTGTGGAGGAATGGGATGGACGAAGATATGCTGGGTTGGTATTTAGGTTGGTCTCAGGGTGCTTTCACACCTAATTATCAATAAAACTTCCATCACACTTGTTCCCACAGCGTCCTTAAACAATCAGGTGGACGCAGTAACTTGGCATGGTCTCCATGGATGCAGAGGACGTGGTTGATCATTGGACAGGTTTAAAAAAAAAAAAGAAAAAAAAAGTAGTGTGGACGTGGTTGAATCAGGATGAGGCCAACCAGGGAGGGGCGTAAGCATGCACAAGCTCTCTCCATGACACGTGATGCTGCCACCCACATCGTTTATTTACTGGATGCGCAGTTAGGGACAGCATAACACACTCGGATTGAAAGCGCCCCTAATCTACCCCTTTGTATGAATGAACTCACAGACTCCTGGTGAGTGGCAGGGAGGTGAGGGAATGCCATCCCTCACTCCCATGGTAGCTTAGCCAGTTTTCTCCCATGGGTGCGGCATCAGCCTGGATTCAAACCTGCGATCTCTACGTTGGTACATGTTGATGTGTCCAGGACGCAGTAAGAATTTAATAAGGATGCAGTAATGACGGAATTAACATAGTAACGACGTAACTAATAGCTAGTAGGGACTGCAGTGGCGTAGCACAAGCGAGATGCAGACTTATTGAGCGTAGATGTGGACCCAAGAAATCTTACAGAATAAATGAAAAAGCACAGCACGTGGCGCAGTGTTTATAAGGATCAGATGGACGTCGTGAGCGCATGTTGGGAGCAATCTGATTGGTCATAGTAAGATCATGATGAGAAATTAGTGGGAACATTCAGGACGCAGTACGGTCTTTATCTGACATCAATAATTTTTGGTTTGTTGACTTATGGGATTGGTTTGGTTTCACAATACATATAATTAAATAAAGCAGGAAAACATTATCATTATTATTGTCATAGGGTGGCATAGTGGTTAGCACGTCCGGCTCACAGCAAGAAGGTTCTGGGAGCGAGTTCCATGCTTGGCGACGGCGTTTCTGTCTGGAGTTTGCCTCATGCTTGCGTGGGTTTTCTCCTGGTACACCAGTTTCCTTCCACAGTCCAAAGACATGCACATTAGGCTAATTGCCCCTAGGTGTGAGTGTGAATGGTTGTGCGTGTGTTGAACTGGTGAGCTGTTCAGGGTGTACCATGACTTTACCCAGTGTCGGCTGAGATTTGCTCCAGCCTTTTTGGTGAC
The DNA here is from genome assembly GCA_030014195.1 of Neosilurus mollespiculum. NCBI lineage: Eukaryota > Metazoa > Chordata > Actinopteri > Siluriformes > Plotosidae > Neosilurus > Neosilurus mollespiculum. The sequence continues at coordinate 3,087,301 of JAQMYF010000021.1, read as the reverse complement.
CATAGTGGGATTAAGTGGCTAAAAAATTAATGAACAAATGACTTATCGTTATTATTATTATTATTATTATTATTATTATTATTAGTTCAGCCCCACAGCTTTCTCCTTTGACTCATTTGCGGGCAGGCTGGAGTCGGTCGGATTTTGGTTAATTATGTGCATTGTGAAACCAAACCACACAGCCAACTGAAAGTATGAATTTCATTCTGATTTGGATTCAGCAAACAGACTGCCCTTGTCTTACTTTCTTCCAACATTTAATTTTTGTCCATGAACTTGAGCTTGATATTCAAACTGATATTCAGTCTTTAGTTTCTAACACAAGTGCTATCAAAGACGTAGTCAGACTGAACTGAAGTCGACCTTGGACACTGACTTGGTGCTCAGTCGGATTTGGGATGGGAGCGGAGGCCACTGTGAGATGCCAGTTAGCCTTGGCAGTGGCGCATCAATGAGTGTTCCGGTCTTTTGGTAAATGTCATATAAATGATGTGAGGTTGGAGCCTGTTGTTGTTCGTATATGTGTGTGTGTGTGTGTGTGTGTGTGTGTGTGTGTGTGTGTGTGTGTGTGTGTGGCCTACCAAGGAACCTGCGGTGGCTGTCGGAAGCAGTTGGTGATGAGAGGATCTGCCTGGTTTTGTGTGAATTGAACAGTGATAGCCCCATCCTTGCATTTTACATCAGCCTCATAGCAGGACACAACACGTGGATGTCAGCTGTATTGATTCATAGATTTGTGTGTGGGGGGGGGTCTTGCTTCGAATGTGTGGTTCATGCATTAGGCTGAATAGTTGTCAGGTCACGCTGTCTATTTGTGTCTGTCTAGACAGTAGTAGGTATAATATGTATGTGTATGCAATCAAAAATCTATAAGTTAATACCTATCAATGTGTTTTTGACGATACTTAATGATTATCCAGATCTTTAAAATTTCAAAGCATTCGTTTGTTCATTCATTTTCTGAACTGCTTAATTTTACTACGGTATCGGGGAGGCTGAAGCCTATCTTAGCTGACTCTGGGCGAAGGCGGGGTACACCCTGGACAGCTTTGCCAGTCACAGGGCAACATGCACACACAACCATTCATACTAATATTCACACCCAAGGGCAATTTGGAACAGCCGATTAGCCTAACATGCATGTGTTTGGACTGTGGAAGGAAACCGGAGGATCCGGAGGAAACCCACGCAAGTATTGGGAGAATATGTGAACTGCAGACAGAAACACCCTTGCCAAGCCTGGGATTTGAACCCAGGACTTGCTGTTTGGAGGACGTTCTAAACACTATGCCGCCGTGCCATTCAAGAACACTGTAGCAAAAAATAAAAAAATAAAAAAAAGACTACACTGAAAAAAATAATCCCTTCACTTTACTGAATTTAAATGTGTACATCGGCCCCACATGAACAAAATGTGGCCAACTGACGGGATTTTTTTTTCCGATTTCCAATAAGTCACGTCACTTGGCCACATTCTGATTAAGTGGGACCGGTGTACACATTTAAATTAAGTAAATTGAAGGGATTATTTTTTTCAGTGTAATAGTTGATCATTATTATTAACATTAATTATCCATTCATTTATTTTCGCATTCATTCATTCATTTTCTAAGCCGCTTAATCTTAATTAGGGTACTAATCCTAATTAGCCAACTCTGGGCGGGGATGGGGTACACTCGGAACAGTTTGCCAGGCCATTGCAGGGCCAGCACACACAACCAACAAACCATTCACACTTACTCTCACACCTTGGGGTGATTTGGAACAGTCAATAAGCCTACTGTGCATGTGTTTGGATTGTGGGAGGAAACTGGAGTACCCAGAGAAAACCCACGCATGCATGGGGAGAACATGCAAACTCCACACAGAAACACCCTCGCCAAGCCAGGGAATTGAACCCAGGACCTTCTCGCTGTGAGTTAAATGTGCTAACCACTACACCACTGTGCTGCCTATGAGTGATTGATTGATTGATTGATTGATTGATTGATTGATTGATTTATTTATTTATTTATTTAACCATGTTTCAGAACATAACCCTTCAGCAGTTTTCTTTATGCTTTACATGCCGTCAGATCTCCACTGTTGTATTAACGTCTTCCACGGAGCAAACACAAGCGTACAAAGACGATCTATTATTTAACGGCCACTGGCTGTCTACAAATGCACTTTAAGAGCTCAGGAATCCAAACAAAATTAGCCATGCTAAAGCACACAGATGGTACAACTTCATTTGCTCTCCTCCGTTTTGTCCCTTGTCTCTGTTTTTGCCTGAGGCGTCCTTCCATCATGCCCCCGCTCTGCCCTGACAGCTACAGGGAAGTCTGTGGCTGTGGCATTGATGGAGATGAATGGAGGTGATTAGCATCCTGCTGGTGTGCACCTGGCCAGGGCACGGAGCTCACCATCTTTCTACAGAGAGAGGGCATAACACGGGCATCAGCCAGACGGAGAAGGCCTGTTGAAAGAGATAGGCCTCATGGTGGAGGTGAACCTGATGAATGAAGTGGGACAAGTGGTGCAGCAAAAAGAGGGAGAGTGAAGGTCTGTCTGCTGGATGGTTAACCCCAGGAGTAGTAGTGTTAACAATGTTATAGAAAAACCTATGGTCTCACAGTGGACATGATTAGATGAGATGGGTCTATATAAGTGGGCAATGTGGAGGCAATGCTTCTTGAGGAGCCATGTCTGATCATCGAGATGGTCTCAGGAGGTATGGGACAGGCTGATGTAACTGGATCTCATTTTAAAGCCATGTCTGAAATAGTAGTAATGGTGGACCTGGTGGAAGTAGAATGGGACTTGTGAAAGAGGTAGACGTATAAGGTTGAAGATTAGTAGTGTTTTAAAATGGTTATGGTACTCCCGAGTCTCACTTTAGAGGTAAGAACCTGTAGTGGTGCAATTGGTGTAGGGGATGGGAATCATGGTGGAGACTTCAAAGAATGGTAGGTTATGGTGGTGCACCTCATGGACCACATGATGGAGACAGGGTTGGCTTTTGTGATATAACTGATGGGGGGAAGAGTGATGGGCCTGGACACAGACAGATCTGGTTACTTGACTGGAAAGGAGTGTCTGGATGAGAACCAGAGGCTCACAGTAGGTATAGTCATTGGGGTACAGATGGGTATCATAGTAGACTTCAGCATGTTGGACAAACTGGGCTCCAAGGAGTAGTTGTGGCAGAGCTGGTATCATGATGGAACTGGGCTTCTGGAGAGTAGTCATGATGTTCTCCCACACCTGGTGCCACCACTTGGCTTGATTGATTAGAGCAGATGTATGGGTTGGCATTGTCCAAACTGAGCCTTGAGGTATAGCTGGCATCATGAGGAAGCTGGCCACATTGGACAAACTGGGCTCCAGAGAGTAGTTGTGGTATAGCTGGTATCATGGTGGACTTGGGTATGGTGGACAAATTGGGTCTGAGAGAAGAGTGGTGTTGCAGTCCCACAGCTGGTGTTACCACTTAGCTTGATTGATTAGGGCAGATGTATGGGTTGGGATTGTCCAAACTTGGCCCTGAGGAGTAATTGTGGTATAGCTGGCATCATGAGGAAGCTGGTCATGTTGGACAAACTGGGCTCCAGGGAGTAGTTGTGGTATAGCTGGTATCATGGTGGACTTGTTGCAGTCCTACAGCTGGTGCCATTATTTGGCTTGATCAATCAGAGCAGATATATGGGCTGGCCATCCATGTTTTAAGCAGTGATAAAGTGTACAGATGGGCTGTTATGTTCAGTTGTTTATAGCTTGGAAACGAGAATATTGTAAATCAGACTACAAATGCAATCATTTTCTAGTGTCACTGAATCTGAGCATCTCTATCGTCTGGTTAGAGTATGATCCCAGATGCTACTCTGATCACGCCTTTGGATGACCTTAAAAGGGTTGTTTGTGCAACAGAGAATCAGCGTTACATCCAACACTGGGTAAAAGGGATTGTGAACCTTTTTTTGCATACTTCTTTACTCATTTGCCAAGCTGCTTAATCCTACTAGGGTCACATGGAGCCTGTCTCAGCAGACACTGTGAGAAAGCGGAGTACACCCTGAACAGCTCACTAGGCCACCGCAGAGCCAACACACACAACCATTCACAGTCACACTTATGGGTAATTTGGAACAACCAATAAACCTAATGTGCATGTCTTTGGACTATGGGAGGAAACCAGAGTACCTGGAGGAAACCCACGCAAGCACAGAGAGAACATGCAAATGACACACAGAAACGCCCGAGCCTGGGACTTGAACCCTGGACCTTTTTTGCTGTGAGGTGGACATGCTAACCACTGCTAAATAAAGAATGAAGTTTGGAATACGTAGTGTTTCTAAATTAAGATTCCACATGGGGTCACAAAGACAAGGTTGCATTGGATAGTGTGTACAGTGGGAGTACAGTGTGTACAGAAATTTGAGAAACACTTTGTCTAGGACATCCAGCTAAAGACTAGCATGGATAATCAGCCTTGGGACCAGCCCAGATACTATATCTATCTTATTCCTGATAGGACATATTTCCCATGATTGACAGGGCATCAATAACGCTTTCAGGTTCTTGATTTCTGGTCGTAGTGTTATAGTATTAGTTAGCCTAGCGTGTGCTGTGGTATTGAGATTTACCGGTGTGTTTTAGTATAAGTATATATATAATATATAGAAATTATTGAAGGAGCTGGAGCAGTCTTGCTTTGAAGTATGGACACCAATCCCAGTGGCCAGATGTGCCAGGCTCATAGAGACATCCCCTGAGAGATGTGCAGATGTAATTGCTGCAAAAAGGTGGCCCTGCAGGGTACTGACTTTTCTTTTTTTTCTCGTTGGAATAGGTATGCACACTCACATTTGTGTGTGTGTGTGTGTGTGTGTGTGTGTGTGTGTGTGTGTGTGTGTGTGTACTATTTATTGTTTGTCTCACAATGACAAGTATTTTACATGTTCAAGGTTGTGTAAATAAATAAATAAATAAATAGTTCCGTATAACTAGTTCGCTTTTGTTAACTACCCAGGATGCTAATTGGTTGATAGTATAGAAGGTAGCCTATTCATAAGGCAAGCTTTATTATACTTCCAGTGTCAAACAGTGATTCATTCATTCATTTTCTGAGACGGTTAATCCTAATTAGGGTCGCAGGGAGGCTGGCACCTATCGCAGCCAGCTCCGGGTGAAGGCGGGGTACACAGTGAGCAGCTCGCCAGGCCATTGCAGGGCCAACACACATACAACCATTAGGGGCGATTTGGAACAGCCACTTATGCATGTTTTTGAACTGTGGGAGGAAACCAGAGTACTTGGAGGAAACCCAGACAAGCATGGGGAGAACATGCAAACACAGACCGAGAAACTTCACCGAGCCTGAGAAAGACTGATGGAGTGTGTGTGTGTGTGTGTGTGTGTAGATAAGATCCTCTTACAGGCAGAGAGTGTTGTAGGGTAAGTGCATGTGTGTGTGTGTGTGTGTGTGTGTGTGTGTGTGTGTGTGTGTGTGCGTGCATGTTTACTTGCTACATAGTGAGGACTGGAATACATTTTTAACCATTTTGGCTGGTCGTCACTTCTTTAAAGGGCTGTTTAAAGGTTAACACTTGGTTTCAATTTGGTTTTTGTGGTTAGGGTGCTGACTCATGCTGCTGGACTCATGAGGTTGTGGATGATCATGAGGTTGTGGGTTTGAATCCCCGTTAGACCCCTACCGTGCTAAGACCCCTGGGCATGGTCTTAACCACAAGTGTGAATCTGTTCACCCAGCAGTATAAGTGAGAACCAGTAAAAAAAAATACTGGGAAGGTAACCTGCATTGGACTAGCGTCCCATCCAGAAGAGGTGGAACTTCTAGTTCCTTTACGCTACAAAAACCGGGGATAAGCTCCAGGCTGATGAGCCACTAGGCTCAAGTGTAAAAGCCAACAGATTTACCTTACCTTTTAATTAGGTTCGGATAGAATTAGGATTAGGGTTAGGCATTTAGTTAATGATTAAGGTTAGGGTATGGAATGCATTATGTCAGTGAATCCCAAGATAGATTGAAGTACAAGATTACAAGAATGTGTGTGTGTGTGTGTGTGTGTGTGTGTGTGTGTGTGAGAGAGAGAGAGAGAGAGAGAGAGAGAGAGAGATTAGACTAACACACAAATCTGATGAGGATTATGCAGTAGTAGTTTGCCAGTCTAGCTAATGGCCCAGACCTAATCTGAGTTCATCTTGTTATTATAAAGCTGATTAACAACACAACAGAAAACACACAGAGAGAGAGAGAAAGAGAAATAAAGTGATAATCGCACAATTAGTGTACACACCACATCACTTCATGTTGTTCTGTTTGTGCCAGAAAATTCATCTGTCGGAAACCGTTTGGAAACAGTGCTTATACTTTTCCTTCGCCTTTTTTTTTTTTTCACCTGTGTTCCTTTATACGCATAAAATAAAAACACCTCTCAAGTCGATCTCCATGCCATGCTTTTAATCTAAATGCTGCTTGCTGATAAAGACTTTGTAGCTGTTGCCCTTTTGACCTGCTAATTGGATAAAATACCCGCGGTTAAGTAAAATGCAGTGCGAGGTATAATTTATCAACACTAAGTCAGAGTGCACTCACAGCAACTGTGTGTGTGTGTGTGTGTGTGTGTGTGTGTGTCCACAGTTGTGAATGTGCTCAATATTGAAAACAATCGAGACTGTGCCGTGGACAGCAATCTTTCTGTTCTTTGTCTTTATTTTTAGCGTACGATACAATCCATCTTTATCCCACCAAGAGAGACAGCTATGAAATCAATATTGATTTGTCTGTGTGTGTGTGTGTGTGTGTGTGTGTGTTTCATGTACTTAGAGGGCAGTCTGTCAAACGGCTGTTGCAGAACCTCAGTCAAAGCTTATGTTTACATCAGCATGACCAACACCTCCAACTCGCACGCTCTGCTGGGATAGGACATCGATCAATCACCCACTGGCACACACACACACACACATTCACACACGCACTCCACATCATGCCACTGATGCTGTGTGTCTGTAATGAGGAGTGAAAACATTTGAGATATAATACAATACAGTTTTCCGCTACTTGGAAGTGTGTTCCCCTCTCCATCGCAGCACATTTGATGATGTCATCTCCTTACGCCTTTACCAAAAAAGGAAGGGGCGTGATCAAGAGTGTGCCTCTCATTTGAGATTGGAGCAGGTTGCGTGAAGGTACATTTACATAACATCCATCACAAACATGTACACCGACAGGAAGGTCCTGGGTTCGAGTCCCAGGCTCAGAGAGGGCGTTTCTTCGCGGGGTTTGCATGGGTTTCCTCTAGGTGACCCAGTTTCCTTAAACAGTCCAAAGACATGCACCTTAGGCTAACTGGCTGTTCCAAACTGCCCCTGGGTAGGAGTGTGAGTGTGAATGGTTGTGTGTGTGTGGCCTGGCGAGCTGTTCAGGGTGTACCCTACCTTCGCCCAGTGTCTTCGTCCAGCCTCCCCTAATTGGTGGATGTTTGCGTTCTCCAAATGGTTCTAGCTAACACATAAAACCTCACTCACTGCTTATGTTCCTACAACAGCATGCCACACTATATTTTACTCATTACCTCTTGACAGGGAGTCCGGAGCCTATCCCAGCCGATTCTGGGTGAATATCCGTACACCCTGGAAAGTTTGCCATCACAGGGCCAACACACAAACAACCATTCAACACTCACACTCACACCTAGGGACAATTTGGAACAGCCAATTAGCCTACTGTGCATGTCTTTGGACTGTGGGAGGAAACCAGAGTACTCGGAGGAAACCAACATAAGCAGGGCGTGAACATGCAAACTCCACACAGCAACTCCCTTGCTGAGCCCGACTCTTGAACCCATGACCTTCTTGCTGTGAGGTGGGCGTGCAAAGCACTACGCCACCATGCCGCGCTTTTCCTATTTTTAGTTGTACCTAATTGCTGGTTAGGGTGTACCCTGCCTTCACGCAGTATCAACTGAGATAAGCGCCAGCCTTTATAGGACCCTCGAATGATTTGGCAGATTGAGTGAAATGATTGAAAGTATCCTAAAAGGCATAATATATTATTATGTAGTATATAATAATATATAGTAATATTATGTGCATAAATTATTAGGTTGGGCTACCTAGCAACTATTTAAACTCTTTGCCTTTTAAAGTCTTTTCCCCCCAAGTGAAACCACCATGCGGGTAGTGTTGCTATAACTAAGGAACACCTCATTGCCTCTCTCTCTCTCTCTCTCTTTTTTTTTAAACAATCTATCTAAAAAAATATCCAGCAGTACTGCAGTCAGAAGCTACCCTGCGAAGGGAATAGACGAGAGTTCATATATGCTGTGCATGAAAAATATAAGCTAAGTGCACACCTACAAGGTGGACCACCAAAGTAGGCATGTAAATGAAAGTGGGAGGATGTTTAGAGAGCGGGAGAGACAGTGGAGGGTTGGGGAAAAAGAACGAGCATGTGAGCGAGATGGAGAGAGATCGCTGAGTGAGAGAGAGAGAGAGAGAGAGAGAGAGAGAGAGAGAGAGTGAGACGTTGCCGGCTCTGCCGAGGCCACTTCACGCCTGCTGGAAGGTGCTGACATCTCTCACCCTGATCCGCGAAGCATCAAGAGCCAAGCAGCAGGGACAGCGTGTGTGTGTGTGTGTGTGTGTGTGTTCATGCTTATGTGTATTTGACTTGCGTCCTCGTGTTTTGCCAGCGAGTAATTCTGTTTGGAAAGAATGATGTATTTTGTTCATGGTGACTTAATACACAGTTCTTTGTATAATTGAGCACTTGTGTGTAGTATATGGGTGTGTGTGTGTGTGTGTGTGTGTGTGTGTGTGTGTGTGTTCTCCCTGCCCCCGATATCGCTCAAAAGAGGTTGACTCAGAAAGATCTGCTAAACACTCACACTACATCACTCAATCCCTGTAGGAGGATCTTGTGCGTGCACACACACACACACACACACACACAGAGAGAGAGAGAGAGAGAGAGAGAGAGAGAGAGAGACACACACACACACACACAAACACACATACACACACACGCACTTACCCTACAACACTCTCTGCCTGTAGGAGGATCTTATCTACACACACGCACACACACACACACACACACACACACACACACACACTCCATCAGTCTTTCTCCCCGTAGGAGGATCTTACATACACACACTCATGCATGGGCAGCAGTACATTATGTAACTTAGTTATGCAACACACATCCATACAGTAGCTGGGTTCCCCCACTGGGACTCCTCCAACTCATCTCTCTGAAACACAAGAGAGAAAGAGTCGTACACCAAGAGGATTCAACAACCGCCAAGCTCCTTCGTCTCACCTTTCGAACATCTTGTGCTTCCGAGTGCTTCTGGGTTGTGCATGGGGGGGTCACAGGCTATGCTCTCGTATGGACTACTATCAGAGCACTCACTGTTGATGTACAGGAGGTTTCTAGCATTGATCGTGCTGATCGATATCTCAGATAATTGCGGGACACTCGAATGCAACAGCATAAGCAGCACAGACGCAGGTTACTTTTTCCGTAGGGAGATAAAAACGTGAAGTTTACCTACTGATGACAGACATTATGAGACAAATAACAACCTAATCATATAACACACGCTATTAAAATACATTTGCGACATGAATTGTAGAGATAATGAATGTCGATGTCATTATCATCTGTCGTGATTAGCTAATCATGGTTACCTCGGTTATTTGAAATTGACTGGCTTAGTCATGATACTATAATTAGCATTTACAAAGTATATCAACACTTCCTTGATAGTCCTGGATACTGAAAAGATATAAGCTAGGAGATATATCCTTACCTCTTACCCTGATTAAACTGCACAATCATGTTGCATTTTGTTGTCGTGTTTGCTAATTGTTTCTAGCAGGGATTGCTCGATGTTCTGACAGCCTTAAGATGGGCACCTTGCTTACTGTCGGAACAATGGTCTATAACTGATGGACCAATGGGCTGTAACTGTCAGACCAGTGTGCTGTAACTGATGGACCAGTGGGCTATAACTGTCAGACCAATGGGCCGTAACTGTCAGACCAGTGGGCTGTAAATGACGTCAGACCAGTGGGCAACAACTGACGGGACCAGTGGGCAGTAATTGTCGGACAAGTGGGTGGTGACTGTCGGACCAGTGGGCTATAACTGTTGGACCAATTGGCTTCAACTGTTGGACCAATGGGCTATAATTGTTGGACCAATGGGAGGTAACTGTAGGACCAATGGGCTATAACTGTCGGACCAGTGGGATGTAACTGTCAGACCAATGGGCTATAATTGACGGACCAGTGCGATGTAGCTGTTGGACCAATGGTCTGTAACTGTCGGACCAATGGACTATAACAGTCAGACCAATCAGCTGTAACTTTCGAACCAGTGGGCTGTAACTTTGGGACCAATGGGCTGTAACTGTCGGAGCAGTGGGCTGTAAATGACGTCAGACCAGTGGGCTATAACTGACGAGACCAGTGGGCAGTAATTGTCGGACAAGTAGGTGGTGACTGTCGGACCAGCGGGCTATAACAGTCGGACCAGTGGGCTCACGGAATATAGGGCTGTAACCGTTTTGGACTGCACAGGCTCACATATTTTTTACAGTACATATCTCTCCACCTAGATGTTCCATCTTCAACTTAATCACCCAAGTATGATGCTAACAGAACCATTCTTTTGACTTGATCAATATGTATATGCGATAAAAAATATTAATTAAAAACAATACCCAGGTGCACAACTAGACCACACTAGGAACCAGTATATAAAATATCATGAAGTTATATTCAGTAGTTTTCTTGGAATAGCTGCCACAAGAGAAAGCAACATGGCTGCCGGGCAGCCATATTGAATATGCAAATGAGCTAAAATAACCAGGTGCACAACTAGACCACAGAGGGAACCTGTATGCAAGGTATCATCAAGATAGATGATAGATGCTAAGAGTATTGTTAATGAATGGATGACGAACTACAGACAAAAAGTGATCCAGGTTGATAGATGGTGGGAACAAAAGGAAAACTCAAAAAGGTTTGCCTCTATCTTTTTCAGTTTCTTACAGTGCAAGCAAATAAAATAGACAAGATATTATAATTATTTTAAACATGGCAGCTTGGCATCCATTTAAAATTTTAACGAATTGCACAACTAGACCTTAAGGGGGGCAATGCATGAAATAAGAACCTATTCTGAATAGTCAGAGAAATGGCGATCACAAGTATTTGCAAGATGGTGGACAAGCGGCCATATTGAATGTTTGAATTTGGGAAATAAACATACGGGTGCAAGTGCGAATGGTTGTGTGACTGCTGGCCCTGCGATGGCCTGGCGAGCTGTCCAGGGTGTACCCTGCCCTCGCCCAGAGTCGG
>JAQMYF010000021.1:3043432-3054453 GCA_030014195.1 Neosilurus mollespiculum | reverse complement strand
TATATATATACACACACACACTGTATTAATCCTGCAAGGGAAATTATTACCTCTGCATTTAACCCATCCAATGTGAGCACACACACACTTGGAGCAGTGGGCAGCCACACATATTGGGGAGCCCGGAGAGCAGCTGGGGCTTAGGTGCCTTGCTCAAGGGCACTTCAGCAATGAAGGCGGAGTAAGGGAAGGTGCAGTTCACTCCCCCACCGCCACACATTTTTCCTGCTTGTTCGGGAATTGACCCAGCGACCAAAGCTGCTTCTCTAACCATTAGACTACGGCTGCCCCCAAATGTGCCAGCATGCCAAGTTTGAAAGCCCCAGCTTCAAAGCGCGGCAAGTGAATGTCCAGAAACTGAAGTGTGACGGACAGACGGACGGAGGGAACGGACTGGAGAGCTGTTCAAGGTGTACCCTGTCCTCACCCAGTTGTATCTGAGGCTCCAGTCTCAATGCTGTTCCTTTCTGCTCTTGTGCTGATGTAGGTAGTGCTTCCACTTTACTTGTACTAGTTCTTCTACTTTGAAGGAAAAAAAAAAGAACCAGGGGCTTGGAATGAACTGGCAGTTCTGTGACGAGCAAAATGATCTCATATCCTCTAGGGAACGCCGTACAACGTGACACGTGGAACCTAGATCTGACGTGGCGTGAGCTGCACGCAGAACCCTTTTCTCAGGGGCAAGTTTTCACATGACACCGTGCTCCTTAAATAGACGAGCACATTTGACGTCAGAGCTGCAGAGTTGAGCGCACGCTAAAGAGGTTTAGCGAGGGGCTTAGAAGACAATGCCGTGAGAAAATCTCGGATAGGCAGTGTATCAGGTCCAATCGTGACTCCTGTGTAAGTGTGTGTGTGTGTGTGTGTGTGTGATCGGAGGTTTATCCATTTTAAAGCGTATACCCATTACTATGTATGAACACAATACTCACAGGCACAGCGTGATTTCAGCTTTGACAGCGTTTGTATATGTATATCTACTTTGATGAATAAACACGTTAACAGATTAACGCTTTTGTCCATAGAGACTTACAAGTGAGGCAGAATTCACTCCACGCATATCTTTTAAAGCAGGCGACAGTGATTAAAGCGCTGGAAGTTTTGCTTAATGATCACAATCATTAAGAACTATTCATTCATTCATTCATTTCCCAAGCCGCTTAATCCTGGCACCCGTCTCGGCCGACTCTGGGCGAGGGCAGGGTACACCCTGGACAGCTCACCAGGCCGTAGCAGGGCCAACACACATACAACCATTCACACTCACACCTAGGGGTGATTTGGAACAGCCAATCAGCCTACTGTGCATGATTTTTGGCTGTGGGAGAAAACTGGAGTACCAGGAGGAACCCCACGCAAGAACCGGAAGAACATGCAAACTTCACACAGAAGCCCGAGCCTGGGAATCGAACCCAGGCCTTCTTGCTGTGAGGTGGACGTGCTAACCACTCCAAAACCTTGTTATAATATTGTCTTTCAGTGAATACCACACAGGAATGGAGCAATCTGATTGTTTTAGCATACACTACATGGGAACATAAGCATAACATATACGACATGTGTCACGGTTTCCTTCAGTTCCACTCCATATTCAGTGTAGCTGAGCAGTGCTTCCAGGGTTCTAAGGTGGAAGAACTACAATATGCCTACAACAGATACATGATTCTGTCCCTGCCTGTGTTTGCCTGTTTTGTTTGTGTTTGAGCTTTGCCTGCATCCTGATCCTTGTCTGTCTGCCTCACCTTAAATGGACCGTTTGTCCGATCGTTTGAACTCCGCCTGGCTGACTGTGATATCAGATTGTGTTTTGGATACTGTTGCCCGATTATAATTAATCCCTTTAATTAAAACTTCTGTATCTTTGAATCCGCCCTTTACTTACGTACTTTACTCACATTAAGAGTTTAATCCTATATAGTATATCCTATACAAAAAACACAAAGAAAAACAAATGAAAACAAATTTTATTAGAATTTATATTTTGATTTATTGTTATTATATGTAATTATTTACATATTTTAACCGTGAGAGTGGCAGGTCAGGTAAGCTCTGTATGCGCCAAGCTAATGGCGTCTTTTTGTAGCCTACTGATTTAGAGTTTAGTATAGACTACACGGAAACATAAACCGTCCTCTGTAAATATGTGTTTTTACACGTATTGTAACTTTTAGTATACACTAAATGGGAACACAAGAGAAACAAACTACACCAAGATTTTTAGTCGTTCAGTTCAGGACGTGATGTTATAGGAAAACTGATGGGGTGCTAACAGTATTTTTGCCTCACGTCGGACTTCATCACACCACCATGTTGATAACAAAACCCCGCCCCCAAAGGTTAACAATAGTCGCAATACAGATTAATATTTAGGGATTAAGGACAACTTTTATGCTCTTTCAAATCTTGTAGTATTAAACATAGCAAAATATTTGATTAAGAATTTTTGGCACTGTTTGAAAACGTAAATTAATGAATATAGAAATATTTTAGTCTTTAAAAATGAGCTTGGTTAATTATTATCGCACTGTAATGAATCGATTCTTAGAAAATAATAAAAATAGCCAAACCACATCACAAGTAATGGCAACCCTGAGCAACATGTAACTAAAGAATCTTGTTAATCAGGTAAAGAGTGTTTAAGCAGTCATCATCTATAACCTTAAATAAATCTGAGGTTACACAAAGGCCAGCTTCCCTTAGTCATCCGTCAACATGGAGAAGATTAAAGAAAAGACAGTTGAATGAGGCAAAAGTGTGTTGACCTTTATAAATCATGCAATGGTTATAAAAATAGCCATATCCATTACGAGGGCAATATGTAAGACGTTTCAAAACAACCTGCCCGGAACAGGACGTTAGACTTACAGAGGCCAAAAGGATCATAATGACGGATTTACAGGATGCGACCGCATTTTATTTTATTTTTTTCATAAATAAACATTCAAGTCTACAATCAAACAATGTTTGGAAAGTGTTCCAGGGTACATAAGTGAATTAAATTCATTAGAAACAAGGTTCTATGGGCCGAGAAAACAGAAATAAGACATTTTTGGCGTATAAAGTAGGGCGGCGTGGTGGCGTACTGTTTGGCACAACACGAAGGACCTGGGTTTGAATCCTGGACTCGGGCCTTTCTGTGAAGAGTTTGCATGTTCTTCCTGTTTGGGTGTGGGTTTCCTCTAGGTGCTCCAGTTTCCTCCCACAGTCAAAGCCATGCACGTTAGGCTAATTGGTTATTCCAAATTACTTCAGGTGTGAGGGTGAATGGTTGTATGCGTTAGCCCTTCTTCAGGGTGTACCCCGCCCTTGCCCAGCATTGGCCGAGATAGGCTCCAGCCCCGAAGCGACACCTAGTAGGATATATCGGTAATGCGAGCGAGTGAGTGAAGGTGTATAGAGAATCAAAGCCTTACTGTTAAGCAAAGTGCAGGGTCTGTGGGGCTGTTTTACCTCCACAGATGCTGAGAATCTTGCTAGGCTTCATGGCAGGATGGATTTCATGGATGACTGGCTACTTCTGGCATGAGGTTATGGTTGGGTTGTGGTAGGGTCTTCCAGCAGGACAACAATTTGACTCAACAATAGTAAACTGGGAACAGATTTAAGATTTTGTCTTCATGGCTGTTCAGTTCCCCTGGACTTCTGGGAAAGTGTGTGGTCCAGGGGGAACCTGAAGAGGAGAGTCCATAAGTCCATATGCCTTGAACCTTGAACCCTGAATAACATGGATAGACTCTGTATCAACCACGCTTTCCAAATAAGCGATATTAAACACTTCCATGCCTTGTCAATGCACCCAGGTGACATCCTCACAGGTAGCTGTGGGCCGCATAGTGGCTTAGTGAGCACTGTAGCCTTACAGCATGAAGGTTTGGGGTTTGAGACTCATGGCTAATGTGAAGATTTCTATGCATATCTTACCCTGCTTGCGTGGGTTTCCTCCGGGTACTCCGGTTTCCTCCCACAGTCCAAAGACATGCACATTAGGCCAACTGGATACTCTAAATTGCTAATAGGTGGGAATGTGGGTGTGAGTGGTTGTTGTGTTTGTGTTAGACCTGCGGTAGATTGGTGATTTGTTCATTTTGTGCCCCGCCTCTCGCCTGAAGTCAGCTAGGATTGGCTCCGGCTTCTCCGTGATCATGACAGATAACTCTTTTTCTTTATCCAACATTACCATGGGGTGCCA
Organism: Neosilurus mollespiculum; assembly: GCA_030014195.1. Lineage (NCBI taxonomy): Eukaryota > Metazoa > Chordata > Actinopteri > Siluriformes > Plotosidae > Neosilurus > Neosilurus mollespiculum. Next base: position 3,050,264 of record JAQMYF010000021.1, on the reverse strand, counting down.
ATCATTCTGGAGCTAACTGTACACAAGCCTGCATGTTTCTGTCCATGGTTTGTGACCTCATAAGTCAGTACTCAGTATTACTTCTGATCTCAAAAAAATAAAAATAAATAAATACCCTTGAGCCGTTTTCTCTCACTGACTGTCGTCCTTCTTCGGTTCGTCGCCGTTGTTCTTATTGTCTCGTTAAAATTCAGGTTCAAGTATCATTAATTAGCCTCCCAACACACACACACACACACTCCCTCCCTCGCTGCCTGGGTCAGTGCTCATGCTCGCTCTATCTGTCCTTGAGCAGCAAAGCACAAGCTCTGTAATCTTACATAACTAGCGCTGCACACTGCACACACTCACACACATGTTCCTGGGCGTTTGTTCTTCCGTCCTTGTGAGGACCTTCAATAGTAATGCTATGAAACACCTAAATCTAACCTCACACTTAATCTCAGTAACCATTAAGCACTTAGTTTAACATGGACAAATAAATAAATAAATAAATATAAGATGCACAACAGCTCTTTATATTTTAAAAATAACCAAATGGGGACCAGCCAAATGTCCTCATTAGGTCAAAACTGTCAGATATTTCTATCCTTTTGAGGGCATTTGGTCCCCGCTGGGATATAACCCCACCCCCCACCTCCCCCACACACACACAACACACACCACACACACACACACACACACACACACACACATGCGTGCACAAGCTCTTGTGCAGTGACTGCCGTGACAAACTGACATCATGACATCATCAGCGAATAAATAACACGCTTTCCTTCCTCTAGGCATCATGGTGATGCTTGTTTATCGAACCTCTCTTAACCGTGGTTAGCACTGGTGTTGCCTCTTCCGTCAAATTTCTGTCAAACGTCCGTTCGCTCTCTACATTATCATCCGAACCGTCTGTTTCAGGTGGGAGGGATGACGTCACGTCCTCTTCTGAAAAGGAAAACATGTTGCCTCTGAGTCAGGGACATTCACACCCACACTCACACCAAGGGGCAATTTGGAACAGCCAGTTAGCTAGCCTAATGTGCGTGTCTTTGGGCTATAGGAAGAAACCGGAGTACCCCGGAGGAAACCCCTGCAAGCATGGGAACACGCACTCAGAAACGCCTCCACCAAGTGCTCATGTTGCTGTGGAGTATATACTAAAACAATTATTGGCCTCAACGGCACGGTGGCGCAGTGGTTAGCACGTCCATCTCACAGCAAGATGGCCTGGGTTCGACTCCTGGGCTCGGGGCGTTTCTGTTCTTTTTTCATGTTCTCCTCGTGCTTTCTCCACCCTTCCTTCGGTTGTATAACTCTTGATTATCCCGAGATAGCGAACCAATCAGATAGTGCCATTTCCATGTTATATATTCGGAAGTATTTTATTCAGGGCAAATCATGTGAATGTAACTCGACTCATTCATGTAGAACCGATGTATGCATGTAGGTAAATTTTTGGGGTTCTTTTTTAGATTACCCAGCCCCGCCCCCGCCCCACCCCCACCCCATACCTCAACACACGCATCCACCCACCACCATGTTTCAATCCTTACAGGATGTATACAGATTGATTGACCGAACAAATTCGAAATGAACATGTTTGACATTATGTAGTCGTTTTGCTTTGTTACCATGACAACAAACATCAGGCATCAAACAGTTTATTCGGTGCCTATGTTTATGCTTCTTTATAACTATAACCGCAAGAAATATGGAGAAATGCTTGACACAGTTAAACATACTCAAATTATTGAAGGCTGGAGTGAATGGAAACCAGAGGGAAGATTACATCATCTGAAAGGTAACCATGGCAACAGCTTTAAAATGGTAGCCTGTCGATATGTGGGATGTTAGGGAAATAAAATATGAGTGTTTTTTGCTATTTTCATACCCTGCACCCATGAGTAAGTAAACCAGATAAAGGGTCCCATTGAAGAGTTTGCGTGTTGCTTGTGTGGGTTTCCTCGGGGTACTCTGGTTTCCTCCCACACTCCAAAGACATGCACATTGGGTGAATCGGATTACACCTTGGTGTGACTGAGTGTGAATGGTTGTGTGTGTTTGTGTGTTGACCTGCGATGGTCTGGCGAGCTGTTCAGGGTGTACCCCACCTTTGCTCAGAGTTGGCTGGGATGGGCTTCAGCTCCACTGTGGCTGTAATAAAAGATAAAGCAGTCCGGAAAATGAAAAAAATGTTAAATTGCAGTAATGTTACTAAAAAAAAGAAACATGGACAACTAATTAGCCGTATACACATACGGACATATGCCTAGAGGGCAGTTTATTAGGTATACAGCCTATATGTAGCTATAGATGTAATCACTCTTACTGCTAAACTGCTTAATCCTACTAGGGTCACGGGGAGGCTGAAGCCTATCTCAGCCGACATCGGGTGAAGCAGGGGTCCACCCTGAACAGCTCGCCAGGCCATCACAGGGCCAACACACACACACAACCATTCACCCTCTCATCAACACAAATGGGAAATTCGGAATAGCCATTTAACGTAATTTGGATGGTGGGAGGAAACCGGAGCACCCGGTGGAAACCCATGCAAGGATTTGGGGAACATACAAACTCCATACAGAAACGCCCTCGGAGAGCCCGGGACTCGAAGCGAGACCTTGCTGTGAAGTGAACGCGCTCAACGTGTAAGCTGCTGCTTTTTAGAAAGAAGGTCGAGGTGTTAGGAGACGACGTGCTCGGTGAGGTACTGAAGTAAACGGATTGAGTCAGATACTCAGTCAGTCATTAAAATATCAAGAGCTTTTCAAAAGCGTAGGACTGACTGAAAAATGGATGTTCCAGTATGCAGGGTTGAAGCATGCAGTCATGCACATATAGTCATCGATGCATTTATGCATGACTGTGAGCACCGGGGCGAGACCTGCGGCTTTCACGTCTGGCTCCGTGCTACATTTGTACATTTACTTTGGTACTTGATTGAAATTTCAAGCTTGTGTGTGTGTGTGTGTGTGTGTGTGTGTGTGCTGGAGCTGATCCATTTTACATGAGATCTATTGTGTGAGTGGAGGACTGTCGAGGTGTTACACATGTAGTATGTGTTAGTTGTTCACACTGTGAAGCATCAACGGATCTGACAGTATAATAGGATTTATTGCATTTGGTGCGCATTTGGGGTGTGTGTGTGTGTGTGTGTGTGTGTGTGTGTGTGTGTGGATGCACAGTTTGTGAGGTTACACTCTCATGCCTGGTGTACGCTCTACGATTTCAGGTTGTCTCATTGAATGAAACATGGCGATAGCTTTCGTCGTGGCTCTAAAGCAGTGCTTGTATATCGCACTGGTTGAGAGGTTAAAGGTCATCCTTGTCACTGTCTTGCCACCAAAGATAGCTGGAGATAAAATTTTGACAATGTCAGGACTATCTCACCACACAACCGGTCGCAGATGGCTGCAGCATCAACCTTGATTCAAACCTGCGATGTCCCACTCGAGGCCTGTACCAAAAGTTGACCACACTGCCACCCCAGTTTTTTTTTTGCTGGTACTACAACGAGCACACGCGTCGTGTTAATTTCTAACAAAACCACTCGCGGCAGCCGTGATGCGTTCTGAGCTCCGAGTGTATTCCGGCCTTAATAAGTGGAATGATGTGCAGCAAGATGATTATTATTGTGAAATAGACCCCTTCAGGGTGATTCCAGGTTCCGCAGTAATAACCCGTGCACTGTACGTTATCCCTTATGTGGGAAAGATGGTGCTCAACTCGTTTTTCAGAAAGTCCAGGATGACAGAGAGCGTGATCGAGAGAGAGAGAGAGAGAGAGAGAGAGAGAGAGAAAGAGAGAGAGAGAGAGAGAGAGAGAGATAGCACATCGCGGAACTGATAGACTCAGAACTGATAGTCATTTCACCTCCCCAGTTAAGAAGGCTAATAGTTAAACATTCACACACAACCAAAATGTTTCTGTCTCATAGAAACATAACACATGGGAAGTAAGCTCTTCCTGGTCTATTCACTATTAGAATCAATATACTGCACACCGATGATACAGTACTCACTTCCTCATTCACTCATTTGCCGAACTGCCTAATCCTATTTTTAATTCAGGTCATGTTGAGGCTGGAGCCTATCTCAGCCAAGACCGGGCAAAGACGGGGTACACCCTGAACAGCTCGCCAGACCATCACAGGGTCAACACGCACAACCACTCACACACCTAGGGGCAATTTGGAACAGCCAGTTAACCAAATGTGCATGTCTTTGGACTGTTGGAGGAAACCCAGAGTGCCTGGAGGACACCCATGCAAGCACAGGGTGGAAAATGCAAACGTCATACAGAGACACCCTCGAACCCGGGACCTTCTTGTTGTGAAGCGGACGTGCTAACCACTACACGACCATAAATTGGTGATAATTACGGTGCGTGACAATTACGCAAGATGGCACAAGTCTACTTTGCGCTCCATTTTATTTCGCTCTGCATGTTCCTTATTCTGAAAGGGGCGTCTGTCATTGGTGCAGGCTAATTAAGCAATAATAATAATAATAATAATAATAATAATAAGGTTAGTTTAAACATAGCTACATACCAAATGAAAACTGTCAATTGTATGTCATTAAGGAGTATTTTCTAACTTGGGTACGGGGGCAGACGTGGCCTAATGGTAAGAGAAGTCGGAGCCCACTGCTCCGAGTGTGTGTGCTCACTCTGAATGGAGGCAATAATTTCCCTTGTGGGATTAATACAGCATATCAAAAAATAAAAATAATAAATAAATAAACTAAAATCCCTTGGAGAATGCAAAACTCCGCCAACAGAAAGTACACAGCACCCCCTGCTGGGCCTGCTGTAATACCACACTTCCAAAAAAATGGGCTTATATCACATCTTTAAAAAGATTCCAGGATTCAGAATTAGATCCGGATCGTCTCCAAAATCGAATGGAGTGTTACTCGGATCATACTCCACCCCTCCAGAAAAACCCATCAAAATCCGTTCATAACATTTTGCGTAAAGTTGCTAACAAAACAAGCTCACCGGAGGTATACCGTATCTGTGACGCATTCGAATCCGGCTACATAGATGGTAATGAAAATAATTTTAGTTTTCCGTTTGAGACTTTTAGAGCTAACTGTCTACAACGACAACAAGAAGGTGACAAAGAGTTTGACTCCGGATAACCAACAAACCAACGCTAACGAAAATGTCACCGCCTTGGCAGAGATAACGTAGAATAATCCGTACAGGAAATCTGCACGCTCCAGAAGCTTGCGCTGTTAATTAATCTGTGATCAATTAATTAAAAGCGCTGTTTTTAAAGGGATTTGTAATGCAAAACCCGGAGATCTCACACAGACGTATCCTTTGATATCTCCGTTTCCAAGGCGGAGGAATTTACACGTGTACCACCTATAAATTCTGTCTCTATCTCAGGAACGTGCCGTTTCTCTCCTGCCCATTCGTCCATCCCCGGCCCTGGCGTTCCTGGGTCGTTGCACCGAGCGTGACCCTTTTGTCTTCCTTTCACTTGCACATAAGAACAATAATAATGTGTTCAGCACTAAAGGGGTATGGTTCATTTATGAGAAGAATTCAGAGGAGCCATATCTCATTGCAGCCTCTCGGGCTCCGGAGAAACCAAAAGGAACGTTAAGCAGAGATTGATTGTAGATTATTATAGCTGCACATATATTCCCTAGAGCCTTTCCTTTGTGTCCTTTATTTTTTTTTTTTTAATCCCATAATTTTGACATGGTCATGAGAAGGAGCGATCGTTTATGTGTTTACATGCCCAGTATCTATTATTCTGTTATACTGTTTAAAATGATTTCTTATTGTAGGACATTCAAAATAAATAATAAATCTAAAAGTAAACGTGGCACGGTGGTGTAGTGGTTAGCACATCCACATCACAGCAAGAAGGTCCTGGGTTCGAGTCCCAGCCTTGGGTGCGTTTGTGTGTGGTGTTTGCATGTTCTCCCTGTGCTTGTGTGGGTTTCCTCTGGGTACTCTGGTTTCCTTCCACAGTCCAAAGACATTTACATTAAGTGTGAGTGTGAGTGTTATTGGTTGTGTGTGTGTGTGTGTGTGTGTGTGTGTGTTGGCCCTGCGATGGTCTGATGAGCTGTTCAGGGTGCACCCCACCTTCTCCCAGTATCGGCTGAGATAGGCGCCAGCCTGCTTGCAACACGAGTAGGATGAAGCAGTTCAGTACTATGACTGTTACTATGGAGAAAATACAATTTTTAATTAATAATAATGATAAAAGGGTTTATGTATAATGAGTCAGTCATTATGATTCAATCATAAAGCACTTTGGAACAGCCAGTTAGCCTAATGTGCATGTCTTTGGACTGTGGGAGGAAACCGGAGTACCCAGAGGAAACCCATGCATGCACGGGGAAATCATGCAACTCCACACAGAAACACCTGAGCCTGGGACTCGAACCCAGGACCTTTTTGCTTTGAGGCAGACTTGCTAATCTCTATGCCATCATGCCGCCCCAATCAGAATAAATTATTATAATCATTATCATCATCATCATCATAATAATTATTATTATTATTATTAATATTTAATATCGGGACAATCGGCACTGGGGTTGAGCATGGAACATCACACACATCTCTTTTACCCACCTCTCCAAACACACACACACACACAAACACACATAAACCTTGACTATCCGTATTCCGGGCTCTCCAGCACTTCAGCTCTTTACTCAAGTGCTTTGAAAAGCAGTGTAACACTTGTACACTTCACAGACACCGGGCTATTGAGCGGAGGCCTGGGGAGTAGTGTGTGTGTGTGTGTGTGTGTGTGTGTGTGTGTGTGTGTGTGTGTGTGAGAGAGAGAGAGAGAGAGAGAGAG
>JAQMYF010000021.1:3017424-3029226 GCA_030014195.1 Neosilurus mollespiculum | reverse complement strand
ACAGGGGCAAGAACTGGAGTCCAATTGATTACAGTGGTACAGGGGCAAGAACTGGAGTCCAATTGATTACAGTGGTACAGGGGCAAGAACTGGAGACCAATTGATTACAGTGGTACAGGGGCAAGAACTGGAGACCAATTGATTACAGTGGTACAGGGGCAAGAACTGGAGTCCAATTGATTACAGTGGTACAGGGGCAAGAACTGGAGTCCAATTGATTACAGTGGTAAAGGGGTCAAGAACCGTAGTCTGGTTGATTACAGTGGTACAGGGGCAAGAACTGAAGTCCAATTGATTACAGTGGTACAGGGGCAAGAACTGGAGTCCAATTGATTACAGTGGTAAAGGGGTCAAGAACCGTAGTCTGGTTGATTACAGTGGTACAGGGGCAATAGCTATAGTTCAATTGATTGCAGTGGCATGGGGGTAGAATCCACAGTAGGGAGGTACATGGGACAAGAACTGCAGTCCAGTCAATTCCAGTGGCATGGGGTAGAATCTGCAGTCTTTTTGGGTACAGTACGATATACAGTGTGATCGGTTCCAGTGGCACTGAGGATAGGAACTGCAGTCCAATTTCTTACAGTGGTACAGGGTAAAGAAATGCAGTCCAATTAAATACAGTGGCATGAGGGTGGAATCTGCAGTCCAGTTGGCTACAGTGGAACTGGGGACAAGAACTGCAGTTCGATTGGCTAGTGACTACAGAGACTACACAAATGGTGGACTCTTGTTAGGTACTGCCTGTTTGAGTTACTGCAGTCCATGTTTCTTGACAGTTTATAACAACAACTACATACAACATGCATTACATGACTACAGGAACTGTATGTTTTCCCACTAAACGTGCTGATCAAGTCCTCATCTTTAATAAACATAGTCTATTCGCAGGGTTGAAATCATGGGCATACAGCAGTTTTTTTTAAATGCCACCTGCTGTATAAACACCTCAGAGACAGGGATTCTGTGAGTTACACTTTCCTCTTAGAGCTTGTCAAAAGCATGAGTCTGTTTATTTTCTGCTAGGCTGAGAGACTCCCACTGGGATACAGCTAAAAAATGTTCCAGACACTTTTTTTTGTCTTCATCCACAACGAATAATCACTTTATAAAACAAGCAGAGTTAAAGTTAGAGAACAAGCAATCCATGGGCCTCCAGTCAATTGACAGGTTAACTCGAATACCTCCACAAAGGAGATCATGATAACTAGCAACCTAATTGACGGATTTCCACGAATGTTTAACCTAATGTGGGTCTTGGGCCAACTAAGAAGTAATTTTTTGCATGATCCGTATCCAGATCTAGGATGGTCTTGAAGGATTTTTTTAACATTGCAAGACAGGGCAAAATTCCATATTTTAGACTACAACTAAATAAAGGCTAGATTGAAATGTTTGAAGATTGCACTACCTTGGTGGAGGTTTGCACTCCCTGAGTGCATTTCTAGTTTTTGTTGGCTTTATATTATTAATGAACAAAGCTTCAAAAATGGTAATTTTGGATGTACATCAGAGATTCAAACATCTACAGTTGAACTATAGTATTTATGATGTCACTATGCCAATTTTCAGCTGTCAAATCAAATTCACCCACCAGAAAAGGCAATTCACAGGAGGGCAAAGGGCACAAATCATGAAAAATGTGCTTATAGTAGAGGTAATTTTTGCTGTGCATTAAGTTAATGTTCATTATCTCTCTGACCTGTGAAATCATAAGTCTTGGTTTTGGCAGCCTACAAAACCCAAGTACACAGGACTTATATTTTTGTCAGTTAACATTGAGTCACACCAGCATTGTGCCGTGTCATTTTTTATTTTTTTTTTGTAACTATCAGCCAACGATGCATGTTTAATTCCCTGACCCTTACAGCCGCTCCTGACCCTGAACAGTTTTTGCTTCAGGCCACCAAAAAGGAAGATGAGAGTGACTGTTTGCCAAATGGTTGCTCTGTGACCTGCTAATGGGTAAACATAGCCTTAAGGAACGGTGTGTGCTGAGGAAAGAAGACAGGGCTGACAGCAATAGCAACCAGTGCCAACTTAGCTTAAGGACACAGTGATAACTCTCAGAAAGAAAGAAGCTCTAGTTCCCTGAAGATGCCAACCTGAAACTGTCTGATTGTTCGCCAAATTGCTGAACCATCCACCACCTGTACAATGCTAATTTAAGTAGCAGAGGGAATCTGAAATCTTCTGAAGGAGCTTCAGTATTTTCGTAGCAGGGCTCACTTGTCATTTTAATGTTTGGGTACTTGGATGTTTGACTGACTCTAGTGTTTGCAACTCTATTAGTTGTTTTCCTTTTAAACCTGCTAGTACCATACATATGCATAACCCTGGAAAATGTATTTAAGCATAGGTAGCCTCTTAATTTGGTGCCTTGCACTGAACACATCAAACCTAGCCTTAGTCAACTGCAGCATGCACTTACCTGAGCAGGGTACCTACATGGACTTCCCTAGGTATCAAAAGAATGGTGAATTGCACAAGTGTGGTGCCCCATGTAACACAACCCACCAATTCGTGGTCAGGCCACCTTCCCTTTATGGTAAAGGACCCTGATTTACTTCTTTCATATTTAGTGTTTCATTTAGTGTCATCAAGCTATCATTTGTGTTTAAGTATTTTTAATTCAGGACCAATTTTCTTTAGATGTGAAGTCATAATGTATTAGATGTTTTTTCTGCCACAAAATTTGCTGGAACATTGAAACTACTAACTCTGAAATGACTGTGTGTAACCTGTCCAGTTGATGTATATATTTATCCATTTATTCGTTGATTTGCTGAACCACTTAATCCTTCTAGGGTTATGGGGATTCCAGATTTCTGGGTGAAAACTGGGTATATCCTGAACAGCTTTCCAGTCTATCGCGGAGCCAACACACACACAGAGCCATTCACACCCATACACTTTCACACCTGGAGGCAATCTGGAACAGCCAGTTAGCCTAATGTGCATGTCTTTGGACTGCAGAAAGGAACCAGAGTACCCAGAGCAAACCCCATACAACCATGGAGAGAGCATGCACACTCGAACCTAGGACCGTCTTGCTAACCACTATGCTGCCCAAGTTGATATATACTGTATTCCTATTTCAGTAACATTATAGCCAGTCTGGCTGCTCTTCCTGCCTCCAGTGTTATTGTAGCCAGTTCAGCTGTAGGACCTGAACCCAGTGTGACCAGTTGGGCTGCAATGACCCCAGAACCACTGGATTTAAACTGCAGTAAATTTCCCCAGTAGTACTATAACCAGTCGGGCTGCAGATCCTGCTCCCAGTGCAGATGTCACCAGTTTGGCTGCAGGTCCTACCCCTGTTAAAATATGACTCTGATAGAGCTGTAGTCTTATGTTTGAACATAATGACTGCCACTGTAGCCAATCAGGTTGCAGTTCTAGGCCCCAGTGCAAGTATAAGTATTTGGGCAGCAGATAGTTAGCTACCTTTGTTGATAGAAAGGATCTTTCTTTTAAATATAGAAAATTCTAAAGGATTTACAAACTTTCACTGGATATGTTAAAGGTACTGTAGTTAGTCAATGTTATCAAATTTCAACCTGACTTACTATTTTATATCTATCTATCTATCTATCTATCTATCTATCTATCTATCTATCTATCTATCTATCTATCAGGTTTAAGCAACATCATTGGCATGATTGTCTACATATCAGCAAACGCCGGGGACCCCACAAAGAGCGACTCGAAAAAGAACAGCTACTCATACGGCTGGAGCTTCTACTTTGGTGCTCTGTCATTCATCATGGCTGAAATGGTGGGTGTCCTGGCCGTGCACATGTTCATTGACCGGCACCGTGAACTACGAGCTGCCAGTCTCCGGGCTGGAAGAGGCATTGCCACTGGAAACGCAGACTACCTGCATGGCTCGGCCATCACACGTATCCCTAGCTACCGCTACCGTTATCGGCACCGCTCACGCTCCTCCAGTCGCTCAACGGAACCCTCACAGTCACGTGACACCTCTCCGCTGGGCCTCAAGGGCTTTGGAGCTCTGCCGTCCACTGACATCTCCATGTACACTCTGAGCCGCGGCGGCGCAGATACCCTAAAAGGAACGCCCCCAGCCACCTACAACTCAGAGAGGGACCATAACTTCCTTCAGGTCCATAATTGTATTCAGAAAGACGCGAAGGACTCACACAGCAACGCTGCTAACCGTCGCACTACGCCCGTATGAGCGCCACAGAGCGCCACCAATACTGGCAGGGACGGGGAAGTGATTACACATGGGCCAGGAAAAGAGAGACAGGGAACGAATGAGCGAGAGAAACGACGGAGAAACAGAACATGAGGGGAAATAAGGACTGGGGATACAAGAGCTCTCTGAGTTGTGAGCTATTTACAACAATGAAGATGACTATGATGAGTTTCCATGTTGAAAAAAAGTGAAAAAGTGAAAAATGTCCAAAAAAAGAGATAAAGAAAATGCATGATTTTCCCATCTACCGTAATTTAACGAGTTTTAAACCATGTTTCAAAAAAAAGAGTGAGTGAGTGAGTGAGAAGAGATAGAAAGAGAGAAACAGAGATACACAGGTGAAAGAGAGAGAGGATGTAGTAGACGATCAGCATTGTGAGTTTTAAAAGGTTTCTATTTTTTCGACTCTTCTCGGTCTCCAGGGCGACCTGTGACTCCGCCCCTCTCCTCCCCGCCCACCTCCCTCTTTACTTCCTGTATGTATCCATCTCATTCTTTTGCGCATTAATACTGTGAAGCGTTGTGGCTGAGGTGTACCCGAGGGGCAAAAAAAAGACAAACCTGTATCCTGGCCACAACTTATAAGTTAATATATGTATTAATTATATATGAATATATAAATATATATGTTAATAAACCACCGATAGACTTCCCTGACGCAAGAGAAGGACAGAAAAAAAAAAGACTTTAAAAATGAGAACAAATCAAAAGTCAATAAAGTCGTCATGGAAACAAAAGAATTGGGGAATGGGTTTTATTGTGAATTAATGGAGAGAAGGAAAAGCTAGGAGTGTTTTTTATGCTTTAAATGATTTACAGTAAAAATGCGGAAGGGTCACTTGGTCTCGGCTTTTCTGAAGCCAAGAGTCACAATGTAATAGTTGCGTAAGAGCTGATACTTATGTAATAACACACACATGTAAGAAGTGGCTCAAACAGCAGAAATGACACGATGTGAAAGGACGAGCTCATGTGTTTGTGTAATTACTTTAAAAAAACAGATAATGGGCAAATGTCCGAGTTTAACACAGTGCTAGATATCAAAAAAAGGGTGGCACGGTGGCATAGTGGTTAGCATGTCCGCCTCACAGCAAGAAGGTCCTGGGTTCGAGTCACGGGCTTGGTGAGGGCGTTTCGGCGTGGAGTTTCTTCCGGGTACTCCAGTTTCCACCTACAGTCCAAAAACATACACATGAGGCTATTTGGCTGTTTTAAATTGCCCCAATTTTGATAATTAAATATCTCAGAATCAATTTATTTAAATTCAGTTTTATTTGTATAGCACATTTTTACAATTAACATCATCGCTAAGCAACTTTCAAACATTTCTCTTTAAACTCTATACAACCCTAATAAGCAAGCCTGTGGTGAGGGTGGAAAGGGAAACCTCCCTCAGTCGAAATGAGGAGGAAACCTTGAGAGGAACCAGACTGAGAAGGGAAACCCATCCACATTTGGGTGAAAGCAGATAAAAGTAGAATCCATGTAGCAGACACTTCACTCTAGTTTAAAGGTTAATGTCAATGTCTATTCATGTAATTCAGACTAAAGAATGTGAGTGTACGCTACAATAGAACGAAGCAATCTGATTGGTCCGTTACGTCGGGCTTTAAAAAACAAAAACAAATATCAAGACAACAGACAGTCACAATTTGTCCCGGTCATGTGGAGCAGGGGGTGACATCATTATCTCACTTTAAAATCTCTTTAAATTAGTTTTTCTTGTGTTTCTGTGTAGTATATACTAAAACATGAAACTGAATGAATAATCTAAACTGACGCTGGTACGTAGGTACATAACTACACAGCGCTTAACTCGGCTCGAAGCTCAGAGCTCATCTGCCCTGCCCTTTGTCATGGTTAAAACATTATCATCATCATCATCATCATCATCATCATCATCATCTTCTACCACTTGTTCCGGGGTCGGGTCGCAGGGGCAGCAGCCTAAGCAGTGAGATCCAGACGTCCCTTTCCCGAGCCACTTCCTCCAGCGCTTCCGGGGGGACACCAAGGCGTTCCCAGACCAGCTGGGAGACATAGTCCTTCCAGTGTGTTCTGGGTCGACCCCGGGCACCAGCCTCATCTCAACCCTAATATTAGGATTGTTCACTAATATTCCACTGACTGGGTAGAAAAAGCTGGAATGTTTATTAAATGAAAGCAGTGGTTAGCACGTCCGCCTCACAGCAAGAAGGTCCTGGGTTTGAGTTCCAGGCTCGGGTGTTCTCCCTGCGCGTGCGTGGGTTTAGGAGGCATTCTAATCAGATGCCCGACATGAGCCACTCTCAAATAGCTGGTGTTCTCTCTTTAAAGTCCCCATAGGTGGTTACAGTGTAGTTAGTATAAATTAAAATTAAGACACATTCTTTCCCCGAGGCTATTAAATGGCAGTTGTGTACCAAAAACAGGGCTGTGCATTTTTGGATAGTGCTAACTGACAGCGAGACAGAAGTCTGGAGCAGTCAGACACCACTGCATTTCAGTCTACAGTGAAACTGTCAGATCCTGGATGTGTTGATGAGGCTCAGTGGGTGGAATTGGGAACGGGTCAGGCGCAGGTCGCTGGACGTAGTGCAGAAATGTCACAGCTCGTCAGGTGTAGCCATTCTATAAAACCACCTATTATTACCCGAGATTTAACATATGGGCTGTTGCACTGAGTACATGTGTATGTGTGTGTCATGTGCCATCATGGTTGATCACACCGCCCTGCAGGGAGACACATCAGGAGCTTTGATCCGCACAACAGGAGAGAAAGAGAGCGAGGGAAAGTAAACGAGAGAGACAGAGAGTGAGAGATTGAGAACGCTCAGATTGTGCCTGCTTCCCTGTGGTCTAGTGAATCAGAGAGGGGTAAATGGGAAGTGTAAAATTAGAAAACATTCAGTTATAATGTCTGGCAAGCCGCAAGCCAAAAAAAAAAATATGAAGAAGAATAATAATAACAAGTAAAAAAATTAATTTGAACCATTTCGGAAATTGAGGATATTTTTGGATTCGAACACGAGCCAGGCATTCATCACCAAACATAAAGCTGTCACCAAGTTGGCTGTGAATTGATGTGTTAAGAAATACAGCATCAAATTTTGTTAAAACAAACATTGTTTATTAGAATTGACAGGTTCCTCCTGCGCTACGTGATTGATTCTGTGTGGTGGCGTGTGAAGTGTCTGCTGCAAATGCTGACACTGCATGATGGAACGGTGCATTAATATTTCACCGGAACACCTTGCAGAAGGATTCTTGGACAAGTGGGGCTCAGGCCACTGTGCTTATCAACACCACCATGAGGAAATCTCAATCACTCACTCCTTGGTTAACCGCTTATTCCAACTAGGGTCGCAGGGAGGCTGGAGCCCATCTCAGCCGACACTGGGCGAACGTCGGGTACACCCTGAGTAGCCCGCCAGACCATCACAGGGCAAACACACGCACAGCCATTCACACTCACACCTGGGGGCAATTTGCAACAGCCATTTAGCCTAATGTGCATGTCTTTGGACTGTGGGAGAAAACCGGAGTACCTGGAGGAAACCCACACAAATACGGAACCAATATGCAAACTACACAAAAATACCTGAACCCATGATCTTGTTGCTGTGAGGTGGATATGCTAAGAAATCTTCAACTTATTAATTTTAAACATATTGCTGTTATGTATATGTGCAAACATCCTCAACCCAATTCTGCAGATCTCTCTCTGGGTTCACTTCATTTCCCAGCAATCCTTGCACCACTCCCAGTCACATGACTTTGGACACATGACTTACAGCACAGCTGTTTCTCATTCCACTGATTAGCAGCACTATATAAGGGCTTTTTAACTGCAAAGTCAGGAAAATATGCTTACCTACCTAAAGGAACGCCATCGTGCATGCACTGCAAAAGTCGTGGAAAAAAGCCAGGAATCAAACTTGATCTGTCTGTTGACTATATTGAGACATTTTAAACGTTTGGTTTTGATACGTTATGTTTTTTTTTTTATTTAGTTATCCTGTTGAAAGCACCAGACAGGAAGTGGACAGAGGAAAAACAGGAAGTCAGTGAAACCAAGTGACAGGAAGACCGGTTGCGAAGGTTGATCAAAGGTTCTTTAAATTTTAAAGTTCTTTCACTGATTCATTCATTCATTTTCAAAGCCACTTAATCCCAATTAGGGTCGCGGGGAGGCTGGTGCCCATCTCAGCTGACTCTGGGCGAAGGCAAGATACACCCTGAACAGCTTGCCAGGCCATCGCAGACCCAACACTCACACAACTGTTCACACCCACATTCACACCTAGGGGTGATTTGGAACAGCCAATTGGCCTACTGTGCATGTCTTAGGAGGACACCGGAGTACCCGGAGGAAACCCACGCACGCGCAGGGAGAACACCCGAGCCTGGAAATCGAACCCAGGACTTTCTTGCTGTGAGGCGGACGTGCTAACCACTGCTTTCATTTAATAAACATTCCAGCTTTTTCTACCCAGTCAGTGGAATATTACTGAACAATCCTAATATTAGGGTTGAGATGAGGCTGGTGCCCGGGGTCGGCCCAGAACAAGCTGGAGGGACTACGTCTCTCGGCTGGTCTGGGAACGCCTCGGCGTCCCCCCGGAAGAGCTGTAGGAAGTGGCTGTGGAAAGGGACGTCTGGACCTCACTGCTTAGGCTGCTGCCCCCGCGACCCGACCCCGGAAGAAGCGGAAGATGATGATGATGATTTCAGCTTAGTCTAGGTAAAGGCAGGGTACACCGTGAACATCTCGCCACACCATTGCAGGAGCCTGCACACTCGCACCCATTCACACTCACACCTAGGGGCAATTCGGAACAACCAATTAGCATAACATGCATGTCTATGAACTGTCGGAGGAAACCCGGAGTACCCCATGCAACACGAGAAGAACATGCAGACTCCACAACAGAAACAGCCAAGCCTGGAAATCGAACCCAGGACCTTCTCACTGTGAGGTGGACGTGCTAACCACTACTCCACCATGCCTCATCAGTGTAATATTATCAGCTCTATATTACTCAGCTAGTGAAAATTGTCCAATAAAAGCCATTGAATATCAGTAAAAGGCCAGTTGAGGAAAATTAAGGAGGGAAAAACTGTAGCAATTACACTTGCATGCAGAGATGGTCTTTCATTATATCACAAGAACAATGGCCTTGACTTACTTCTCATAGACATTCGAAATGACCTAGATGATGGAAACCCTTCAGATATACAGTGTGAATGGTGCCAGTACTACACTAGCAGACATTGTTCTCTTCTAGTTCTCAATTAACCACAATAAAAAACGAACATAAAGCTGGTCTCCCAAGAGAGAGAGAGAGAGGGAGAGAGCTCGTCTTGCAATGTGGACTAAATGTTCCTGGGGAACTGAAAGAAAATCTGCTCAGTCCATCACTGGTGTGGTTATCAGTAAGCTCTTGCTCCCTCTGTTGGCCATTTTGAGCAGAAAGTGCAGAAAGGCCATTGAGTTTGCCAAGTGTGTATACGTGCATGTGTGCGTGCAGAATACTAATGCTCTTGTAATAGCAGACCGTTGCTGCAGTCCGTGCTCTTATAGCACAGAGAAAGAAGATGAAGGAAAAAGAAAGTGAGAGCGCTGCACCAATCAACTACCTCAGCAGTCACGCGGGGGGGGGGATCTCACCGGCTTGATTCGTTATCGCAATTTATGTTATTTTGATTTGCGCGCACAGATTTAGACATATATTTCAGGACAACATTCATTATGGTGATATCTTGAATATTGAACACACACACACCCCAGTCACTGCATGTAAAGACTACTACCCAATCAAGTTATTGCATACTGGCTTTGAATATAAAAGCAGATTGGGCCTAGATTACACACTTGAATTTAACTGGCAGACAATTTTTTTTTATGGTAGCAATATAAGCACATAGCTGAGCAGTTAGGAATTAAGGTTTGATTCAAGAGCACCATTCGGGACTCCGACGACTATTTCCGGAGGTTTTCGTTATTTGATAATAGTCTCAGGTTCATTGGGTGCCATTTTGGTGTAGTGCTACATCATGTTTGTGCAGAAACGCGGCAGGGGGCAGCTGTTTTTTTGTATTCAACCAAACCAGGAAGTAGTGTACTATAATAACGCTTAGTTTTGGCTTCCTGTGTACGAAAGTAGCTTGTTGTAGTGTTTAGCATTAGCATAAACATTTCAAGAAGAAAAAGGAATCATGTTGTTTGAGGCAGCTTAATACGAAGCTAACTTATTCATTTATAGACAACATTGGGTGTTAGGGTGCGGGGCTCATGATCGAGAGGTTGTCGATTCAAATCCCCGTTAGACCCCCACTGTGCTAAGACCCCTGGGCAAGGTCTTAATCTCAAGTGTGCCTCTGTTCACTCAGCAGTATAGTACCAGAAAAATACTCAGAAGGTAACCTGCAGTGGACCAGCATCCCATCCAGGAGGAGTTGAACTCCTAGTCACTTCACGCTACAGAAAATGGTATAAGCTCCGGCTTTGATGAGGCACTAGGCTCAGGTGTAAAAAGCCTAGGGGGCTGCCATGGCCTATTGGTTAGAGAAGCAGGTTTGGGACCAAAAGAATGCTGGTTCGATTCCTGAAGTAGCAGGAAAGATGTGGCGGCAGCGGGACTGAGTAGCACCTTCCCTTCCTAGAATAATTCATTCATTTTTATTATTCACTGGACAGCTCACCAGACCATTGCAGGGCCAACACCCATACAACCATGCACACTCACACCTAGGGGCAATTTGGAACAGCCAATTAGCCTACTGTGCATGTTTTTGGATTGTGGGACGAAACCAGAGTACCCTGAGGAAATCCATGCAGGCAAGCATGGGGAGAACATGCTAACTCCACACAGAAACTCTTGAGCTCAGGAATCGAACCCATGACCCTCTTGATGTGAGGCAGAAGAGCTAACCACTGCGCCACCGTACCACCCTACCTAAAATAATAAAGTGAAAACTAAACAGGTGAAAATTGCTTCATGGCACTGTAGTGATGCTTCAACCTGGGACATGAACTTGCAACCTTCTAGTCACTCGTCAAGAAGTTTAGCCACTAAGCCACCAAGGACACAAATCAGTGTAATCGGTCACCTTAACCTTGCACGTGCACGGAACACCACCAATCAAACCACGCCTTAGTCGACTGCAGAACGCCAGAGCAAAGTACCCAGGCGACCTTTCTTCAGGGTGGAGTTGCATGGGGCACTGTGCATGCATGTACAGTGCGCGATTTCTGCAGGACCTCTGAAAGTCCATGTAGATACTACACTTTGGTAAGTGCACGCTGTAGTTGATTAAGGTGCAGTGTGATGTGTTCTGCACTAGTGCAAGGTTAAGACAACGGATTTCCTTTTTACGGTCAAGGACACGGCATTCTGGATTTGAACTCTCACTAGCACACAACCCTGGCTACATTTATTAGATCTGTGTCCAGATCTTACTCTATATTTCTGTCTTTCTCTCACACACACACACACACACACACACACTCACATAACCCCTACACACTCACATAACCCACACACACTACCATACACTCACATAACCCATACACACTACCACACACTCACATAACCCGT
>JAQMYF010000021.1:2993428-3003640 GCA_030014195.1 Neosilurus mollespiculum | reverse complement strand
GGAGGCTGGCGCCCATCTCAGCCGACTCCGGGCGAGGGCAGAGTACACCCTGGACAGCTCGCCAGGCCATCGCAGTGCAGAGACACGCTGACGGCTATGCAGCCTCCTCTTTACGAAAATCAGCAATGGTTCTTTACCATCCCTCTCACCACAGACAGTAAGAGACATGGCCGGCATTTGATAACCCAGTTAGCCGCACTGGGGGGACAGCAGTGACAAACCGGTGATAGTGGGGCTTGAACCCCTGACCTTTGGATCAGTAATCCAGCACCTTACCACCACTGGCCCTTTTGTTTATCCAATTAAAAAAAAAATTATTAAAAAATAGCTTTGCTTAGATGTAACACAAAAAAAAGCATATTAAAAAAACTTTGATAATTTATTTGCTCAGAAATAGGAGTTGTAAACAAACAAACAAACATACAGACAAATAAAGAGATAAATAAATAAATAACTTGCTTAGAATAGATAAGTTCTTGAACGCCTAGTTCAATAAAAAATTGAGGGTTTTTTTTTGTTTGCTTGGTTGGTTTTTTTGCTTTACAATTTTTGTATATAATGCAGGCACTCCGTGTACGAGCTGCGCGTTCACAACGCTGGAAGGCGCGCCTGCGCGTTCACGCGTGTGCGAGCGCAATCATCCTCTCTCTCTCTTTCTCTCTCTCTCTCTCTCTCTTTTTTTCCCAGTCCATCTCTGTCGCGGGGAAGATGGAGGGCACGGCGTACGGAGCGGGCAGGGCCGGAGGAGCCTTCGACCCCCTCACGTTTCTCCAGCAGCCCCACACCGTCCTCCGCATGGTGTCCTGGGTGAGTGCGCGAGCTTTCTCTCGAATTTCCTTCCCGGGGTCCGATCCGAAATCTTGCTGACGGCCGACGCGTGAAGGCAGCCGCGCGCTCGGCACGCGCGGTGTTTACGCGTCGCGTGCCTTGATAGCCTGGGGCTGGATTGCATGACAGCATCCGTGCGTGCGCTCCAGGCGGGCCGTTATGTCGGGTGCGCGCGATCACAGACTGCTTTCACACTGAGGATGGATGCTGAAGGGCTTTGATCCTGATGTGAGGATGCTGTGATATCATTCCTGCACCTCCACCATGCTACTCTACAGGAGCCTGATTGTGTCCAAAGGGAGAACAAAATCCACAGCTGGGGTTCAAGATGATGCTCCTGCCATGGGGCTCTCAAGTTCTTCTCCAGCATCCCTTCTTTCTCTTATGCACGTGCACCATTTCTCAGCTCATCACTAACATTTGTAATGATCATATTACCATCTTCATCACCACCGGACCAGCACCGCACGCGAGAGCTCAAAATCTATTAGTGTATACCCTTCCACACTGGAACGGTGCAATCTGATTGGTTCGCTATCTCGGGATAATTACCAGTTATGCGCTGAAGGTGAGGTGGCACCTGAATAGTCGGAACATCAAGGGAACTATTCAGTTTACCAACATCCACTAAGTCTGAAGCGCATAATTGTTATAGTATATACTACACAGCATCATAAACAACAACAACAACAACAACAACAACACTAAAATCAGGTTTTTATGGTTTATTTCTTACGTCTTTAAATCATTTCGGATGTAGGTACGGACCGAGGACATGCTTGATTGAATGTGTAACAGCGTCTCTTTAACTCTTTTTTCAGAGTTGTAGTATATACTACACCGAAACATTTAAAAAAGCAAACTAAAACAAGCTTTTTATGGTTTATTTTATACGTTTCAATGAGTTTAAATATATATATATATATATATATACGTTTTTTTTACATGTGGGTGAGGACCAAGCGCGACTCTTTAACTCTTCGTTAAAGTTTTACTACACAGAAACATAAAGAAAAGCAAACTAAAATTCGATTTTTTTTTTGTTATCAATCATTTTACCCATGACAGAAACCATTAAAGGGCCAAGACACACATAATGATTCACATTACACACACACACTAACACCTAGGGGCCATTTGCAACAGCCAATTAGCCACATAGTAGGGTGCTGGATTCATCAGGGTACTCCGGTTTCCTCCAACAGTCCAACAGTCCAAAGACAGCTAACTGGCTGTTCTAAATTACCTCGAGGTGTTGGTGTGAGTGTGAATGGTTGTGTCTGTGTTGGCCCTGCGATGGTTTGGCGAACCGTTCAGGGTGTACCACGCCTTCGCCCAGTGTTGGCTGTGATAGGCTCCAGTAGACCCTAGCACGGAAGGAACATGTAAACTTCACGCAGAAACTCTCGAACCCGGGGCTTTCTGCTGTGAGGCAAATGTTATAACCACTGCGCCACCGTGCCGCCTCCATCCGACTGGCGGTTGCGGCCTCAGCCTCCGTCCAGCGGGGGCTTTTTTCGGCACAGAGCTTAAGTAACATCCCATAATTATAGAAAATGAACCCATGTGTGTTTAAGTGTACAATAGTTTGTGGACACGAGTTCTAGTGAAGTTCTAACAAGCCTTCCGAGGCACCAGCAGCGGAGTACAACAGCAAAACAAATGTTCTGTCATCCTTAACCGTAATTAGCGCCGTGTTAGATTTACGTAGCGCTCATTAGAGCTAAAACGGATCCCGGTGAAATTTCCAAATTATTTTCCTCACTGTAGACTGGTGGGGCCGGTGGTGTAGTGGTTAGGATGCTGGGCTCATGATCAAGAGGTCATGGGTTCGAAGCCCCCACCATGCTAAGGGAAAGGTCTTAACCACAAGTGTGCCTTTACACCCAGCAGTATAAATGGGTACCAGTAAAAAATACTGGGAAGGTAACCTGCGATGGTCTAGCGGGAGGAGTGAGGAGGAGTTGAACTAGTCACTTCACGCTACGGAAACCGGGATGAGCCACTCGGGTGTAAAAGCCCAACAGACTTACCTTACCTTACTTTCCTCAAGACTACAGTTTCTTCGGAGTGACATCAGTTCTACCAAAATATAGATGAAAACGAGCTAACGGCTAATCTGTAGCATCTGATGTTAGTGTAACGCTAACTGATGCTTTGTTGTCACCAGTTAAAGTTGTCCCAAACTCTCTGGACAACTCTCAGTTCTTACCATCTGTCAGTGTACGCAACCTTGGGGTAACCCTGAGCGACCAACTGACCCTCTTGCCTTCTCACGCCACGCTGCTCCGCACAACTCGCACTTCCCAGGTGACCCCACCAGTCCATCACAGGGCCAACACATACACCCATTCACACTCACACCTAGCGGCAATTTGGAACAGCCTAATGTGCATGCCTTTGGACTGTGGGAGGATACTGGGGTACCAGGAGGAAACCCTCACAATCACAGGTAGAACATGCCTCACAGAAATGCCCTTACTGAGCCTGGGACTCGAACCCTTTCCGTGAGGGGGACGTGCTAACCACTACACCACCACCCCACCATGCTACCAGCGTCTAACATGTTTATGACTAATTTCTTACCACACGCATGATCCCGCGCACCACGTCCAAAGCGTTCTTACTTCGACCAATCAGATCACACCACGCACCTACCACGTTCTTACCGTGTCCATCCGGTCCTTATGAACACGGCACCCTGCACTGCGCTTTTTCTTTTTTCATTCACTCTTCAAGTCTTTCCTGTGTCCACATGTACGTTCTACAAATCCCGCCACGCTTGTGCTACACCAATGAGGTCCCTACTAGGTTTTAGTTACATCGTTACTACATCAACGGTGTATTCGTATTACATCCTTATTAAGTTTTTACCTCGTCCTGATTGGACCATATCTGCTCTTGGCTTGTCCTAGAGTCCGTGTCCATGGAGACCATACCACATCCTAATCGTACTATGTTAGACAAGTTCTTACTACGTCCACCAAATTTTTGGAGGATGTAGTGGGAACATGGTTGAGTGTGATGGGGGTTTAAATGGTTAATCAGCCAATCAGCATTTACGTTCTATTGATGGGTGTAGCTTCTTTAAACTAGCAATGCGTGGACAAAGCCATCACTAATGGAACACAAACCATAAATTACTTTGTTCCGGTGCTTTCTATGAACCTTCCAGTGTTCTGAAGCCCGACACTGAGATTCGTACACACTTCAATGCTGCTAACACTTCAGAAGTTGCTTTAGATCACTGCTGTCAAACACTAGGCCATGTGACACGCCCACAATGCTTTGATTAGGCAGAAAACGGAACTTTTTGAATCATATATATATATATATATATATATATATATATATATATATATATATATATATATATATATATATATATATATATATATATATATTGTTTAGTGAATATTCGGTAAAAGATGTATTAGTACCACAAATATTCTTTTACCATTTGGAATTAGAACCATGTGTGTTGTTTTACCACGCCGGCCTCCATCTGTATAGCAAAACCAGGACACAAATCAGTTGGACATGGCCTCTAACATACACACACACACACACACATACGGTCTGCTTCCAGCCCCATCATTACAAGGCCTGTGTGTTGCCATGGCAACATGGTGACACAGCCACAGGCGAAATGTTGCTGACGCACACACTATCCCATAATTCTCCTGCGCCGCATTGGGATCATCACCCAGAGACAGACTTATCATGCAGGAGTGGTATGGACCGGAAAATCAGAAATGCTTGACGCGGGGGAATGAGAGAGAGAGAGAGAGAGAGAGAGAGACCAGTACAAGTAAAGTGTCTGTGTTATCTTGACTCTGAATGACTGTAGACAAGAACCAGACAAGACTCCTCCACAGCGAGGACATCCTGCAAGAGATTTTGCAGCCGCCATGTATCTGTCTCTACGCGTATGATCAATCTAGCATACTTCAGGTATGAGTGTAGAGAGGAACAAATTGCGGAGGCGGGCACAGAATACCCAGGGACACCAGATATTCGGTGTATGACACGAATATCCTAATTTTATAATATGCCCGGTACAGTGGCATAGAAGTTAGCACATCCTCCTCGCCGCAAGAAGGTCCTGGGTTCGATTCCCATGCTCAGGCATTTCTGTATGGAGTGTTCCCTGTGCTTTCATGGGTTTCCTCTGGGTTTTCTCTGGTTTCCTCATACAGTCCAAAGACATGCACATTAGACGAACTGGCTGTTCTAATTTGCCCCAAGCTGTGGAAGTGAGTATGAAGGGTTTTGTGTGTGTGTGTGTGTGTGTGTGTGTTTCGCTGACCTTTGCCCAGTGTCGGCTGAAATAGGCTCCTAGTCTCCCTGTGACCCTAAAAGTAGGGTTAAGGGGTTTGATGAGAATTATATCATAAGAAGATGTAGGTATTAAGGAATGAAGTGATTGACAGCCTCTGCACTTCAATTGACCATAGGATTGGGAAAAGTGGGCGGGCCTACCATATAAGGGCGTGCACCGGATTTCAATGGAGTCATGCTGTCCATGTTGTATACAGTCACTGGTCTTTGCTGATTGATTGATGGATTGAAAGTACTAAATATAAGTGATCTAAAGAAGCGAAGGGTTGACAGCATGAGCAGCCATGTTGTTGTGTTGACATTTTCCGAACGTGGAAGTCGGGACACCTTCCTGATTTTCCGAGTTTGTTTGTTAGTTCTAAATTGTTAATTTGAATGCAACGTAATAGTTGAAACAGGCCGAATATGTGAGTGTTCGGGAGAGTGTGGGACCGCTAAACATAAAAAGAGGGAGAGATAGAGATTGGAAGAGAGGAAGAGAGAGAGAGAGATGAGCATTTTTTCCCATCATTCCACAGAGAGATGTCCTTTAATGTCAGAGTCGGAGTCAACAGCTGTGCAAACCACAGCACCCATCAGAGGATCCCAGCACTTCGTCTCTGATCACCTCCCAACACACACACACACACACACAGATCCCTGTTACTGTCGGCAAACAAATGCCTAGGGCGCAGTACACACACCCACACGCATGCACACTAAAACAATAATCTTTCCCTCAGGCGAAACAAAACGCTTCCCCGTAGCCACGAGTCCAGTAATTAACTTTTACAGCTTTAGCGCTGTGACGAAAAATCTCACTCATCTGCTGAACTGCTCATTCCTACTATGATTGCCCGGAGGCGGGAGCCTATCTCAGCCGAAACTGGGCGAAGACCGGAAATACCCTAAACAGCTCGCCAGACCATTCCAGGGCAACACACACAACCATTCAAACTCACATCTACTCCTAGGGGCAATTCGGGACAGCCAGTTAGCCTAATGTGCACGTCTTTGGATTGTGGGAGGAAACCAGAGTATCTGGAGGAAACCCACACAAGCACGGAACGAACATGGAAACCACACAGAAACGCCCTCGCTGAGCTCGGGACTCGAACCCAGGACCCTCTTGCTGTGAGGCGGACGTGCTAACCACCGTGTCACCAGAGAAAACACAAAGCACAAAAGTAAAACTGTGTCATTTATGTTCATACACCATAGCAACGCCGCAAGGTTCATCACTGTCAAGGTCAAATGCCTCGAACCTGGTCCGTTGCGAGTCTTGACGACCTTGCTTGTTTGATTTAAGTGAAAAAGAGGAAGCGGACGCTGTGGTCATGCTTTCTGCCTCATCAGTAACTTTTCTGTGTATCCGTTTATCACCCCGAACCCTTCTGTCCTTCTAATATAAGCGGCACCTCCTTTGGAGCTGGAGCCGCTTCACCCCCACCCTACTCCAAAACTCCGCTTCAGGAAAAAAGTTCTCTCGGAAAAAAAAAAAAAAACTCTCGCAGTTAGGCATGTGATCAAGTTGGTTGTTTAAGATTTTTCTTTTCAGAATTATTCTTACTCTCTTTCTCACCCACTCATTACTAGGATCGCAGGGAGGCTGGAGCCCATCTCAGCCGACACTAGGTGAAGGCAGGGTGCGCCTTGAACAGCTCGCCACACCAAAACACACAAACATTCATCCCCACATTCACTCCTAGGGGCAATTTGGAGCCGCCAATTAGCCTAACATGCAAGTCTTTGGACTCGGGGAAGGAAACCAGAGTACCCGGAGGAAACCCACACAAACATGGAGGGAACATGCAAACTCCCAAATGAACCCAGGATCTTTTTACTGTACATATTTGCTTTAAAAAAATCAAAAGGAAAATACATAAGTCAAATAATTTTACAAACACCTGGATGGATTTAATAACGTGTGCAGTCATGTATTTTGGAAGGAGTCTCCAGTGTTAAATACATAATTCGGTACATATTTAATACATAATTAATAAATGAAAAACATAAATCAATCATTATTTTATATTATTTTAAATAATGTGTGCAGTTGTTAATAATATTAAGGGTTGTCTGTGCAATGATGTTTTTTGGCTGTGTTGTTTTTGGAAGGAGTCTCCAGTGTTAGCATTATTTATTTTTTTAAAACCACATGGATGTTTTGTGGTTGCTTAGCAACAAGTTGCATTACAATAATACTAAGCTCTTATGGATTCGATCACACTGACAAGCCCTTTCTCGCTCTCTCTCTTTCTCTCTCTCTCTCTCTCTCTCTCTCTCTCTCTCTTAGCTTTTCTCGTTAGTAATATTTGGCTGCATCGCTAATGAGGGCTATGTGAACAGGCCGGATGAGGTGGTGGAGTACTGCGTCTTCAACCGGAACCAAAACGCCTGTAATTACGCCGTAGGCATGGGCACGCTGGCCTTCATTTGCTGCATGGCCTTCCTGGCACTGGACGTGTACTTCCCCCAGATCAGCAGCGTAAAAGACCGCAAGAAAGCCGTGCTCGCCGACATCGGGGTGTCAGGTGAGACAGAGTCCCGGCCTGGATAGCTTTCCCTTTCCGCACACGTCAAGTCTGATGTTGACTTTGATGCTTGGACCCCTAAAACTCATTTCTGTGATTTTCACCAGGTCGCAGATCCCCTAGCTATACTTCACAGACCCGATTGTGACATCTACTGATCTATAGCGTGCATTAATACCCATATTTGGGGGATTTATGGGGAATTTGTGCCCCCTGTTTGTGGAGGATGAAGCTGCACTGAAAGCAGAAGCATGAAATATTGTGGTGGTGTGCAGTAAACAATAAAGAACAATGGGCCGTTATGAGCCTTTTGTGAGCCATTACAAATGTGCACACACATACACACACACACACACACACACACACACACACACACACACACACACATCATATGGTAGTTTAAGCTTTATAGTTATCCATAAAACAATCACAGATAGCGCAGTGTGAAGGTTCGGGATAAAATAAATATTGGATGTACACCCATGTACATATCCGTCTATACACCTATAAAATGGGCGGCGTAGTGGTTAGCACATCCACCTCACAACAAAAAAGGTCCTGGGTTCGAGTCCCTGTGCTTGCATGAGCTTCCTCTGGGTACTCTGGTTTCCTCCGACAGTCCAAAGACATGAACTTTAGGCTAGTTGGCTGTTCCAAATTGCCCCTAGCTGTGGATGTGAGTGTAAAGGGTTGTGTGTGTGCGATGGTCTGGCAAGCTGTTCAGGGTGTACCCCGCCTTCGCCCAGGGTCGGCTGAGATAGCCCCCCCTGTAACCCTAATAGGATTAAGCGGTTCAAATGAGTGGGTGAGTGAGCAAGAAGGTTCTGGGTTTAAGGCCCGGGCTTGGCAAGGATGTGGCTGTGTGGAGTTTGTATGTTCTCCACATGCTAGCATGAGTTTCATCTGGGTACTCTGGGTTTCCTCCAGCAGTCCAAAGACATGCACAGTAGGCTGATTGGCTGTTCCAAATTGCACCTAGATGTGAGTGTGAGTGTGAATGGTTGAATGATGGACTGGTGGGATGTTCAGGGTGTATTCCGCTTCTTCCAGTGTCGGCTGAGATAGGCTCCTGCCTCGCCATGACCCTAGTGGGATTGAGTGGTTCGGCAAATGAATGAATGAATGAAAATGACTAGAATGTAAGAAGGTCGCAGGGAGGCTGGCGCCCATCTCAGCCGACTCTGGGCGAGGCCGGGGTACACGCTGGAGAGTTCACAAGGCCATCGCAGGGTCAACACACACACAACCATTCACACTCACTCTCACACCTAGGGGTGATTTGGAACAGCCAGTTAGGCTGCTGCATGTTTTTGGACTGTGGGAGGAAACCAGAGTCCCTGGAGGAAACCTACGCAAGCACAGGGAGAACATGCAAACTCCACACAGAAATGCCGAGCCCGGGAATCGAAGCTGGGACCTTCTTCCTGTGAGGTGGACTCGCTAACCACTACGCCACCGTGCTGCCCTGTAAGGACACATGTCTCTGCTATTTTAACTCCACCTCTTAATCTCTCTCTCTCTCTCTCTCTCTCTCAGCGTTTTGGTCCTTTGTCTGGTTTGTGGGCTTCTGCTTCATGGCAAACCAGTGGCAGGTGGCGAAGCCTGAGGACAACCCACTGAAGGAGGGTGCAGATGCCGCTCGTGCTGCCATCACCTTCTCCTTCTTCTCCATCTTCACCTGGGTCTGTATCTCTGCTTCCTTTAAAATCAGAGAAACTACAAACCTGCTTTACTCCAGAAAATAAGCTCCGGGTTTCCTGGAACTACCGTGGAACTGTGGGCACCATATTTCCCACTTAAACTTTGCTCACTTTATTTCTCCATTGCTGTGTGTGTGTGCGTATGTGTGTGTGTATGTGTTTCAGGCAACCCTTGCATGGTTATCTTTGGAAAAGCTACAATCTGTGAATTTTGAGGAGGAATACCTCAAATTGTTCCCTTCTCAACCCCATCAGTCTTATCTCTAACACTCTAACACACTTGCACAGGCTTACACAGACACACACACACACACACACACACACACACATACACACACACTCACATCACACACACACAAGGATTCCTATTACTTTATCAGTACCGAGCTAATAATAAGGACGAAAAAGAATCATTGATCTAAAAGCGAGCACTTGGAGAGCGCAATCTTCCGCCAAGACTATCTCACAATGTTAAAACAATCCTTTAAAAAAAATCCTGGATCCAAAATTTGATTGAGATCATCTCCAAAATCGAATTGAGTCCTCCTTGTCTAGAGCTGCGCCACCGGTATAAATTTCATGAAAATTCAGACATGGTACACAGCACCCCCTGCTGGACCTGCTGTAATACCACACTTCCAAAAAATTTCACAATGTTAAAGAATATATAAAAAATTCTTGGATCCAGAATTTGATCCAGATCATCTCCAAAATATAATGGGTTTTTTTTTTTTATGTCCAAAGCCCCGCCTCTGATAGAAATTTCATAAAAATCCATAAATAACTTTTAACAGAATCCTGCTAACAAACAAACAAACAGAAAGAATTCA
>JAQMYF010000021.1:2980189-2992875 GCA_030014195.1 Neosilurus mollespiculum | reverse complement strand
TTACTCATTGCTTTCACACCTGGGGCAATTTGGAACAGCCAGTTAGCCTAATGTGCATGTCTTTGGACTGTGGGGGGAAACCGGAGTACCTGGAGGAAACCCACATGAGCACGGGGAGTACATGCAAACTCCACACAGAAAAGCCCGAGCCAAGCCTGGGACTCAAACTCATGACCTTCTTGCTGTGAGGCGGATGTACTAACCACTACGCCATTGTGCTGCACTTGCTGTCTTTCTATTGTTCTAAAATAGCTTTACTTCAAAGGGGTTACAAGCAAAAGTTATTTTATTTATGGTTCGCATTGCAGTAATACATTGTTTAGATGGTGAGACCTGCATAAAACAACACTTACTCACTTGCCGAACCCCTTAATCCTATTAGGGTCGCGGGGAGGGTGGAGCCTATCTCAGCCGACACTGGGCGAATGTTTGGTATACCTTGAACAGTTCACCAGACCATTGCAGGGCAACACAGACACAACTATTCACACACATACTCCCACCTTGGGGCAATTTGGAACAGCCAGTTAGCCTAATGTGCATGTCTTTGGACTATCGGAGGAAACCGGAGAACCCAGAGGAAACTCACACAAGCAACAACCAGAAATTAGCCTATTTTTCTATTTGAACAAACAGTATTACTGACAGTTCATTTCATAATAATGACCTGCTCATGTACTTTATTCATTTTTTAACTGAAGTTTTTTACACACTCTTTCCTGAACTAAAAAAAAAACAAAAACAAAAAAAAAAAAAAAACTTTTTTTTTTATTATTATTATTATTATTTTTTAAATAAATGCCCATTCAATGATTTATGAATATATTTATTTGGGTTCCAGGCTCACTAAAAGCAGTTTAGCCGGGATTATTTTGTTTTTAATCTGTTGGAGGTTAAAATGAATAAATGAACTAAACAAATAAAAAAAAAGAAACCCGGTTAAGTCTTGTATTATATGCAAGAAGGTCCCGGGTTCGATTCCGGGGTTCGGGGCGTTTCTGTGTGGGGTTTGCATGTTCTCCCCATGCTTGCGTGGGTTTCCTTCGGGTACTCTGGTTTTCTCCTACAGACCAAAAACATGCACAGTAGGCTGATTAGCTGTTCCAAATTGCCCCTAAGTGTGAGGGTGAATGTGAATGGTTGTGTGTGTATGTGTGTGTGTACGTGTGCTGCCCTGCAATGGCCTGGCGAGCTGTTCAGGGTGTAACCCGCCTTCGCTGAGAGTCGACTGAGATGGGCTCCAGCCCCCCCGCGACCCTAATTAGGATTAAGTGGCTTAGAAAATGAATGAATACATATCGGCCAACATACCCACTTATACACTTAATTAGTGCGTCCTGTTGTACTGCACTAATTGCTGCGCTGTACTAATTATGCTCTCACTCTTCTTTCTCTCTCCCTCCATCATCGTTACACCAAATCCTTCACTGCTTTGCTTTTACTCATCACCCACTCCTGCTTAAAAATTCTTTCATGGATTATGGGTTGAAATCCATTATATTCTTGTTTTCTCTATTCCATCAATTTTTCTTCTTTTCAAACCTTTTTTTTTTTGGCTCACAATCTATCCTGCTACCCGATCACCACCCTTTTCCCAACCCAATTTCCTATGGCCAGGCCGGACAGTCCTTCCTGGCTTTCCAGCGCTTTAACTTGGGGGCGGATTCGGCACTGTTCTCGCAAGAATACACCGACCCGAGCCAGGACGCGGCCGCCGCACCATACAGCGCCTTCACTAGCGGCGACGAGCCCGAGAGCCCTGGGGGAACAGGCTCGTACCAGCAACCCAATGGAGAAGGGATGTTTGATGGATCTGCAGGATACCAGCGTCAGGATTACTAAGTATATGAAGGAAGGGAAGGAGGTAGAGTTTTGGAAGTTCTGAAAGGTGGCATGAAGTGTGGAGTTATATACGCGATGTCAGCCAGCACCACATGTGGTAGGTTCAGAATGTTTTCAACCGTCTAGACAGTTTTATTTATTTATTTATTTATTATGATTATGTCCTTTTTTCTTCTTCTTTTTTTTTGAAAGGATGAGTGAGGTTAGGCTTTAGAGAGATACACACTCACTCACCCACTCTCTTACTCATATACCAAACCGCTTAATCTGACTACGGTCACGTGGAGGCTGGAGCCTATCTCAGCCAACACTGGGTCTTGATTACACCAGTTTGCCTTGAATTTTTTCTTTTGTCTGTTGTTCTGGCCGAGTAATCAAAAACGTCTCCTTGAGGTTGTACTGAAAATAGACGTGTATTATGTTCTACCCGAAAACAAGCACAGCAATGGACACCATGTTGATCAAATGACACTGAATTCGGACCTTATATTGGAGAGAGAAAAAATTATATGACTACAGTGTTTTGTTTAGGAAGCAGCTGTTGTACTAGCAACATCTTATACAGATATGGGTACGGGTGCCTGGTCCAGTACATAGCACTGAAACCAGATCAGAACCATAGCATTTGGGTCAACCTTTCGTCATATACTGCTAAACTTTTAGGCTACCCTCGATTCGCTAGTTTGTTTTTGCCTTATTTTAGAATAAACTAGAAACTAGCAGAAGCGAGTTAGCTGGTGCTAAATACAGCATAATTGTTCGCTAAATGTTTGGCTTGAGTTAGCTAACATTGCAAACTTGCAAACCACACTTCGTGTAGTAACCAAGCTGATGTCAGCGAGATTTCTGGCATTTTAAAATTTGAACACAAACCTAGCCGTCCGTCACACGAAAAGCTGTTTGCTAACAATGCGAAATGTCCAACCTAAAATAAATAAATTGTGTGTGTGTGTGTGTGTGTGTTGAGAAGATTAAAAGAAAGGAATCACATCAGTCCAAAAAGAAAAAAAACCCACGAAAAACAAACAAGGGCACTTGTAGAGCGCAAACCTCCACCAAGCACAGCAATTGCACCTGTGTTCTCAGTGTTAAAGAATCCTTTTAAAAAAATTCCTGGAGCCAAGATTTGATCTGGATCATCTTCAAAATCGAATGCATTCTTCCTTGTCCAAAGCCCCACCCACCATTTAATTTTTATAAACACATGTAATTTTTTGACAAACAAACAAACAAACAAACCTACAAACCAAGGGTAGAACAGCTAAACAGCTCGCCAGACCATTGCAGGACCAACACAGACTCTTGTTTACACAATCATCCACACCTAGGGGCAATTTGGAACAGCCAATGTGCTTAATGTGCATGTCTTGGGACAGTGGGAGGAAAACGGAGTGCCTGGAGGAAACCCATGCAAGCACGGAGAGAACATGCAAACTCTACACAGAAACGCCCGAGCCGAGCCCGAATTTCGAACTTCATATGTTCTTGCTGTGAGGCGGACATGCGAACCACTATCCCACCGTTCCGCCCGTGGAACACTGTAGTCATGTTAAAACTCACACAACTACTCTAAAGTTTGATATGTAGCCAGATAACAGCCCACACCGTACCGTTATTTCAGTTTTACAACAGTAGCATCCGCATCTGCAGCTTGGCATCTCAATGTCAACACTGGATTCATACTCCGATTCTTCTCCAGCATCTGTTATCGTGGCTGTAATGGGTTTTTTTTTTTGTTTATTTGTTTGTTTTGTTTTGATTTTTTTATAAATTCATAGTAATA
Source organism: Neosilurus mollespiculum (assembly GCA_030014195.1). Taxonomy (NCBI): domain Eukaryota; kingdom Metazoa; phylum Chordata; class Actinopteri; order Siluriformes; family Plotosidae; genus Neosilurus; species Neosilurus mollespiculum. The sequence goes on along the minus strand of JAQMYF010000021.1, from coordinate 2,989,250 downwards.
CAGGCATATGTGAATAATCATGGCTGTAAATGCAAATGAAATGTTATTTATCGAAATTGTCCATATTTCCTGTGCTTGTAGAACTTATTTACAAAATAAAAGTCAAATTATTGTTTTTTTATGTACACAGACAGTAATCATAAAAATAATAATAATAACTGATCTTTGCTTTAATGTCATTTCATATCACGGTATATATGTAAATCTGTAATTGAATCAAAATCTTTATTTTAAAACATTGTGATGTGAAAGCATACACAATTCTGGTGTTCTCTGTCTCTCCTGTATTATATGAACACCTCTCTCACTCCCCCCCCCCCTCTCTCTCTCTCGCTCTATGTGTGTGTCTGTCTGTCTCTCTCTCTCACTGTCTCTCTCTCTCTCTCTCAATCTCTCTGTCTCTCCATCTCTGTCTGTCTGTCTCTCTTTCTATCTCACTCTCTCACTCTGTCTCTCTTGCTCTCTCTCGCCTTCTGTCTCTCACTTTCTCTATTTCACTCTGTCTCTCTCTCTCTCTCTCTCTCTCTCTCTCTCTGTGTGTGTGTGTCTCTTGCTCTTCCTCTTTTCTCTGTTGCTCTCTCTCTCCCTCTTTCTCAGTCTGTCTGTCTGTCTCTCTGTCTTTGTGTTTTTCTCTCTCTGTCTCTGTCTCTCTCTTTTCTCTGTTGCTCTCTCTCTCTCACACACTCTCTATCAGTCTCTCTCTTTCTCTGTCTTTGTGTTTTTCTCTTTGTGTCTGTCTCTGTCTCTCTCACTCTCTCTCACCTTCTATCTCCCTCACTCTCTTTATTTCACTCTATCGCTCACCCTCTGTCTCTGTCTCTCTCTCTTTCTCTCTCTGTATGTGTCTCTTGCTCTCTCTCAGTCTGTCTCTCTCTTTTTCTGTCTTTGAGTTTTTCTCTCTGTGTCTTTGTCTCTCTCTTTTTTCTGTTGCTCTCTCTCTCTGTATCAGTTTCTCTTTCTCTGTCTTTGTGTTTTTCTCTCTGTCTCTGTCTCTGTCTCTCACTCTCTCTCTCTCTCTCTCTCTCTCTCTCTCTCTCTCTCTCTTTCTCTGTATGTGTCTCTTGCTCTCTCTCTCTCTCTCTCTCTGTGTCTCTCACTCTGTACTGGATGTTGTTTTTTTTCTGTATACAAATTCTGAAAACATAATTTTATTTTGGAATATTACATATTGTATGAATCTATATCAAACAGTTGGCAGATGAACCTACATAGCTATATAGAATTGTGTGACCTCTATGTTACTCTAGATAGCTACAGATATAAATATTAGAAAAAAAAAAGAAAAAAAAAGGAAACGCGTCTATTGAGTGCTACTGTTTTTGATGTAATGGATTTCATGTATATATAGTAAAAAAATAAAGAAATATTCAACCAAAATATATATTTTTACAAAGTATATTTATTGACTATTTTTAGCAATTTGTCTTCCTAATTCACTCACTCTCTCACACACTCATTTGCCGAGCTGCTTAATCCTACTATTAGGGTCGGGGGGAGGCTGAAGCCTACCCCAGCCGACAGTAGCTGAAGGCAGGGTCCACCCTGAACAGCTCATCAAATCATCGAAAGGCCAGCACACGCACATCCATTCACGGCCACACTCACACCAAGGGGCAATTTAGAACTGCCAGTTAACCTTAAGTGCATGTTTTTGGACTGTTGGAGGAAGCCGGAGTACCCTGAGGAAACCCACACAAGCACGGGAAGAACACGCAAACTCCACACAGAAATGCCACTAGGAGAAGGCAGGTTACACCCTGATCAGCTCGCTAGACCATGTCAGGGCTAACACACCCACAGCCACTCACCCAGGAGCAATTTGGACCATCCAATTAGCTGACCATGCATGTCTTTGGACTGTGGGAGGAAACCAGAATACCCGGAAGAAACCCATGCAGGCACGGGGAGAAAAGCAAATTCCACACAGATAGTCTGGGACTAATAAGGACCTTTTTGCTGTGAGGTGGACGTACTAACCATATATACTATTCTGGCGTCAGTCACTCCGGGTAGCCCGGTTTCCTTCCACCCAATAGGTTAATTGGCTGTAGACTTGAAGTGTGAATGGTTGTGTGTGTTGCACTGCGATGGTATGGCGAGCTATTCAGGGTGTACCCTGCCTTCGCCCAGTGTTGGCTGAAATAGGCCTCACCATGACCTAAGCAGCATGAGTGAGTATGTCCGTTGGGCTTTTTACACCCGAGCCTACTGGCTCATCAGGCCGGGTTCTGTTCTCCTGGATGGGACGCTAGCCATCACAAATTACCTTCCTAACATTTTCACTGGAACCCATTTTCACAGCTGTATAGTTAACACTTTGCCCATTGGGGGTCTAATGGGGATTCGAACCCACAACCTCACGATCATGAGCCCAGCACTCTAACCTTTACACCACCGGCCAGTGAGTGGGAGAATAAAAACTACCCAAAAAACCCTGTCTCAGTCAATATTATCCTGTCTTTATCCCAGAAGTGTTGGATATGTTGTTTTTCATTGTTCCACACACAGACTTGTTGCCACTGACGCACAATATATACGTCACCGCGTGACGCTGCGTTAGACCCGATTGTCCCCGAACATTTCCGAAAACGCACGAAGTCGCGTTTCCGCTTCAAGATGGCGGCGTCGCGCAAACCACTGATGCATAGTGTAAGACAGCATTTACCTATGGTCACTTACTTGAATCTTTTTAACAATGATGTTTATTTACAAACAACAGTCCCTTTCTCTGTTTTTTAAAGCTCTCTATAATGAAACTGCTAACATTTTGAATTCCAAACGGATGTTTAGCCTGTGTTTTGTTAGCATGCTAGCATAGAGTGCTAAATATCCATAATACTTTACCTAATTAGCTACAGCTAGTTCATGTACATATAAATAAACAAAAAATAGATTTTATAATCATGTCTGGATATAGAATTGAGTTGTAACTTTTTTTTAGTGAAAATCATGTCTGGTGTTTGAACATACAGTAATGTTAATGTAAACAGGTTTGTATTGCTAACTTTCTAGGGTTGCAACCCAAATGTCTGTAATACTCCCTATATAGGAGCACTACAGAGATCATCAATAATATAAATGTGCTCACTTTATAGTGCACTACATGTCTCTTATGTGGCGGTTTGAGGTTTCGACACTCAATCCCATATTTAATTGGCTTACTTTGCTAAACTGACCTACCTAAAGAAGGTCCAAAAATAGTTTCAACCAACCAGCTAGTGGCCTTCAAAAATGAGAGAAAAAAATTTAAGGTATAGAATTTATAGAACCCGTTCCGTTTTATTCCGCTTATCCGAGGACGGGTTACGGAAGCAACGTGTCTAGGACAGAGACCCAGCTCTCCAGCTTGGGATCCCAAGGCATTTCCAGGCCAGACAAGGTATATAATCTATCTAGCAGGTTTTGGGTCTGCCCTGGGGCCTCCTCCCAGTTGGCTGTGCTTGTAACACCTCTAAAGGGAGACAACCAGGAGGCATTCGAATCAGATGCCCGAACCGCCTCAATTGATTCCTTTTGATGTGGTGGGGGGCAGCGGCTCTACCCCGCGCTCCTCATCCTATTTCCAAGGCTGAGCCCAGATCCCCTCCGAAGAAACCTCGTTTCAACTGCCGCTGTCCACCATCTTGTGTTTTCGGTCACTACCCAAATCTCATGACCATGGGTGAGTGTTGGAACATAGATTGACCGGTAAATCAAAAGTTTTGCCTTTCTGCTCAGCTCCCTCTTCACCGCAACGAATCTCATTACTTTTGACGCAGCGCCGATTCGTCTGTCCATCTCCCGCTGTATTCTACCATCACTTGTGAACAAGATCCCAAGATACTTGAACTTTTCTGATTGGGGCAAAGACTCATCCTCACCTCGGAAGAAGCAAGCCCCTTTTTTTCTGGTTGAGAACCATGCCCTCAGGTACCGGAACCCATAAATCAGAAAAAATACACAGTACGGTCGTGTTTGAAGAAGCTATGGATGTCATGACCTAACTCTTAAATGCTGCAGGTAGATGTTAATTTTTAGGTAAAACACCTAGTATTTCTTTTGTCGGCTAATCAGCTCGTCTTTAACCACACAGTGGTCGGGTAAGCTGTAGAGGGTATACCTTTTCTTCGCCCAGTGTTGGCTGAGATAGGCTCCAGCCTCCCCATGCCCCTAAATTAAGTGGTTCGGTAATTGAGATGATGAGAAGCTAATTTTGAAATGTATTAACACCGGATGTCATGCTGTGGGTTTTAGCACCAGAGTTGGACCGATGATCTGCCCCTGTGCCAGCTGTGTGGTGTGGGGACGGCCCCAAACTGTGTGTACAGCTCCGATGGCAAAAGCAACCAGATGCACCCAAATGAGGACGGCCACTTCCACTTCAGGTGAGCTACGAAGCGCCAAACTGCATCTAGGACCGGTGGTGCCATATAGCAGACTGCTGTCTGGATTCAGATGAAAATTAACCTGTTCATTTTGCCCAACAGTACCGATTGCTGTTTGCTCTACGGGGTGTTTAACGGTTACGATGGCAGCCGAGTGGCCAATTTCGTGTCTCAGTGTCTGACTGCAGAGCTTCTACTGGGCCAGCTCAACTCCAACCATTCCGATGCAGACGTGCGTCGCATCCTCACGCAGGTAGCTGGCAGTTTTTGTCATTACATCAGATCAGAATCATTCCCAGTCACACAGGATGAGTCATTTGTCAATAAGTCAGGCAGTTTTGTCTTAAGTTGGCCATCTGGTTGGATGGTATGTCAGTAGGTCTGTCAGTTGGTTCAACAGTAAGGCTCTCGGTTTTTACGAACGTCTGTCTTCGTCAGCAAGTAAATCAGTCGATCCATTCAATCAATTAGACAGCAATTCGGTTGGGAAGTAATTAGTCAGTTAATGTGTCTGTTAGTCAGTCAGTCATTCAGTAAATCAATCATTCAGTATGACAGTCAGTAAATTAGTCAGACAATATAACAGTTTGACAGTAAGTTAATCAGTCATTCCGTATATCAGTTGGACAATAAGTCCGTCAGTAGGTCAGTCAGTTGCTAGGTAGATCATTAAAATCGTTAGTCGGTCAGTCGATAAATTATTTAGTTGGACTCTGACAGTCAGTCAGTAATAGCAATATAGGTGGCCAGTAAATATTCATCAGCCTGTCAGTAAGCCTGTCAGTAAGTCAGTTATTTAGTATGATGGACAGTAAATCAGTCAGTCAGTCAGTCAATAAGTCAGTCGCTCACTAAGACAGTCAGTTGATCAGTAGTCCGGTCATTCAGCAAGTCAGTTAGCTGATTGGTAGTCCAGTCAGTAAGTCAGTCGATCAGTAGGTTAGTCAGTAAGTCAGTCAGTTAATAAGTAGTTTAATCAGTAAGTCAGTTGTTCAGTAAATCTGTCAATGAGTAGGTTTGTCAGTGGTTCATTAAATCACTCAGGGTATCAGTAGGTTAGGCGGAAAGTCAGTCAGTAACTCAGTCAGATGATCAGTAAGTCAGTCATTTATACAGTAGGCCAGTCAGTAAGTCAGTTGAACAGTATTTTCGTGTTCATTTCCACTCCTGACGGTTTCACTGATTGTATGTTTGCAGTGATGACGCTGTAAGATATGTAAATAATCTTAAAGACTGAGGGAAAGAAGGCGTGACCCATTTTCATGTTCATATTTGCTTTACTGTGACATCGAGGCGGTGATTTGATCCTAATAAGAAACCTTTTGGCACTTACTCACCTAAACACATAACTACAGCGTCGTGGAAACGGTTGTTCACACTTAGAAAATAATGAAGACCAAGTAACACTCCATGGCTTTATTTTCAGAAGGTTTGTGAAATGAGAATGACTGCTTGCGTCAGTAGCGTTCGAATGAGATGACGATACTTCAGATTTGACTTGCCGTCATTCACTAGATGTGTGTGCAAGGAATGTTATTTTGTCCTTTCTTCCATCTCTTTTGTTGTTGTTTTTTTTTTTTTTCTTTTCAAGGCTTTTGATGTAGTGGAGAAGAGTTACTTCGAGACCATCGATGACGCACTGGCGGAAAAGGCTAACCTTCAAGCGCAGCTACCGGAGGCAAGAACACTCACACACACGGCAGAGGGAATGGTTACGGCAGTGTCTTTCAAGGTCCCCACACAAAGTGCATTCATGAATAGAATTTTTTTCATTTTTTTTTTTTTTTTTTTTTTTTTTTTTTGCTTCTGAACACGAGAACAGCGTGATTAAAGTGGTACACGCCGTGTCCCTGGAGGTCACGGTAAGCCAGGGATTCAAATACAAATACGATCCAGCATGCTTTTGCATTGAGCTCCGAATAAATGAAAGAGAAACGCACTATTTCTGTTTAAAAAAAAAAAAAAGATGGATCCCAAGATTAATGCTTGTGTAGTTCCGTATGTTCAAATTAGATTTTTAAACCTGGTTATCCCACTTACCCTGTATAAGAATACCTGAAGAAATACACATCATTAGCATAATCAGTTGTATGATTTGGCTCCAATTCTCTAATTCTAATCAACTAGCACTAGTTAATCACAGCATGTGAGCAATATACTATATATTAGACTGTGGGATGTAAATGCGTGCTCAGCAAACAGGAACGCACAAGCATCATTTATTTAAGTGGTGCAGTTGCTCTGCTTGTCCTGCAGGGGGCAATGTATCACCAGCTGCCGCCGACCAGTCAGAAGATTGCAGACAAGCTGAAGGCTCTGGAGCAGGAGGTGTCTGGAGGAGCCACAGCTGTAGTCGCTCTCATTTTTAACAACAAGCTGTACATTGCGAATGTGGGTATGTTAAAACACACACACACACACACACTAAATTCCCTCATCTCAGAAACTGGGGGGAAATAAAAGCAGGGGGATGGATATGAATACCTGTAGCAGCGCTCCGGATGTCGTAAAGCCATGAGCTTGACTTTGTTGTCGCGCCCGTGCTGACGTGGCCACACAGGCAACCCAATAAAGGAAGAAAATGGGGGGGGGGGGGGGGGATATTGCGTGTGCACAAAACCTTCCTCGGCGCTAAGTGCGCTTGCACCACACGGCTTATTCGCTTACTTTACGTATACGTGTTTCTGTAAGCTTCCACATGCAAACATACATGAGAAGTATGTACTCGTCACAGTGTTCATTCTGTGTCTGTCTTGGCTGACACTGGGCAAAGGCGGGGGCTCACCAGACCATCACACGGCGACACACACTAGGATCTGAACCTGCGGTCAGTGGATGGTGGGAGGAAACTGGAGAACCTGGAGGAAGCCCACGCAGAGATAGGGAGAACATGCAAACTCCGCACAGAAGTGCCCAAGGACTCGAACCCAGGACCTTCTAGGCCCTGCGATGGTCTATTAAGCTGCTCATGGTGTACTCCGCCTTGTGCCAGTGTTGGCGGAGATGGGCTCAGCCTCCCCGCGACCTAAGTAGGATTAAGCAGTTCGGCGAATGAGTAGGAAACAACCCACGATATCCAACACTAGCGCCTGAAAACTAGTTACAGTGGGTTAAAGGGAAGTGATCATGGAGTGAGGAGGACGATTAGATGAAAGGGATGTTCAGGGATGAATCATAACATGCACTGGCCAAGGCCATGAAGCCAGAGGTCCTGCCTCTGCCTGAAGAAAACATTTATGATACGGGGTTACATGTCAGGTAAAGGACCAGGGGAGACGGCCAGCATTACTTTAATATTCTGTGTACAGGGAAATTGTGTAGGTCGATCGAATGTAGGTTTGATGGTAATGCATCTCGGCACATAGCAAAGAGTGTAAAAGGTTTTCTTCTTGCAAAGGCAGATTAACTCATTGACTCGCCCAGCAAATGGCCCAAATTTCAGCGTCTGTCTGTCTGTGTCTGTGGGGTGACTCCGTTATTATTGTACGCTGATGGCTGAAACGTTTGACACGTATTAAGATAGCAGTAGGTTGTATTGCCCACACATCCGGGCCACCTTATGTAATGTTGTCCTGTGGGTACCATTTATCTCTCGATCTGATTCCCCTCCATGAGTTCTGCTGTCTGCTCAGGCATCGCTATGTTTTTTTTTTGTTGTTTGTTTTTTTTATACCCCTTCCAGTAATAAATACAGCGCACACACAGACCTTTCAGCTGTTTTTCTACAAGCTTGACATTAAAACCACGCATATTTTTTGTTTTGCATGTGGGTTTGACTTTCTGAAAAGGTCAAACTGCGGTCAAAGTGGCACATTGCCGTGAGTTAGGTTGTTCCGCCTGAGTGCGGAGACAGATGTGGTAATGCAGCTGAAGTATGAACTACCCCTTGGATATGGAAAAATAAAAATAAACGTCCTTTGGGTCTTTTATGCGGCGGCGCCGTGGTGCACTGGTTGGCACGTCCGAGTCATAGCAAGAAGGTCCCGGGTTTGAGTCTGGCAGTTGGTGGGTGGTTCTGTGTGGAGTTTGCAGGTTCTCCCCGTGCTTGTGTGGGTTTCATCCGGGTACTCTGGTCTCCTCCAGCAGTTCAGAGACGTGCACATTAAGCTAATTGGCTGTTCCAAGTTGCCCCTAGGTGTGAGTGGGAACACAGTGTGTGTGTGTGTGTGTTGGCTCTGCGATGGACTGGTGAGTTGTTCAGGGTGGCCCCTGGCTTCAACCACTGTCGGCCTATAACCCTAATAGGATTATGTGTGTATGTGTGCACGTGTGCACAATTTGTGTATACATGTTAATTTTCACACCTGCCAAAACTGTGAAACCCGATTGGTGAGATGTTCTTTATAACAGCCACACTGATCGTAGTAGCTGCTAGTTTTCTGTTTCTCTAGAAACAACTCTCTCTGAAAGTCTTCAGGGCAAAGGGCTTTGCACTTCACAGTTTCTGAGCAACAAGACAAGATGTCGTAATGTAATTGAGAATTGCTGCAGTCTAAGAGACACCAAAACATTCAGAGGTGCTGTTAATGGAAAATAGTCAAAGGCGTGACACCACCTCATGCTTGACTCTGTTCCTGTAACAGCTCTTCATTTCAGGTTTTGACTTGCCTGAATAAGTCTTGTGAGATGGTGAAACCAGGCTGAGTAACGTGTGTGTGTGTGTGTGTGTGTGTGTGTGTGTGTGTGTGTGTGTTTTT
>JAQMYF010000021.1:2943343-2954164 GCA_030014195.1 Neosilurus mollespiculum | reverse complement strand
TCTCTCTCTCTCTCTCTCTCTCTCTCTCTCTCTCTCTCTCTCACACACACACACACACACACACACACACACACCCAAAGTCTCAGTCTCTCTTTCACACACACTCTCTCTCTCTCTCTCTCTCTCTCACTCTCTCACACACACACACACAGAGACTCGGTTCTCTTTCACACATACACACAGTCTCTCTGTCTCACTCACTCACACACAGTCTCTTTCTCTCACACACAAGCGTACACACACAGTGTGTATCTTTCTCTCTCACACACACACAGTGTCTCTCTCTTTCTCTCTCTCTCTCTCACACACACACACACATACACAGTGTCTCTCTCTCTCTCACACACACACAAACACACTGTCTCACACAGTGTCTCTGTCTGTCTCTCTCTCTCCCTCTCTCTCATATGTGCACACCTCTATCTCTCTTTCTCTCTCTCACACAGCTTCTGTCTGACTGTGGCTCTTTTGCTCACACACGCGCTCGCTCTCTCTCTCTCTCTCTCTCTCTCTCTCTCTCTCTCTGTGTCTCATGGACACTGTAAAAATGCAGGCACCAGAATAGCAGGCATTCTGCTTGGCTGCTTTTTGTCCTGTACGTGTCACCTTACTGAACATACCTACTTCAGGGAAAATAGTGCTGGGCAGGCTTTGACCTCCTGCATGGCGTACACAGAGAGCCGGATGATGAAACGTTCCATTTGAGTTCACTTACAAGGTTGATGTGTAAATTCAAGTCATGGGAAGGAACACACACACACACACACACTCGCACACATACAAATAGCAATTCTGAGAAAAGCGGTTCGCGCTGAGTTTAATCATCTTCTGAAACCGAATAAAAGCTTTATTCATCTTTACAGGAAGTGACGCATATGAGCAGCGCCAGTGTTGGTGTCTTTCTTTCTTTCTTTTTTATGTTGATTCTGTTTGTGGAAAGCTCTGTGTACTTGACTGGACAGCCAGATGCATCAGTCAGAAGGTTTCATTTAGTTAATGGCAGGCGAGTACGTCCCTATTTTCGGATTTGTTTGCGTCCATGCAAACGAGTGTTTCTTCTTTCTTTCCTCACCTGATTTAAAACAATGCAAATCGTTTCACTGCGATCCCAAAAAAAAAATCATGCCCCTTTTACTGAAGATGTCACACGTTGTCCGAGATAGAGAGGGGGGAAAGTAATGGAGAGCCGGGAAGGGTAGGCAGCTGTTCACCCTCTGTGCCAGCCAGCTGTCTGCTATGTTCAATCATTTGAACGAGGGATAAAGAAATATATGATGGAAGGACGAATAAAGGGCGGGCTTGATGAAATGAAAACGACACATTTCTGGGGCAGCCTGGGAAAATCCATCAGCTTTCAGAAGACTTTTTGTTTTGTTTTTTTTTTGGTCTGCCTGTGATGTTCTCTGACGAGTCGATTATAAGAAAATAGAAGCAGCTTCGTCAAAACGATGTACAAACTTCCTCCTCTGGTTTAGGACAAGTTGGGCAAATTAGCTGCCATGAAATCCCCATCTCAGCACGTTGTGGTTCCCGGTTCTCCATTTAGTTTCCTTCTCTTATTTTAGCTCACTGGGTTTTTTTTTTAGGTTGATCTTAAATCTTTGGCTTGTTAATTATGTGCACTTTGTGTATATTTCCAGAAAATGTCCCAATGAGGTGTTTTTTTACTTCATGCTTTCTTGGAAGGTACGTCCACCATGCAGCATAGATAATGTAGCAAATAGGCCCTGTATGGATCCTGCGTTTAATTACCCATCCCATGTGTTTGTCATACAATATGTTCTATAGTACATGGATGTGACCAAATTGGCAAAAAAAAAGGGGGGGGGGGTTATGAGACGGCTGCAGTTTGACCTTTAAAGGTCACTCAAGGTCAAAGGCAGTTGTCTCATTTGAAAGTGCGCATACGGTTTCCTTATCGTTCCATAGTAACTGCATTACTATGGCACTTGTTCCAAAGTTCTACGACCCCGAAATCCTTTGACCTTGATTTTTACCTTTTTGAAGGTCACCCACTGTGAAAAGTGATTGTCTAATTTGAAAGTCGGTACATAGTTTCCTATTAGTGTTCCGTAGTAACCGCATGCTCCATCTCCAAAGCTTTATGACCTTGTTCTGACCTTCACCTTTGACCCTGACATTCCAAAATCAGATAATCCCTCGGGGTCGGGTAAGGAAGTATTCCCACCAAGTTTGGTGAAAATCCGTGCACGGGTGGGGTTTTTGTTCGCAGATGAACTCAAACACCAGTGGTTACGATAACACAGCTAAAACTTGGTTTTGGGCAGAGATAAAAGAAAAAAAGAAAAGTGGGAAGCCCTTCAAATCCGCAGTTTAAGGGACAACTGCGCTACAATGGCATTGGCGCCAAAGCCAGCTTTCCACCCCACCCTGAGAAAAGCATATAAAAGTCGATATAGCCTTAAAAAAACAATTTTCCTTCATAAAATGGATGGTGGCCTTCTACTTTATGTCTTCTAGAAACTTTACAACTCTGGGGCATAGTAAAAAAATAAATAAAAAATTGACTGCCAGTCATAAAGTTTTGGGTTTTTTTTTTTTTTTTCTTTCTTTCTTTTTTTTTTTCTGAAACTTGTTTTGAAGATTAAAAGTCCTTTAAGAAGTTAAGGGGTAAGTTAAAGGCATTTAGCAATGGGAGTAGAAGAGAGGCAGGAAGGAAACAAGGTGCGATGCAGCGTGTAGGGTGTCTATGAAGAAAGCCTTTATTCTATTTGAGGTGGACTTTGTCTCTACAAACTGGAGCCTTCTTTAGATTAGAAGCATCAAGTGTTTGGATATACCTACCATCTGCACCATAACCAGGAAAACAGGCAGTAAATTGCATACAAAAGTATTTGCAAACATCAAGTGCTGTATGTTGTTCACTTTACTGAGTAGTCAAACATCCGTCTGAGGGTCTGGAAGCGGATGTAGTCACTATTTCTTGGACGGGCGGCTAGGTACACTAACATGCATAACGGCAATTAACTTGGCTTATAGACGTTCCACAAATTTAACAGTAACTGTAAATGGATAAAAATGTGAGAGAGAGTGTATAAGAAGCGGAATATTTTGCCGTATGTCACCGATGGGTGTGCCAGTTTACTCACTGGCATCTAGACCCTTGAACAGGTAGTACTGGCTTACAGGTTACCAGTAGCAGATCCAAGACCTGACCTGACTACCTTGGCTAAGGTACTAATCAAGTAAATCTATAATAATTAATGTAGGAGAAACATTAGAGGGTGGCATGGTGGCATAGTGGTTAGCATGTCCACCTCACAGCAGGCGGTCCTGGGTTCGAGTCCCGGGCTCAGCGAGTGAGTGTGGAGTTTGCATGTTTTCCCAGTGATTGCGTAGGTTTCCTCTGGTACTCCGGTTCCCTTGCACAGTCCAAAGACAAGCACGTTAGGCTATTCCAGATTGCCCGTAGGTGTGAGTGTGTGTGTGTGTGTGTTGGCCCTGCAATGGTTTAGTGAGCTGTTCAGGGTGTACCCCGCCTTTGATTAGTGTTGACTGAGATAGGCATCAGCCTCCCCGTGACCCCGTAGAGCTAAAATATGAAGAGACACGCAAACTATAGAAACACTACAGTAGGAAAGTACAGGGAGGCGAGTGGAACATTCGGACATGGTTTTTGTTTTTTCTTTTAAAGCCTCTGTGTTTTTTCTTCTGAAAGGAAGCCACAGTCTTGGTCTGTTCACTTCCACAAGCAAACAGTGTAAATCACAGTATCGAATTAAAACCCACACACAGCTGAGTAGTGACCAAAACAGTGGCCTCACTGTGCCGGCGCTGTAATAGCCGAACAGACAACAGCGGCGTGTTTGTCTGTAAATAAAGGACGTGCCACATTCAACTCGCCCTCACACATATTTGTGTTTCAGGGGTCTCTTTTAGAGTCAATGTCCTGAAGAACCGTTTTTTTTTTTCATAAACGGCTCCTCGACTGGTGTGTGTTTATATGTAGGCGATTAAGCATCCTTGACTAAGCTTGCAGTGACGCATATATTAATCGGGTATGTTTATGGGGCATGGGTTGTGAAAGAAGGAGCGAGTTTGAGTCACGCTTCTGTTTTATAACTCCTTGACCAGAAGGCTGTGATTTCACTAGGCAACTCCTCTTATTGTTTTTTTTTATGTCGACCAGCTTACTTATTTGGTCAGTTTTCCTACCTACTCATTTCAGAAAAGAGTACTAAACACCTCCAGCTATTAAACACACTCATGTCCAGATACTGGGCCAAAAACCTAGTGCAATATTTTTTCTGGAGACCATTAGTAGTGGTAAATTTCTGTACCTCTGATTGGCCAGAAGGTGATATTTTTTCTATATAACAAGGAAAACCATTAGCTTAGTCAGTCACCTTCCTCTGCTTGGTCCGGGGTGGGCTTACGGGGGCAGCAGGCTAAGCAGTGAGGTCCAGATGTCCCTCTCCCCAGCCACTTCCTCCAGCTCTTCCCGAGAGGCCACCAAGGTGTTCCCAGACCAGCTGAGAGACATAATCCCTTCAGCATGTTTTGGGTCGGCCCTGGAGTCTGATCCCGGTTGGACATGCTCGAAACACCACACCAGGGAGGCGTTCAGTAGAAACGCTAATCAGATGGCCGAGCCGCCTCAAATGGCTCCTCTCAAGGCGGAGGAGCAGCGGTTCTACTCCGTGCTCCTCCCTGATGGCCGAGGTTCTCACCCTGTATCTGAGGGAAAGCCTCGCCACCCTGCAAAGGAAGCTTATTTCAGCCACTTGTATACACAATCTTGTTCTTTCGGTCACTACCCAAAGCTCGTGACCATAGGTAAAGGTTGGAATATAGATTGACTGGTAAATTGAAAGCTTTGCCTTTCGGCTCCGCTCCCTCTTCACCCCGACAGACCGGTACAAGCTCCGCTTTACAGCCCCTTGGCTGCACCACTCCACCTGTCGATCTTCTATTCCATCTAGCCAGAAGCTCCTTTGAAGGGCCCTCACACCTCCATTGCCATTACTGGATTAACACATCAAGCTAATCATACCTAGAGAAGTTAGGATGCCCTTCCTGTCTGCACAGTGGCACATATAAATTCATCATGTTGCCATTTCACCACTGTGCAAGATATCAAATCCCTTCACCATTTTACATCAATAGGGTCTTGACATCATGTCCACCAAATTTGCCTTTAATCTGATAAGTAAGTAAAGAGGAGTATGTTAAAATGTGCCCAAATACACAAAATCCAGAAACGCATACTTCCCTTTTGGCATCGCTAATGCAGTATGTACAGGTGTGTTTGTTTTGACGAGACCAACATGCCTACCAAGCTTGGTACGTGAAACTGTTTTACTCAGTGCCATAAGGTGGCACTATTGAGAGACCTGGGGCCAAGCTTCTGTCTCTGAGCAACTATTCCAAGCACCAATGTGTGCACCAAATTTCATTTATTTGCACCCATGGGAACCACCTTGTAGAAAGCCTTGAAGAAAAAATCCCAATGGATCCAACAGGGACCTCGTTCATCTGGTGCTTAGACCCTAAAAACTTATTGCTGAAATATTTACAGTTTACTTATTTAGGATGTTCCACAACATTATATGGAACTTGAAAAGGTTCATAACATGATGTTATTCACTCATTTGTTGAAACCCTTAATCCTACTTGGGTCTCGAGAGGCTGTGCTCAGCCAACACTGGGCGAAGGTGGGGTATGCCATGGACACTTACACCTAGGGTCAATTTGGAATAGACCATTTTATTATTATAATAGACCATTTGGAATAGACCATTAGCCTAATGTGCATGACTTTGGACTGTGGGAGGAAACCGGAGTATCTGGAGGAAACCCACACAAACACAGAAATGCCTGAGCCCTGGAATCGAACCAAGGACCTTCTTGCATGCTAACCACTAGGTCGTTTTCCCATAGCAGCACCACCCCATAGTGGTTTTTATTTATTTAAGAGAGAATTCCCAATGATTTGCAATATACTAATCATAATTATAGTTATAATATAAAAGCTATGGTTGCGAGAGCCTTACAACTGCTAGGTGTGTAGTGTTACTGCTGCAGTGCTTAGTCTGGACAAGTCCCTAATCTTCCATTGTAATGTTTTGATTAAATATAGTTTCAGTCAGCAGTTAAGCGGGATTCATTTCTCCTCTCCAGTATGAACGAAGAACGCTTTAAGCCTTGTTTTATCATGTTTCTGTGATCGCGCCTAGAGCGCAAGATTGAACTTGTATTTAACCGATACTCACTCACTTCTCCAAGATCTGAGTTCTGTCGATAGGAGTGGAGAATCGATTTCACTGAGCAGTACCAACGCTGCCTGATTATTTGTCTAATGATTATTTTGGTGGGGAAAAAATTTCTAATTACTGCAATTTTCCAATTACCTCAAATAAGGATAATCACCCAGCACTTGTTCTCATCATTTTTCATATTTAGTGGTGCACTGAAAATGCAGCGTCTTTCCTTCCTTTCTTCCTCACTGACTTTCTCCTTACTTCCATTTTTCTTCATTTACCTCATTTACCGCTCACTGATTTCCGTCCTTCCTTCCTCGTTTACCTCATTTAACTCTCACTGATTTCCGTCCTTCCTTCCTCGTTTAACTAATTAACCTCTCACTGATTTCTGTCCTTCCTTCCTCGTTTACCTCCCACTGATTTCTGTCCTTCCTTCATCATTTACCTCATTTACCTCACTAATTTCTGTCCTTTCTTCCTCGTTTAACTCTCACTGATTTCCGTCCTTCCTTCCTCGCTTAACTCATTTACCTCTCACTGATTTCAGTCTTTCCTTCCTCGTTTAACTCATTTACCTCTCACTGATTTCTGTCCTTCCTTCATCATTTACCTCACTGATTTCTGTCCTTCCTTCATCATTTACCTCATTTACCTCACTGATTTCCCTCCTTCCTTCCTCATTTACCTCTCACTGATTTCCGTCCTTCCTTCATCATTTACCTCATTTACCTCATTATTTCCATCCTTCCTTCCTTGTTTACCCCTTACTGATTTCCGTCCTTCCTGCCTCATTTACCTCATTTATCTTTCACTGATTTCCTTCCTTCCTTTGTTCCTTTCTTTCCCATTTACCTCATTTTCTTTACTGATTTCCTTCCTTCCTTTGTTCCTTTCTTCCTCATTTATCTTTCACTGATTTCCTCCCTTCCTTTGTTCCTTTCTTTCCCATTTACCTCATTTATCTTTCACTGATTTCCTTCCTTCCTTCCCCATTTACCTCATTTCTCACTGATTTCTTTCCCTCCTTCTTTCTTCCGTGGTTTGACTGTGGAAGGAAACCAGGATACCCAGAGGAAGCCCACGCAAGCACGGGGAGAATATGCAAACTCAATGCATAAACGTCCTCGCTGAGCCTGAGACTGAAACCCAGGACATTCTTGCTGTGGGGCGGACATGCTGACCACTACACCGCCGCGCTGCTCTAAACCATCTTTTCATGGCATTAAATGCTAGATTGCTGCTTTCAAAGAGTTTGGCCCTGTAATGTCTTTTCCTAGTCACTAGCTATACTTTTTATTTTTTATATTGTAGAGCATTGGGCCATCGAGACATGATAGCTCCCACACGTTCATGTTTTTCCCCCCCTAGCAGGCTTAATCTTTCCCTGTACAAGTGTCAGAGTTATATTTTGTCTCCTATCACTTTGCTCAGGGCCTCGGTTCCAAGGTCGTTCATTTAAACAGAAACTTTGCTCAGGTTTATTGGAGAAGCAGGAGCTCTAGCATGCTGGTATGAATAAGGAGTCAGACTTAGTCCGCTTTAGGATCGTATGGAAATAGACGCCGAGTTCGTGCTCCAAAGAAGGTGGGC
The DNA here is from genome assembly GCA_030014195.1 of Neosilurus mollespiculum. Taxonomy (NCBI): domain Eukaryota; kingdom Metazoa; phylum Chordata; class Actinopteri; order Siluriformes; family Plotosidae; genus Neosilurus; species Neosilurus mollespiculum. Next base: position 2,946,350 of record JAQMYF010000021.1, on the reverse strand, counting down.
TTAATATTGGTGGGGAAAAAAGGAATCCCAAGTGAGTCCTGCAGGAATTTGATGTAGTTAAACATGTAAGCATGTCTTTGTACAAAAAGGTGTTCTGAGTTCGGGAGGTTGCAGGTGATCTCTATACTTTGGTGTCCTTTCAGGAATGTTTAGGAGTCTGATGAGGTTAATATGAAAAAAAACATGTCTGAACATTACAGACTGGCGGCAAAGCTCAGCTTAAATTTAAATGTCTCTGTCATCACATATTTTCCTGTTCGTACTCCTACAGCGAAGGCTCTGAGAGGTTGTGTGATCTCCCAGTGTTCGCTCCTGCTTTTAGGATGTAGTGATTTTTGAATTCGCCAACTTTTCTGATGAGTGTTAAGGAAAATCAGGATTCGACTCTGTTGTTAGCGTCATTTAGCGACAATTAGCAACATTCACGCAAAGTGTTTTTTGTTTTGGGGGTTTTTTTTTGGCGAAAGACAGTTGGCGAACAAACATTATCGACTATTAGCAAATTTTAGCAACAGTGTTTGCGTCCAGTGTTAGCAAATATTTGCCACTGTTTGGGACTGGGAATGTGTCAATCAAATATGTCTAAGAATAATACTGTTAATAATTATATTTATTATTATTAATGTTTTGCATTTTTAAACATGAATTGGATTTGCAGAGCTTCTTTATTTCAAGCTTTTTCTTTTGCAATTTTCAGGGCCTGAAATAAGCACCCCACCCCCTTCCAGTCTGAACACAGCTTTTCAGTTTGATTTCAGACATATTCACTCACTCACTCCTTTCCCAAACCACTTAATCCTACTATCAGGGTCATGGGGAGGCTGGCGCCTATCTCAGCCGAAACTGTGCGAAGGCGGGGTACACCCTGAACAGCTCGCCAGACCATCGCAGGGCAACACACGCAGCCATTTACACTCACACTCACACCAAGGGGCAATTTGGAACAGCCAGTTAGTCTAATGTGCATGTCTTTGGTCTGTGGGAGGAAACCAGAGTACCTGGAGGAAACCCACGCAAGAACGGGGAGAACATACGAAACTCCACACAGAAATAACCTCGCCGATCCCGGGACTTGAACTCAAGACCTTCTTGCTGTGAGGCAGACGTGCTAACCACTATGTGGAGGCTTGCGGTTTGTGTCGGAATCCCGCCTTACAGGTAGACGAGGGTTCCGAACTAACACAGTGCTCTATTAAAGAAGCTAAGGCTGGTAATAATGTACTATGTGAAGCACTATTAAGAGTGTGTGTGTGTGTTCCTGTACTGAGTAATAATAATGTTACATTAATGGCTAACACCCCTATCCTGTCACTACTCCTGTCCTTTCCTAAACTCTGCTAGCCAGGAGATTTTTTCACATAACACTCTGCAAGAGACCACACACAGACACACACTCCCCATGGTTATAGATTCACTGTAATGAGATGGATATGGTAATTAAGGTGTGTGTGTGTGTGTGTGTGTGTGTGTGTGGAAAAAATCCTGGATTAGCACTAATGTCGGATTGTGTTTTCCAAGTAAAGAAATGAGAGACTGGGGTTGTGTTGAAAGTAGAGACTGTTGATGCTTTGTGTGTGTGTGTGTGTGTGTGTGTGTGTGTGTGTGTGTGTTTAGAACTGGGATGTTGTGTTCACCAAGTCCAGTTTTACACACAGCAGTAACGAAGGCAGAGAGGAAGGGGTGAAGGATAGAAGGAAGGAGGGATAGAATGAAAAAGTAAAGGAAGAAAGAGGGGAAGCAAAAGCAATAAACAAGAAAGATGAACTAGCAAAAAAGTGAGGAAGGAACGAGTGAAGGAAGAAGACTAAGGACAGAAGGATGAACAAAAAAGAAAGGAACTAATTAAAGAAGGAAGAGAGGAAGCAGGAGGAAGGATAAAGAAGCGACGGACTAAAGATGTAAGGATAAAAAAAGAAAGGTAGGATCTAAAGAGAAGGTAAGGAAGAAAGTGAGGGAGGATGGCGTGAAGCGAGGGAGAGGAAGAAGAAAGAATGGAATTAAAGACTAAAGGGTAAACAAGACAAGAAGGGACTACAGAAAGAAAGAAATTAAGGAAGGAAGAGGGGAGGCGGAAGGAAGGAGAAAGAACTAAAGAAGGGTAGAAATAAGGAGAAATCGAGTGAAGAAAGAAGGACGGAAGAATGAATGTAAAAAGAGAAATGATTCAAGGAGAAGTAAAGAAGGAAATTAAGGAAGGAGTGAAAGACGAAGATGAAGGATGGATAAAGAAGAAATGTAGGAAGGAAGGAGAGAAAGTGGGAAGGAAGAGGAAGAAGAGAGTATGTGATGAAGGACAGAAGGGATGAAGAAGAAAGAAATGAACGTGGGAGAAGTAAAGAGATTAAAGAAGAAGAGAGAAGGTGAGGAAGGAAGGAAGACGTTAAAGTAGGAAAGAGAGAAAGGAAAAGGAAAAAGTAGAAAGGAAATGAAGGGAAGGAGAAAAAAGAAATTGAGGAATGTAGGAAGGGTTGCGAAAGTGATGAAGGGCGGCGGATTTGAAAAAGGAAGGGAGGTGAAAGAGGGAGAAAGAAAGGGAGGGAGTGGAATGGAATGAAAAGGGAGTGGTATGACTCATAACTCTCTCAATAACAGCTTTTCAAAATTGAGCAAAAATTCCCCAGAATTCATTGCGGGGGCGTTGATCCCAGTGCCTTGTTGATACAGTATTATTCATCTCCGGGTGTGTTTACTTTCGGTTTTAAATCAAACTGTAGAATTTATTCACAGGAAGCTTCTTATGTATGTAAGCTTAGAACTGTTTAATCTTACTAGGGTCGTGGGCAGGCTGGAGCCTATCTCAGCCGACACTGGGCAAGGGCGGGGTACACCCTGAACAGCTCGCCAGACCATCACATACAACCATTGACACACCGTACTGCCCACAAATAACATAAATATAATGTTCAGGAAAGTCCCAGGAAGAAGTGAGGTGATGGTGTGTGTGTGTGTGTGTGTGTGTGTGTGTGTGTGTGTGTGTGTGTGTGTGTGTGTGTGTGTGTGTGTGTGT
>JAQMYF010000021.1:2908898-2923797 GCA_030014195.1 Neosilurus mollespiculum | reverse complement strand
TGTGTGTGTGTGTATGTATGTATGTATGACATCATGCAGAAGTTTTGCTTCGGTTAGTTCACTTGGGTTAGCGTTGCCAGTCTCCTTTACCTCAGCTAGCATAATTAGCATGATGGAGTAGTGGTTGGCGCGTCCACCTGACAGCAAGAAGGTCTTGCGTACGAGTCCCGGGCTTGGCGAGGATGTTTCTGTGTGGAGCTTATATGTTCTCCCTGTGCTTGCGTGGTTCTCTCTGGGCACTCAGGTTTCCTCCGACAGTCCAAAGACGTGCACATTCGGCTGATTTGGCTGTTAAAAAATTTCACTAGGTGTGTGTGTGTGTGTGTGTGTGTGTGTGTGTGTGTGTTGGATGTGCAATGGTCTGGCGAGCTATTCAGGGTATGCCCCGCTTTCGCCCTGTGTTGGCTGAAATAGGCTCCAGCCTCCACGTGACCCTAGTAGGATTAAGCGGTTTGGCAAATGAGTGAGTGAGAGTGAGTAGAGAAAAATGTAAACTAAAATGGAATTCCGGTGAAGAACCAAGCCAGGTTTCATGAGAGAAAACCGTGTGTGTGTGTGTGTGTGTGTGTGTGTGTGTGTGCCTCTTTTTATGATAACTATGCTATCACTGCAAGCCTCTCTTCCCTCCCACTCTTTTGTCAGGTCACTTGGTTCACACAGATCATTAAATCAATAAAACCATAATAAATCTTGGCATCTCCTACACATACAGACATTTTTTTTACTCTCCCCGTGTTAACAGCTTGTTCTCTCTGCTGCACTCGGCTCCTCCTGAGGACCAGGCTCAGCCGCAGCAAAGACGTTGGCTAAACACGTTGAGATCATTGCTGATGCACTGATCTGTTGTCCCGTGTCCAACCTCGGCATTCGCCTGTAATCAAATAATCCAATATTGATCTCGTCAACAAAACAGAAACCACTTCTGTGCTCCATTTGCGAGGAGGCTGTAATCATACGCTGTATGAAACGAAAGATAAGCAGGCTGTCCTTGAAGGTACTGTTGTTGTTTGTTTTTTTTAATTATTATTTTCATTTTCCATTTTTAACTCAAGTATCGCAGGTATTCATTTCAGCTAAGGAGACCGAAAGCTACTCTCGTGCCCAAGGCTAGATGAAAAACATGGCGGATGCTATGTGGCGTGCATTGTATTATACTGTTGCTTGTTTTATAGAGAAGGATCTATCTGCAGACAACACAACAAACCCTCTGCGAGAACATGTGTTAACATCTGGATATATTGAAACCCCAAGCCTGATCTTAACCCAAATACTACTCGTAACCATAACCATAACCAGTAGTTTATTATTGATGTCATAGTGTCGGTGAAGTGGGCGTGCTGGGATTTAATGCGGAGGAAAGTACTTGGTTTTATAAATAACTCTTATTAATGTACAATTACTTTTGGCTGTGGAGACTGGCAGAAGATCCTCCTATCCTTCACTTATAGCGGGGCTCCTGCTGAAGGCCTGCACGAGCGGAGCACCACACTTAAGAAACCACCAACTTGATTTTACACGGCTTGTACGTCCGTTTTTCCATTCGCTCTGTTTCCATATGTAACCCAGTGCTGACTTGCTGTTCAATCTTTGCCAGGAAGTTGAGGTGTGCTGATACGCGGGAAAACATCAGCAGATTAAAATCATTCTTGCCAACTCACTCATTTGCCAAACAGCTTAATCCTACTAGGGCTGCGGGGAGGCTGGAGCCTATCTCAGCCGACACTGGGTGAAGGCAGGGTACACCCTGAACAACTCGCCAGTCCATCATAGGGCCAACACACAACCATTCACACTCCCATCCAGGGGCAACTTGGAACAGCCAGTTAGCCTGGTGTACATGTCTTTGGACTTTCGGAAGAAACCGGAGTTCCTGGAGGAAGCCCACACAAGCTTGCAATCCACACAGAAACACCCGGGACTCGAACCCAGAACACTATGCCAACGTGCCACCCTGGGAACATGGCTGAATTTTTTTAAAACATCGCCAGAATAATAAATTCACAATTAATTAGTTATTAATTTATGCAGTGCATAAATTATATATGTTTGTTAATCATGCCAGCATAGAAAGTAGGAATGTAATGGGGACTTCTAGACAGATACACATGGTAGATGGACCCTTTAGGCATTTCTACATCTGCACTAACCCCTAAACACCCCACCACCCACCCACCCACCAACCAAAATAAACAACAACAGCACACTTTTACTTTTTATTCCGTATCCATTTCATATTTAAAATAGATACAGATAAAGATTTAAATGTTGATCCAATTCAGTGGAATTCAGATACAGATTGTGCACCTCAGTGTTACTTCCTGGCTCATATTAGTTACCAAGTAATCAAGTTAGTCATCTGTTTACACATTGATACAATGATAACTTCATGTAAAAATCACATACCTATTTTCTTGAGCCAAGATGCTTTAAAGCAGTATACACAACATGCATTTGCATACGCTGATGCTCCATGATAGCAGTCATAGTGCATGCAAATGAAGTTGGAAAAAACACCCAACAAAAACGAGTGGCAGTAGGAAGGAGCTTAATAAATTCTGTTATTCATTTCCCTAGAGATCAACCACTCGGCAGAATTCGTTTTTGGTGTTCGTCCAGCTGCTTGTATGCAGGTGTGTGTGTGTGTGTGTGTGTACAGTGCTTATTTCTTTTAGAACAGAATTGAGAACCAAGGTCAGTATGGTTGCAGGAAATTCAGTTAGGCTGGGCTTTTATTCAATTAAACAATAATTTCGATCAGGTTTTGAATGACAGCACGTTAATAGTATAGCATTTTGAAAGTAATCCTGTGATAATATCATTAACGTTCTGATTAAAATATGCACTGATTCCTGCTGAACAATGAAAGCATTGTCAAATACACTACGCAGCCAAAAAAAGACCCCACGCACACGCAAATATGTTGTTCCGCATTTAGCCTTGCTTACAGCACGTAGTCGTCATGGCAATGTTTCAACAAACTTAAGCAACATAGCATTGATTTGCATCCAGTGTCGGGTTCATTTCTCACCGGCGTCTTGAATCGATGAGGGAAAAACTGAACCACTCCATAAAGTCTTCTCCAGCACATCCCGAAAACATTCAGTAGGGTTAAGGTCAGGACTCTGGGGTGCCGATACATATGTGACTCCTGAATCACTCGCTCATTATTCGAGTCCTTCATGTTATATCTGTGCCATCAGGGAAGAAAAAGTCCACTGATGTGATAACCTGCTCATTCAGATCATCAGCCGACTTCATTTTATTACCACATTAATGCTGCTGAGCCTCGACCTTTTTATTTATTTATTTATTTTTGGTCTAAACTATTGGTAAATAGTTTACCAATTAATAAAACCCACCCCATTTAAACCTGGTAGAAGAGTAATTTTAATTAAGATACCTCATTACATTCTGGAGACAATAGCATGACTACTTGCCGTTTAGGGAACAGATGGCATGCTCGCTGCTTGTGTGCATGGAGCTAAAGTCATACTTTGGTTACGTGCACCACAAATGAAACAAAAACGCATAGGGGGTTTTAGGGTTTAAGCTTTAGTTTGTTCGTCTGTGCAGGAGGTCCGCTGTTTACAATGCAGGCTGGCGAATAATGACGCGCACCTGGTGGCAAACTGTAATAGGACATCTGTAGGCAGCGTGTGTGCGTGAAACGCTTTTATTTTGCTGAGCGTGAATATGAGACACCTGACTAGCCAGCGGTATGGCCAGAGTTAATAAGAAAACCCAAATTACATTGCTTGATCTGATTTGGCAGAAATTCAGTAATCAGCACTTTTGGGTTCGTCCTCGAAGGACTTTTTTTTTTTTTTTCACATGCAAGTGTGTGTGAGAAAGAGAGAGCGAACGAGACTGAGAGACTTTGTACTGCGTTAATTTACTGTTTAATTATCTGTCGTACTGAATAGTAACAAGATTTCTATATTGGTGAGGCAAAGGAGGCGTGGCTTCAAGAGACAATTCTTCTTTTGTCCGTCCTTAAAATGAGGTGTGGCCTCTGTGGCTGCCAGTCCCAGGTGTGCCTACTATTTTTAGGACAAAGGAGGTGTGGTCTCTGTGGCTGTCAACCAAGGAAAGGAGGTGGGGTTACTGACTGCCAGTCCCGGTGATGCAGGTGTGGTCTCTGCAGCTGCCAGTCTCCGTGAAGAAGGCGTGGTCTCTGTGGCTGCCAGTCTCAGGGAAGGCGGTGTGGCCACTATGTGTGAGAATAAAGATGATGTGGTCTTTGTGGCTACCAGGCTCTGGGAAGGAGGTGTGGTCTTTCTTGTTGCCAGTGTCAGGGAAGGAGGCGCGGCCAATAATTATAAGGCTAAAGGAGGTGTGGTCTCACTGGCTGCCAGTCCCAGGGAATTAGGTGTGGCCACTATTTTTGAGAATAAAGGAGGTGTGGTCTCTGTGTCTGTCAACCTAGTAAAGGAGGTGGGGTTACTGACTGCCAATCAGTGGTCTCTGTAGTTTCCAATCCCAGTGAAGGAGGTGTGGTCTCTGTAGCTGCCAGTCCCAGTGAAGGAGGTGTGGTCTCTGTAGCTTCCAGTCCCAGTGAAGGAGGTGTGGTCTCTGTAGCTTCCAGTCCCAGTGAAAGAGGTGTGGTCTCTGTAGCTACCAGTCCCAGTGAAGGAGGTGTGGTCTCTGTAGCTGCCAGTCCCAGTGAAGCAGGTATGGTCTCTGTAGCTTCCAGTCCCAGTGAAGGAGGTGTGGTCTCTGTAGCTGCCAGTCCCAGTGAAGGAGGCGTGGTCTCTGTGTTGGTGTTAGTCATTAATATTCAACCTTTACTATTAAACACACTATGGGCTCTATCGGACATCTACATTCGGAATTGTCTGCGTTAAGTGATTAATTCCCACACTAATTATTAATTATGCATCAGAATGTTGATTGTATAGTTTCAGAAGGAGAAACTGCACTACTGTCAGCTCACTCATGTTTTAAAAATGTCCAGATGTGAGAGACACGTGGAGCTTCATTCTACTCTCGCATCTAGTTCAGCTGTAAACGGTCGCACGCAGATGTGTGTGTTTGCAGGTTTTTTGCTTTGTATGTGTAGAGCTCAGAGAAGATCTTTTCCTCCTGTAGCGGCTTAGCTGCATTATTGATGAGGGCATTGAGGTGACTCGGAGGATTGTAGAACTCCATTTCAGAGGAGTCCAGATTTGTTCGCTCTGGCTCAGGGAGACAGGATCTGGAGGAGCATCACCACACACACACACACACACACACACACACACACACACACACACACACACATACACGAAGCCCAATCAGCTGGCAGAACTTTTCTGCTCTCCATCCATTATTGATGAATCCTTTTTTTTGCTAGCTAGCCCTTTCCTCACCTTGCCACCTTGCCAGTTCCTCTCTTTATCTTGCTATCTATCCTTCCCTGTCTTTCCTCCAGTCCTGCGTTTCCACCTTATCCCTCAGTTAATCTCATTGTATTATTCAGCATGGGTCTGTGCCCTGATCTGCTATGGTGCCTGCTGGCCTTCTGTCTGCCGCCGTTCTTGGGTGTGAAGCAACATCGCATTGAAACTGTAGAACAGCACAGGCATCATATAACGGATCCAACAGACACAAATTACACTTCCGAAGCGGAGGTGTAAAAGTTGACTGGCATTAAGAAACGTGATGATACATTAATGCTAATCCTGTACCGTCTTACACAGTGATGTCATCAAAATTGGGCCAGTTTTTAAAGAACCCATCAGATGGCAGTCAAAAAACTCCTACTGCTGTGTTAATACTGTATAATAAATTACAGAAAGATGAGCCATGCCTAGTTTAATGTAAGGATCGCGGTCTCACCCCTGGGCGAAGGTGGAGTATATCCTGAACAGCTCGGCAGTCCATCGCAGAGCCAACACCCACACAACCATTCACACTCACACCGGGCAATTTAAAACAGCTAGTTAGCTTAATATGAATGTCTGTGGACTGTGGGAGGAAACCGGAGTACCCAGAGGAATCCCGGAGGAACATGTGATCCCCCACACAGAAACGCCCGCTCCTAGCCCAGCACCTTCTTGCTGTGAGGTGGACATGCTAACCACAATGCTACCATGCCGCCCCATTAAAAAGTATCATACCAGTCATATAATGACTCCTTCAGTGGTCACCAATAAGGATATAGACCAACATGTTATCAAAAGGATACAAGAGTAGATTCCGTTCAGAAGTAATGCATGTAGAAGGAGCATACCACGTTGGATCCTGTTAAAAGTCTTCAAGCAGGTATGAATATTAAACAGTAGAGGTAGGCATGTCACCCAGCAGGAGATTCTTTATTAGGAAAGTGAGGCGCCTTGGCTGAAAATCCTATCAACATGGTCCAAGTCACAGCACATCTGTCGTACTTTAATTGCATGCAAGACGACAGATGGCCTTTAACATGGAGCGTCTTAACAAAGCTTGCCACTAAATCCAGTAGTTACATGGGATCATTAGTAGGTCCGATTGAAAGGTTTGCTGAGAAGGAAATCAATGTGTGTCAATGTCTGAGATCATGGCTAGTTGTCCGCAAGTATGGAGTGAGTTAGGACAATTCAGGGACACAGTATTTACCTTCAAACATTGTTCTGCAAACATTGTTCTGCGAAACATCATCTGAGCTGGTACCGGCCTGTCTGAATGGCATGTAATGGATATATACACGGGTTATGGGTGACATGCTCCATAGAGAGCCCATCTACATCTTTGTCCATAAATAAATCCCAGCTATTTCTGGAACGTTCCACTGTCCGCTGGGAGACATTGTCTAAGGGCGAGGTCCGTGACCTAGATTTCTAAAGAAATTGTCCCTTCTGTCACATGGAATAGGTTTTGTTCCATGTGGGATATTTTCTATCAAAAATGGCATGGCATACCAATTGATTTGTTTTGGCCATTCAGGTCGGACTTTCTTTGTGGACTCTTGATGTTCTTTTTTTATGTGTTTGTCTTGTATTTTCTTATCTGTTGCACCACGGGCCTGAGAGAAACATTATTTCATCTTTGCTGTATACTTGTTTTGTATATGGATGGGCTGATGTACATCTTTTAAAGTGAAATGAATGGCAAGCCTTTCAAACTCTCCTGTTACACATGAACATTTAAATATTTTCATTATCAGGTGGTTTTTACTTACATTTTCGATGTTTCGGTCTGCTAAAATCCGTTTAATAGTTGTATTAACCTGTTTGAAAAGACTTTTACTATTGCGAGTTTGTGTAATTGCGAGAATAGATCATGAATGTGCTAGTTCATATATTGTAAGGCAAGATAACGGCAAAAGTAACAGTATACAGCTATCAAACTAACAGATCAGATATAAACTAGTGAACTTCTAAATAAACCAAAACTAGGCAAATCTACACATAATACGAGCTGATGTTTGCATACATCAGACAAACATCGGCTCATTTACATGAACGAAAAGAATAACCCGCTATTCGTTCATATGCAAATTACCTTCATTTTATTTGCATGCTGGAAGGCTGTTTGATAAATATTGACAAGCACTTTGGACGTTCATGGCGTCTTTAGACAACTTTTTGGCAACTAAATTTGCGTGAAAGTCATGACTCAACTACTTTTTAAATCTTGAATCTCTCGCTTCTCCAATCAGCCAGTCCAGTCAAGGGCAGCAGGGTGGTTAGCACGTCCGCCTCAAAGCAATGAGGTTCAAGTACTGGGCTCAAGCGTTTCTGTGTGGAGTTTACATGTTCTCCCTGTGCTTGAGTGGGCTTCCTCCGGGTACTACGGTATCCTTCCACAGTCCAAAGGCTTGCACATTAGGCTAACTGGCTGTTCCAAATTGACCCTAGGTGTGATTGTCAATGAGTGTACACAGCCTTCACCCCGAGTCACATGCGAGAGGTTTCACCCTCCGCATGACCCTAATAGGATTAAGCAGTTCGGCAAATGAATGGATGGCTGGATCTCCGGTCAGGTCAATTCTGCCTTGAGTGGTGTGTATCAAGAGCAGTGGGATAACTTACTAAAAATGCATTATTTATTCATTTATTTGGGGTTGATTGTATTAAACCCACGTTTGGCTCTTGATTTCACCTGACTTTCCTTTAATGTTTCCATGGTTACGGTTTGAAGTTTTCACAGTACGGTAACCTCGTCTTAAGTAACCATTTTAAAAAATGGTGTTTTTCTTTAGAAATCATAGCACACCCTTGTAGCCTTGCACAACAGAGGTAGCCGACAGAAATGTTTTTAATCAGTATTTTGAAAACATCCCTGGTGTGCTAAGTGCCCAATCATACACCAGTGTAATAACCCTATTACCCACAAAGCCAATGTGTTTTTCTGCCTTGCCCATGCCTGTAGCAACTGCTAGTATGACTGGCATTATGAAGAGGTTTATTAGCATCAATTGATCACATAGGTCACTCCCAAGTACCCCATGTTCCAGGTATGTGTTTCGCTGTCAAATTTTGTCACCGTCTGCTTATTATCTGTAAATCCGCCAAAATAAAAGGTCCAAATATTTGGCATGTTAACGGCACCCTGTCTGGCCCCATCCGCAATCTACTTGCTAATCAGGAGATTTGTGCTCCCTTAGACTAGCAGGTGGCTATAACAACAAACAGACCATGTGGGAGAGATGCAGAGGCTCGATTGAAGTGCGTTACAGCAGATGCAATGGACCCGTTTGGGTTCTTGGCAGTATTAAAAGTCCTGGGGTTTTAAACCAGTCCTCACTGGGAGACTGTTTGAGAAAACAAAATCGGTGCCTGAATAAACATACACTGTAAAATGTTAGCAGTGTTAAGTTTATGCCCATGTTATGCCCAGGGTATTGCTTTTTATATCCAAAATGCTCCCGTAGCATGAATGCTTCACATCTAATGGCCCATTTATCCTCCCTTTACATACAAAAATAAAGACGTTCGTTTCAAACGTTTGACAGTTGACACCGTACGTACATTTACATCAGCATCAATATTAATCAGTGCATTCAACAATGACGACAAAGTGCAATCTTTCTGAAAACGTGCACAAAGAGGCAGAATACAGCTAGACGGCTCTATTTGTATCAGTCTTTAAAGTTGATACCATTAATGGACCCTATCAGGGTTATAACAATCAACAGGCATGACCTACTAGATGCCCATGATTGGCTAGATTTAGTCTGGTTGACAGGGGAAGAGAATAAACATGTACATTTTATATATAATCATAGCATTGACTTTCAAATTTATCTTTCCTTGATACTGAAAAGAAATAAGAAAACGGTTCATGTTTCATGTCAAATTCGCTGCACAGCTACGTATACGCCAATACTGGTGGATTAGAGGCTGCACCATTTACAGTTATGGCGTTAGGCAGATGCCCTTATCCAGAGGGACAACTGAGCAGTTGAGGGTTAAGGGCCTTGCTCAAGGGCCCAACAGTGGCAGCTTGGTGGCACTAGGACTTGAACCCCTGATATTTTGCTCTGTAACCCAGAGCATTAACCACTGAGCCACCACTGCACCCTGGCATTTAAATTCTTTAAAAAAAGGGGTCTCCACAAAGGCAGCGCTTCCGTTGCGCTAAAAACGATCTAATTTCTGCTGCACTTGTACCCATTATCGTGAGTTTTAAAATCAACATTCATCTCGCAGATACTTAAACCCTGTTGTACCTCCTTTGCTTTTTGCAGCTGTGCATTTCAAAAAGATGCTAAGAGCTTTTCCTTCTGAGTGCCCAGCAACCATAATGTTTAGAGGCAGAAGAGGCCTTTTCATTCATACGGTCATGCTTGTTCATTCTTTCCTGTCACACTCTCCAAGCACTTAACCACCTTCCCTGCTGTTACGCTGTATGAAAAGAAAAGCAGAAGGAAGGCAGGAAAAAAGAGAGCGAGGGCATGCGGGCCTGGAAAAGAAGAATAGGAAAGGAATAAAAACACAGAGAAGCAGGAAATCAGGCCTGCAGAAAAAAGTGCAGAATAAAGCCAAATACATCCTTTCTTTCCCTTTCACTTTTTGTCCTCTCACTTGTTCTCTATTCATGCACACAGCTTGTACAGTTGAAGACAAGACAGAAGTCTGTTTCACTCAGGGTCACGGTTCAGTCACAATGGCTTCGTTCTCATCAAATTTTGTGAATTATTATTTTTTCTTCTTCTTCTTGAGAGTGTTGTTTGCTCTCTTTTCATAACTCTTTTATCCTCCTCTGGCAGACCCGGTGATGAAAAAATATGACCTCTAGATTTAGCTGTGAAATGGAGGGCCATGGGCTCTAGGCCAGAGCAATTTGACATTCAGCTTGTGTATCAGATGCTATTTCAGCCAGATTGGGTGTCTCTGCATCTGTCTGGTTTTCCTGCTTAAGGTAGACTGCAATCGATACAGTGCACGAAGATGAATGAGAGGCTGGGAGCGTGTTAGATGACCTTAAATGATGGTAGAGGGTCCTGTATGAAACTAACCTGACCTTCACTAAAAGACAGATGCTGTGTTCTATTCATGCTGCGTTACATTTGCATAGCTGAATCTGAAATAAATACATCGGCCAGATTAGCATGTAAGAAAGTCTTGGTCTGGAGCCTCAAAAAAGAATGTCTTGAAAATTCCAATATTTTCTAATGAAGTTTTCTTTCCCTCCCCCTCTTCCCTTGTATATATCTTTACAGGATGAAAATGCGACGACACAGAGTGTTTTTGCTTTGCACCGTGGGGCTGTGTGTCATTTCTTTCCTGCACTATTACAAGGCCCTGCATTACGTGTCTCTGCTACGTGAATTGACAGCGCCCTACCCAAACATCAAGTCCTTTATAATGGTGACTGGATTCTTCTGGAAAGAGAAGGCCACCCCATTGTCCAGTGCCTCTCCGGAAGAGGGACCCGTTCCAGCCCTTAGACCCTCCGAGACCAGGCATCGGGTTCAGGAATTAATAAGGGGCATGGATGCTGGAGGGGACTTGAACAGGGTTGGTGAACCTAGAGCACTACAACCAAGGGGGAGACCAGAGAAACCGAGAAACAATGATCCAGACCCTGAGGTAAAGACAATTGAATTGTGGGACACCTGACAATCACTCCTACCCATGTTTCTTGAACAGCCCATTATATGACCATAGGGATCTGGCAAAGGCAGAAACTTAGCTATAGATATTTGACCTTTCATCCACAAAAGAGATAGAGAATGACTGATGAGAGGACCTGGTGCGCGGTCTACATTTCAGTTTATCACCATAGGGTTCTGTAGGGTTAGGGTCTGCAAACTACTTGAGTTCTTCTGCACCAACCTTGGTACACCTTATCTTCATGGGCATTGCTTTGCAAACAGGGGTGTTTTCATACTGGATTGGGTGAATAACTTAGGTTACAGTAAGGGGACATTTTTCAGCATACAAGACATTCCAGATGATTATACACCTCCTGCATTGTGAGAAATATGTAGATACAATGGTTAGGTTTTTGTAAAATAGTGTAATATATACCCGTGTTTGACCACACCTTTTCCTTTTTTTTTATTGTCTTTGTGGACCGAGAGCAGAAAGAAGACATGAAGTTGATCATGTGGCAACCCAGTAGTGCAGTGCGCCAAGGAATGGACCTTGTGAGATTGAATACTCCCAGCGTGGTAGTGAAGAAGCAAGAACCTCAGCATGCATCTACTCCAGACCCCATCATCTTTCTGGGTGACTTCCACAAGCGCCATTTTACCCTCCAGGACAACAACACAACATACTTTGTCCACACCAAAGCTGGCGCTTTGTGTTTTCGACAGGGGACCGAGATAGTGCCCCAAAGAGATGATTCTGGAGCGGGTAAAGATGGAGGGGTCCATCACAGGAAGATCTTGCAAGCTGCAGAGGACTCCAATGCACGATTAAAATTGGTAGAAGATTCCAGTCCTGCTCGGGTGAGGCTTAAACGTGGCAAGCGTCTTGTAAAGTGTGTATGCCGTTCTGGTTGGCATGGTCCCTATTGTGGAGTGCCTACAATGGTGTACCACTCAAACCTGCCCACCAAAGAGAGACTGACCCCTCGTGAAAAGCCAAGACGTGTCGTTAATGCCATTAACATCAACCATGAGTTTGATCTGCTCCACGCCCGGTTCCGTGAGCTGGATGACGCTGTCGATCTCTTTTTAATATGCGAGTCAAACTTCACAGCATATGGAGAAAGGCGCCCACTGAGCTTCCTGCATCTTCTTCTCAATGGTACCTATGACTACATGCGTCATAAGATCCTTTATGTATTCCTGGACCACTTCCCTGAAGGTGGCCGTCAGGATGGATGGATTGCAGATGACTACCTGCGCACTTTCCTTACACAGAACGGCATGAGTCGCGTGCGGGGTGCACGGTCTGACGATGTTTTCCTCATCAATGATGCCGATGAGATCCCGGCCCATGAAGCCATCCTTTTCCTGAAACTGTTTGATGGCTGGACTGAACCATTTGCCATCCACATGCGCAAATCTCTGTATGGTTTTTTCTGGAAGCAGCTTGGCTCACTTGAGGTGGTTTCCGGATGCACGCTGGGCATGCTGAAGGAGGTCTATGAAAACGACGGGATCCGATTGCGCCGTCGCGAGTATTACACCATGCCCAATTTCCGCAAGTATGAGAATGACACAGGACACATCCTGGTGCAGTGGTCAATTGGAAGTCCGTACCACTTTGCCGGATGGCACTGCTCCTGGTGCTTCACACCTGAGGGCATCCACTTAAAACTCATATCTGCCCAGAATGGTGACTTTCCCCGTTGGGGTGATTACGAGGACAAGAGGGACCTTAACTACATTCGTGATCTGATCCGAACTGGGGGTTGGTTTGATGGCTCTATCCAGGAATACCCTCCCACGGACCCTAAAGAGCACATGTATGCCCCCAAGTACATGTTGGACAATTATAAGATCTATCGCTACCTGCTGGAGAACCCTTATGTCAAGCACCCTTTTATGAGTGGGGGGTAAGGAGGAAAAAAGGCAGGGCTTAGATGTAGTTTATCTGGATAACAAGGGAACATAGGGTCCAGTGGATGTTATCAAGGGAGGAAGGGAATCAAACTGTGCATATAATATACCCCCCCCTTTCATATTCATTGGATGAAACCCCAAAGGTTAATTACCACCATCCAACCCCTGGCAGCGAAGGAATGGTGGGACCAGCCACTGCAATGGATGAACATAAGTGATTTTTGTTTATTTGTTTGTTTGTTTCTTTCTGTTGCTGTTTGCTCAAAGGAAATGCAGAATCTGTCAGTAGTCTGGACTAGACAACACTCCAGTTCAAATGAGGTTTATTATACTCTGACCTTTTGCGTGAGAGATAAAGAGCGTTTGTGATTGGCTATCATGGTTCTTGGTGCACTCCTACCAATTTTCAAAAAAATGAAAACTAAAAATACAGATTGTTATTATATATTTGACTCTTTGGAAGAAAAAACACACACAAGGCTAAGTGTGGCAGTCAGTACGGCGGGAAAAAAAACAGAATGAGGAAAAAGTGTTTGGTCTGAATCAGTTTCTGAAGGTGTGAAACCATGGGATTTAGTCAACGTAGCACTTTTGGTCAAATTCGGCTTTGATTGCTGAGGCCACTGCGGTGATGTACTTTTGCACGCTTGCCCAGTGACACGAAGTGAACTCCGAGGGTTCCGTTATGAAGAAAGACAAATGGCTCAGGCAAAATATTGGTGACCATGCTGGTCCTGCATGCAGAGAAATCAAACAGGAAGTAAAGGACTAGTAGAAGTGGAGACGAAGTAGAGTAGGTCTGCCTGTTCCCCTGCCTGAGTAGATCCGAATACATTATGGATGACGGTAATGTTCGGCACAGCAGGAGACCATTTCATTTGAAGAGCATGACACACGGGAGAAGAGAATAGTCCCTCCTCCTTTTCTGTCCTTCTCTCCCGGCTTGCCTTTCTGTCGTAAGGCAGATTTAGTGTTTTTAAATGTTTCCTGTTGTGGATAAAGAAAAACTGCGATTATCAGTGGCTGGCAAGTCCTTCACCATTTGAGTTTGTTTATGTTAGTTGGAAAACTATTGGGAATGTTAATGTAAATGTATTTTAGTTACACATAGCCTGCGTTTTCACGGTACTGTCTTAGCAAAAGAAATGAGAATGAGCTCAGAACCAAATTAGCCTGATGTTTATATGTGATGAGGGGAAATGCAGATAAAAATGCAAGCATTGGGGTCCAGAGGTGCGTGATTTTTAACCTGGAGCTCGTAGGAGACTCCCAGGAGGCAACGGGATCTAAATGGTTGAGCTCTCAAACTAAAAAGGGATGGCATACGATCACCTCCCAGCCAATCATGGATGTCTGTGAGATCATGTATACCAGGGGGCAGATAGCACTTTCCCTCAGAGTGTTAGGCCGTCCCCCAAGATGCAGGTGATGGCATCACGCGTCGCATGCTTGTAGCTTGTCATGTGTTTACGCGTGATTGGAGGTTATTCTTGATGGCTGGGAATTAGCCAAGACTAAGTTATGGGAGAAAAATTGGGCGGGGCAGGGGTATCTAGACACTAGTATACCAGCAGGGATGAGGAAGAGCGAGAGAAAGAGAGATCAGCAAAATCCCAGCATTCAAATGAGGTCACAAAGTCCACAGCATGAGGCGTCCACATCCCATGAGTGTGTGAAAGAGAATGAAAGAGGGAGAGGTTGAGTTCTACACTGCAGCAAAACCGCTCATGAGTGCCAAATGAAGGGTGGAAGAGAAGCGAAGAAAAGAAGCGACATATTTTTTTTGTACATTTTTAGGGTGTTTGCTTGGCTTGCCATGGCTCCAGCAGTGCTTCCTGTTCCACTCGGCATCCTTCTTCATCAACTGCTCTCACACACATATATACACACACACACTTCCCTCCTACGTTCCTCTTCTTCTGCTGGCTTTTGAGCTCCCTCCCTCCCTCCGTCCCTCCCTCCCTCCCTCTCTCTCTCGCT
>JAQMYF010000021.1:2883574-2902453 GCA_030014195.1 Neosilurus mollespiculum | reverse complement strand
TGTGTCTGTATGAGTGTGTGTGTGTCTGTGTGAGTGTGTGTGTCAGTGTGTGTGAGTGTGTGTGTCTGTGTAAGTGTGTGTGTGTGTGTGTGTGTGTGTGTGTGAGTGTGTGAGTGTGAGTGTGTGTGTGTGTGTGTGTGTGTGTGTGTGTGTGTGTGTGTGTGTGTGTGTGTGTGCACGCGCATACACACTTGCTTAACCTGTCTGACTCACCACACACTCTTTCACACTTGACCTCCATTAGTCAGGACGTCGTTCTATTCATGTATTGTATTGTGGATACTATACGTTATCATGCTATGGAAGTCCATAGAGGCCGTCTGATTATTTTTTTTTCTTCAGTCCTCTTATCTCAAGATCAAATCTAACTCTATATAAATGTGCTGTATTTAAATAAGAGCGTTATTGCATTGCTTGGCTGTGGTTTATCTGGATCATACAAAGGGAAAAAATGTTCCGCCAACGAAGTCATGGAATTAAGATCTTGTTTCCTGGTGATTGCGATTATTTTTCTTGGAAAAGGACAGAAGAAATAGAAATGATGACGGATGGCCTCAGTGGAGTCATGACTCGCACTTGTTTTTTATTTATTTATTTTTTTGCAGCGAGTCATCAGGTTTAAATATGAACCCGATGTTATCAGTGAATACACACACCTGTTTTTGGTTTATTTGTTAATTCAGTACATATCTCTTATCTGTGACATGTATATATTCAGTGGTTTACCCTTCCGGCAGCTTGTGTTTTTTTTCATTCTCTGAAAATGAATTTGGTTTTGCTTTGACAAGCCGATCACATTTTCCTGGACTTCTTATCAGACCGGAGCACTGGGCTCAGTTTTGTTGTTAACGCTGATGCTCTGTTCTGTTATGTCCTGTTGACAAGCCTCAAAAGATGACTGCTCTTGTAGTGGATCTCAATTGTCACAAGATGCCAGATTGTAGCCACTAGAGGGCATGAGACGACTCAGACGAACCTGCTCAGCCATCCGTCCCACCCTCTGTCTCACTGCATCACCCGAAAGTGAGTGATGAGACACACAGTGACCCCTACTGACCCTCAGAGTCTAAAACACACCCTCAGTGTCTATTAAAAAAATGTAATACTTCCAGATCCTGGTTGCCAGATTTAAACAAAAGTCTCTATTTCTTTTTCTTTTCTTTTCTTCTTTGTTTATTTTTTCTGTTCCTGGATGTATCCTAGAATTGCTACGGAGTTGACTGAAGGCTAAGCACTGAGCAGTTTTGTAATTTTCCTCCCTCATTCTTTAATTATTATTATTATTATTATTTTTAAAAAGATTATTATTTCTCAAAAGGATGTGGTCATGAAAAATAAACCACTCTGTGTAATTGCGTATATATTTTTCAGTGGCTTGGCATCTCCTTTCTTGTCCTTTCAAGCTCATATTTCCGTATTCCTTTCTTTTTTTTTTTCTTTTTCTTGTGTCCCATTCAGGGTTCAAACCACTTTATAAAAAATGTTTCCCTGCAGAGCGAGAGAATTAAAAACAAAGCAAAACAAAACGTATTTACACAAAAGAGCGTAGACGTTTTAAGTGACATTTACACCCCCCACCCCCCCACCCCCCTTCCTCCTCTCTGGGTAAAAATGAAAGACTGTACATTTATGACTTTTTGTTCTGTATATGAATGGCTGTATGTTAACCTGAAAAGAAAAAATAATGAATTCTATGATAAAGAAACTATAATAAATTAATTTTAAAATTGTGTTATTGATGTGACTTGGATATTCTTTCTAAATCTGGGTTTACTGTACAGTGGTGTGCAGTGAAGATTGTACACCATTGCGTTTGTCTAAAATTCTCCTAATAACAAGTAAAGTAAAAAATGACTTCTTTATAATTTTTTGGTGAAAATGTATTGAACAATGCTATTGTAGGCAACAAGAACCAAAAAATTAATTCGGACAAGTATACTGAGGTAAAAGTATGGCTAATAAACAAAACCACTGAAAATACCAATTTTTCAGAAAAAAAATTAAATTTTTTGGACTTTTGTATAGCATGAATGAACTTCAGACCATATGGAATGATTTAGCGAGTGAAGAAATAAAAAAAATATGTGAACACTGCCTGTAAGGTTAAATGTTGTAATTAAAGTAAAGGGTGTTCACACTAAATACTGACTTTTTTCCGCAAATAAAAAAGACTGTTATTGTTGTTATTGCTATATATTGTTGTTTGTTTACTTATTCTTATCAATATGATCCAATATTACATGAAATAAATACTTGAATAAACTTGGTTTCTGATTTATCTTCATTTTGTTAAGTGTGTAATCATCACTACATCAGTGAATTTTTTTTATTTCTTCACTCACAAAACCAATCCGTATGGTTTGAAGTTCATTCATGCTACACAAAAGTCAAAAAAATTAAATTTATAACACCTTTTTAATTTTTCAGAAAAATTTGTATTTTCGATGTTTTTGTATATTAGTTATACTAGGACAAAAGTGGTGGCATATAATCTTCACTGCGCACCACTGTATATTCTAAACCCAGTAAAATCTTGGCTAAATTTTCTGACAAGCTATACAATATGTTATGTATTCAACATGGCTGGTTATATAATGACTCTCTTGTAATAGATCTCTGTTTAACGCAAATTACTCCATTCTGCTCATTACAATAATAATAATCTGTCCATTATCGTGTTTGTCTCCGTTTCCCATTGCCACAGTGGTATTTGTAGCCGTAAAATGAGTTTTGTGTAATTCTAAACCGGCGTCCAAAGAGTGCTGAGGATTATCAAGCACTGCAAGAACTACACCAATCAGCCATAACATTAAAAACAGCAGACTGTGAAGTGAATAATATTGATTATCTCATTACAGTGACACTTGCCAAGGCGTGTTATGTATTATGTACAAAGTTAACAGTCAATTCTCAAACTTGATGGCTTGAAAGCAGAAAAACTACGCAAACGTAAGAATCTGAATTACTTTATAAGGCTGAACGACTTGTGTTCTGTAGGTCTTGTGGGGTGTTCCTGATATACAGTGGTAAGTACCTACCAGAGGTGGCCATGAAAGGACATCCAGTTACTCGGCAAGTGTGTCATGGGTGCCCAAGTCTGGCCTGATCCCACAGAAGAACTACTGTAGCACAAACTGGTGAAACCGTTAATGCTGGCCATGATAGAAAGTTGTCAGAACACACAGTACATTGCAGCCTGCTGTGAATGGAGCAGCCTTGCCACAGACTGGTATAGTGGTGTTAATATTATGGCTGATTGTTGTATATAGCTGCTCCAACTCTCGACCCGAAAGTTTTAAGATTTACGATTGTTTTGCAACTGAAACAAAAGTGTGCAGTGTGAACCAAGCTTGATTTCATCCAAACATGAACATTTGAGAACATTTCAGCAACATTTAAACACATCTAAAATGCTTATAAATTTAGTTGTTTATTTGTATCCTAAAGTGCAATAAAAGATTTTTCTGGCTCTCCACTGTATTTGGGAACTGTAGCAATTAGAAAATACTGTGCATTATGAAATTTCAGGAGACTTCTTGAAATCTGCGCAGTAATACTTGAGATATATCACATTAAATGAACTAATGACAGCTGCACTCACACTGTAGATTTAACTGATTTTATACACTTGGAAAGTACGATACAAAGTAAGTATATGTGCAAAATTTCAGCTTGATAGCTTCATTATTTCCCAGGTTACAAACGTTTAAATATTCAACTTTTTATTGATTTTAGTGTTGTTTTAGCAATAAATTGGCCATTTTTCCTGTCACTTTACAACTTATCCTTATGTGATGTCTTCTACAAATGAATGTTTTGCATTTCTTTATTACGTGGTGGTATTTGTTAGGAAAGCAAAAATAAAAAAATTATCATGCAATAGCAGGTTTTATTATATTCACAACTACTGGATATGATCAACTGTGCACTTTGTTTGGCTCCTCTATTACTAGGATACAAGCTCATGCATATGTCAAATTCAACTCCAAAAAATACTATAAGAAAAACAACACATTTTTAAAATTAAACTATTCCATGACAAGAGTGCATTTATTTTAAAAACCAAAAAAAAAAAAAAAAAATTCCACTGTTCCTGCCAGTTTGCTTGTTTTAATTAAAATTACAATGCCATATTTCTATTATAATCCAGTGGATGTGGATGTAATGAAACAATCATTCAATTCAATATTGTTGTGCATTAACAATGCATGGTTGAAAGCCATGACAGGCTCATGTATGACTCGATTTTGTACAATAACTTAAATGTGATAGTGTTGTAGAGTTTGGACATAAACAAAAGCTATTTGTATTTAAATTTTTCAGCAGCTAGAGTTATGATTTTTGTGATAACCATTTCAGGTACAGTATACTGATGTCACAATTTGAATTAATGAGCTCAATTTGCACCATATTGCTAAAAACGTTAAAAATATAGGTGTTCATAATTTGGAAACTAATGAAAATACAAAGCTGAAATGCTTATTTGCATGCAGTTACTTTGTGTGGTACATTCATAATATCAAAATGATCAAAGTTTGATTATTATAGATAAGTGCAACCGAGTTTCTGAATACTGGCCCATTTAACCAGCTTCAGTTCCAAAATCTGACCAGAGCGATTAGCACATCTCCTCACAGCAAGAAGGTCGTGAGTTAGAGTCTCAGTTGGCCCTGCAGTCGACTGGTGAGCGGCTGAGCTGTTCCTTGTGTACCCCACCTTCCCCCAGAGTCGGCTGAGGTTCCCTGAGATCCCAGTAGGATAAAGTGGTTCTGGGACTGAATAAATAAATGACTAATAGAGATTGTACACATTAAGAGTCTATATCAGCTTGCGGTTTACTGCTTATTAGCAAGAAATTATATTCGCTTATCACGCAAGTATTCTATGTAGAATAGAATAGAATAACTTTATGCACTAAAGGTGTGAATGATTTATGTCCTCTCCAATGCTAAACCTCTGTACACGTACTAAAGATGCTAAATTGTAATGACAGAGAAATAAAAGAGCTGTAGTTCTGTCTTCTGGGCTAATTTGTGCTCGATGTCTTGCCAGGGAATAAATCAGGGATAAATCCAGTCTCCTTCTAGCCAACTTTGTAGTAAATGAGTAGGGAACCTCTCTAGTGGGCACGGCTTGTCTTTCTCTGTACTAGAGTGGATAGTTCTTGCTTGTTTTGCAAATCTTTTGGTTCTGGTAAGGTCAGCTATGGGTGGAGCTCCACCGCTGCATATTGCCCACAAAGCCTCGGCTATGCAGTTTGGAAACAATGTTCATTTCTTTGTCCAAAACAGCTTCGGATCATACATGAGTACGCCAAGTGCATCTGGTTTGTGGATCAGAAAATCTGTAGCCATTTCCTGTCTTTTGTTTCTCATTCTTTGTTTTTACGACTTCTTTTTAAACAACGTTTAAACTGGGGGCGGGGGTTTGTGCTGGTCTTTGTCCATGTTGAAACTTTGCCTTCTCAAGTATCGGCTCATTACGGATTACCCAGGGGCTGCAGGGACATTGAGGCCCGTTTTTTTTTTTTTTTTTAGTGATGGTAATTACCCCTGAGCTAGATAGAGTTTCTTACTCTGTCTGTCCATACTTCTTTCTGTTATTTGTCTAAGGACTTTTCTTCCCCCAGTCTTTATCCGGCTTACCTCAGTGTTTTCACTTGAGCTTAACAAGCGCTGGGTACTGAAAAGAGAAGATATATTAGGAAAAGGTGTCTTTCTCGGTCTTTCTCATGCTCCTTTGATCATTTCAACACTGCGTCCCAAAACCAAGCGTTCGGATGGGCCTGGTGATGAGCGAGAGCACAGTCTGTGCTACATGTGTGTGTGGAAATTTCTCCTGAAAATTCAACACATTGGTCATTAGTTTTGCGAGGAATGCAATTGGGTTTCATCTCACTTACATTTGCGTTCTCGATAGCACTGTCAGACTGTTTATTAAAGGTGCAATGTGTAATGTTTGAAGATGTAATAAGTAAATATATATACATATCCAAATGCAGGGTGGCATGGTGGTGTAGTGAATAGCATGTCCGCCTCACAGCAAGAAGATCCTGGGTTTTGAATACAGCCCTTGGCATGGGCATTTCTGTGTGAGGTTTTCATGTTCTCCCCATGCTAGCTTGGGTTTCCTCCAGGTACTCCGGTTTCCTCCCACAGTCCAAAGACATGCACATTAGGCTAATTGACCATTCCAAATTGCCCCTAGGTGTGCGTGTGGTTGTGTGTACTGGCCCTGTGATGTACTGGCGAACTGTTCAGGGTGTAAGCCACCTTCACCCCCTTCTCTCTGAGAAGGATCCAGCCTCCTTGTGACCGTAAAAGGATCAAGTGGTTCAGAAAATGAATGAATGAATTAATGAGTATTCAAATACACCGAAGTGATTTACAATATCATGGTGTTATAAATAAATATAGATAGTTTCTTCAATTTCAGGTTTCCAGTAGCATTTTTCTGGCCCAGAAATAAGCCCCTCCCCTTGCTGCTTTGAGTGTGCCACTCAATATTTTGCAAAAAAAAAAAAATCTAAAAGCTCCTTTAAAGTCACCTCAGATCAGAGGTGTTCAAATTATATACATTCTTTACTCAAGTAAAAATATCCATAGCTGTACAGGCTCTGAAATGTACTCGTACATTTTTCTGATGTTTTTTTTACTTCTACATTTTTCTGATGTTTTATGAGAATTTTAATGAACATAAAATAAATATTAGTCAGTATATGAGAGGGAAAAAAATGAAAATCTTTCTCTGGCTGATCCTTGAGAGCATATTATCGAGTTTCTTTTCCAAGCATAACACATCTGATTCAGTGTAAACATCTTGGTATTAAAGGCAGACGCTGTGCTGGACGTTAGATCTCTGAGAGCAGATTTAGGCATGTTTGCTTTAGTTCTGCAACCAAAGCTGGTAGGATCAGATAACAGCAGCATATTTTCTGCTCGCCTCCTGTGTACGTGGACTATCTCTGCTCGGATGGGGCTAGAGAATGATATTGCACTCTGCCAGCTCTATCTGATAGTGTAATAGCAGCTCGTAAAATGAGGCTAAAACAAAGCCAAGACTCTGCTGGCAGCTGGTTAGAAGCAATATTGCAGAGAAACAGAGAGAGCGCGAGAGCAAGAGCGCGAGAGCTCCAGTGGATCTTTTAGTGCAATGAATAAAGGCTGGGCCAGGATGAAGATGAACAATGGAGATGGCAAGTGTAGGTGGAGAACTAAGGAAAGGATGTGTAGATTAATTACTCAGGTAGGGATGAGAGCAGAATGTGCAGAATAAATACAGATGAGAGGAGGATAGGAGAAGATCTGCAGATTAGTTACAGAGGAGGGGAAGGGGGGGGGGGGGACATGGTGCAGGTTAATTACAGGGGATGGGAAAAGAAATAGAGGAGATGAGGTACAGATTCCTTCCAAGGGAGAAGACAGGAGATTAATTACAGAGGAGGAGAAAAATCTAAGTATTGTTAATTCACACAAAAGTGTCGCCTATTTAAATGTATATGGTTTGTTCCATGCTCCTGTAATTACATAGTTTCGTTCTTCATTTCCCTGCATGCTTTGCAGTAGTTATGTCAGAAATGTAAAACACTTTGGGGGTGTGGTGTTATGAAAAAAAATGTGCATTTTTCCACTCATTATGATCTGAGGTGCGTTCTTCCTTGTACACCAAAATATTTGGCGATAAATAATAATTTTCCTTATCAAACGATTGTCATACTTTTTTTTTTTTTAAATCCATTTATAGTTACATTTAATGTTTATTGTAAGAACGCAAAACAAAAACGTTTGTTCCCGCTATCATTTATTTTATACCAGCGATAAACACCTGGTATCTCACCAGCCTCACTTTTCTCGCATTTTTTCCAGGGTCGACACACCGATTCTAATCCAATAAACATTTGATCAAATTCAGCTAATATCCCCTTATGGTCTACTAGCTGTACATTCTGTTGGCCAACTGAAAAATGTTGGTGTTCATACACAGACTTGTCTTTTTAGAGGAAAAACAAACAAAGTGGCTTAGTGTGAGCCACACAACACTATTCCAGCCAATCAGCAACAGATGGCATTTGTGCTTGTGCACAGTGCAAAGATGTGGGTGTCATTGTTAGTGTTGTGGTCTTGGTAAATATGTGTCCATGAACTTGTGTGTGTGTGTGTGTGTGTGTGTGTGTGTGTGTGTCTAGCCTGCAATGGCCTGACGAGCTGTTCAAGGTGTACCCCGCCCTCCCTTGACCCTAATTAAGCTAAGGATTAAGCGGCTTAGAACATGAATAGCTGAATATTTTCTAGCTTCCGGGGGGAATCATCTATACAAATCAATGGGAATTACCTGTTAGTATAGAACAGAAAGTGCAATAAAGTGGTCATGCACATTTACTTTTTTTTAAAGCTGTAAAAAAAAAAACTATATCAATAACATCAATGCTGGTGTGGTAACAATAATCACCTTCTTTAATGTCTTTTTACAGGTAGAAAATTGTTCAAAGGACCATTTTACCCTTTCATGTGAGCAACACGGAAGGTGCTGTGACATGCCGATTTTCAATCCGCAGGAAATCATGTGTGGTTTGTCTGCCCGCAGTCTACAAGTGTGCGCTCGGTCCTAGTAAGTTATTACCCTTCGTGTGAGCTACGATGTATATATTGCTCATGTTATCGTTACTAGGCATTTCAGATCTTACGGAAATTGTACTAAAGCAAAGTAATATTGCGATAGTTATTACATTTACATAGACAGGAACTTTCCAGTAGGTTTAACGCCTGGAAGCCCATAAAATATAAACCTTTAATAACCGATGAGGCATTTTCTTGATGTTGCACTTTGCAGTCTATAGCACTGGTGTAGGTTAATTACAGAGTACAGCGCCATTATTACAGGTGAGGAGAGGTTGGAGGGGTACAGAATAATAACAGAAGAACGGTAGAGGTGTGAAGATGAGAAACTGTGCAGATTAATTAGAGGAGACAGAAGGTAAGGTGAGGAATTTGTAGAAAAGTAATGAGAGAGGAAAGTTAAAGGAGGGGAAGGAATAAGATGAGAACAGGAGGTTGATTACAGAGGAAGAGATGAGGCGTCTGTAGTGTGCAGTCTTAAGCCTGGGTTTCTTCTTTCTCTACCTCCACTAGTGCGTAGGGTGGAGTCAGTCTCTCTCTCTCTCTCTTTCTGTCTCTCTCTGTCTCTCTCTCTCGGTCTCTCTCTCCCGCTCTCTGTAATCACAGCCCAAGCTGCACACACTCCTGGCTAAGGATAAAGTGAAGGCTGAGGATAAAGTGAAGCCTGAGCAATGTTTGGAGGACACTGAAGGTACACAGAATGCCAAAGTATTTTTATAGCAAGGCACAATAAGAAGGCACAGATGGATGTGCTAACAATAACAAGCCTACAGGATGTTTGCCGAGCTGTAGCCTGCTATTTTATTCCTGTCCTAGTAAAAACCACACAAGCTGACCAGGACTCACGTTGCTGAAGAATTGAATAGCTTTATTTGGTACATAAAAATGTATTTACATGATGCAAGCAATATTTCTATTCATGTATACCAAAAAGTGCACTCTTGCCAGTAAACCTATAATGTAGCACCTTTATAATACAGCACCGATTTTAGGCCCAGCATCAGAAACACCTGGAGAACACCAGGTGCTTAAGTCCCAGTTTGAACAGTTATTTATTTAATTGCAAACAGGATGCAATTTCAATGGTTGACACATGTGATTTGCCCAAGTGTGAAAAGCGGTAAGGAAAGGCTCGGTGTGACCAGCAAGCTGTTACGACACTCTCAATTTCGGATAGAAGGTCATAACAAAATATTACCCCGAAAACTTTTCATTGTGAAGCCATATCACTGGGATGGAAATAAGAATTTCATGTATTTCGTGGTAAGTGCTCCAGGTCTGATGTTCAACCTTTGCCTAGTTTAATTCCAGTCATCCAGAGGTCCATGGTAACATCTGGTCTTGATGTAGGACGGAGCTGATTTTGGTTGAGCAATAAACTTTGCTGGCATGGTTAAACTATATGAGCCGTATTTGCTGAGATCTATTTGGAAGTGACAGGTTACTTCAACGTTAGCATGGTTATGTGCTCATGCGTGTCAACACCAGCTTTCCTTGCAACTACCGACCTCACACCATATTGTATTTTTGATAGTATCATCACCAGAAATCTTCTCATATACTAAATCCAGACAATCCCAGCCTTAATCTGAGTCAGATTTTCAATCGCAAGTATAAAAAATTTTTTTTTTCAAATATACTAGCAGGATACGGCATGTTTTTGATGGCAGACATATTTGTTGGTAATATTCTAACATCACAAAAATGCTAGCCTTGTTCCGAGTCTCCGCAAGCACGGGGAGAACATGCAAACTCCACACAGAAACACCCGAGCCTGGGAATCGAGCCTGGGCCTTCTTGCGGTGAGGCGGTCGCGCTAACCACTGCGCCACCGTGCCGCCCTCTTCTTGTAAAACAATATACTAACCTAAGTCAGGTTATTTGATGCTCGGATCAGTTGAAAATCTCCAGAAATTGACACTGCTGTGATATGCTAATTTTACAGTCTGCCTCGAGGTTGTTTTTATTTTTATTGATGTATTTACTTACCTATTTTTGGATAGTATGATCACCTGAAACTCTTATAAGATCAATTTTCTTGTCATATAGTAGCTGAATGGAAATAGCAAGACTAGCTGCAAAACCTAGCTCAACATTCTTGTAATTATGCTAACGTCAACCCAAACTAGCCTTGTTCTGGGGCAGTTTTGATGGTAAAAAAAACCCACCTGGAAATCTCATAAATATACTTTCCTTTGTTATGCTAACTCCAGCTAATACTAGCATCGCTCTGAGGCTAGTCTGGATAGCAACATTATCTGAGAATGGTGTTTGTTCCGATATGCTAACTGCAGAAAATACTAGCCTCACTTGGAGGCACGTTTTTGACTCTATTATCAACTGAAAATGGATTCGTAATATAAAAATAATATAAATATCTACACAATACTTGCTCAGAGTGAGGCTTTTGATTATAGGATCAATAGGAATATGGATGTTCTTGTCATAAAAACAAATTTCCATCAAGACTACCCTTTTGTTTCTATGGGAATTTAATGTCAAAATCTTCTGAAAGTCTCAGAGTCAGGTTTTTGATTGAAGGATCAACTAAAATTACATTTTTCTGTGATGTATTGACTCCATCCGATACCGGGCTCACTCTGAGATCTTGCAGTGGCTCAGAATTTTGAAGTAAAAATGGCGTTGATTTATTTTCTAGTAGAGAAAAGAAGCAAGTGTAACTATGTCACATGGCAAGGCCTGAGACAAACACAGGAACTATAGTTGCTGTAGTTATTGTTGTCAAAAGCCTGAAATTTAAGGTTCTGGCTCCAAACCACGCTGGAAATCAAGACTAAACAAAACCCAGACTTGCACACATACATAGGGAAAACAGATTCATAATCAGCAAACGCTGTCCGCCTCCTCGCTGCCGTTAAAACACATTTATACAGTGGGGCAAATTTAACAAGATGCAAACGGTTGGAGTTTTTCTGTAGACGTTGTCTCACCGTGACCTGCTCACAGCCCTTCATTTAATTGTTTATACTGTAATAACATCAGTGTTGAATTAACTCAGCCTCAGCCAAGAGCGGTTTTCTCTGCCCAGAATTTTAGATGGTGAAAATGTCTTTTAACAGCGAAAATAACTCCAACCTACACACGTCTTTGACCTCTACCAACTGTTTTCAGCTAAATTAATGACTAATATTGGTTTGGACAACATGCTTTATTTTGTAATGTAAAATAATAATAATAATAAATAATAATAATACAAATAATAATAATAAAATAAAAACAAGTGACGTGTGGTTTATTTCGAGCAACATCCGCCGCCCTCCAAACACCCCCCCCCTCCCTTCCCCCCACCGGTCTTCATTACTCTTTCTCACCGACTTGTTCTCTGGTTGTGATTATAGATGGTCTAGTTTCCTGTTTCTGCTGTCTATAAACATAGCAGCTCGAACTCAGCTGGGTTTCCTTCCAGAGACAGAAGGGTGGCCTCTTTTTTCTTACAACTCCAATCAGTATCAGTGGCACTGTATTCAGACAGCACAGTTTAGACTCTCGTACATTACTCTGTTTATTTCCTCAATGTTTCGCTCTCCCCCCTTAGTTCTTCCATGCCGTACTGTCCTACCAATCCACAACGTGAAAGCATGAGCTTTACAAAATGCAATCATGAGTAATGGGATGCTTTTGCATCATGAGTCAGAAAAGGACATTTACTGTGCCAAACTCTTTCAAATTGATTGCCAGTCGGCTCTGTTTTATAGCTGGTTTATCGCAAAGCCTGCTTTTTGTCATACTTAAGTGCTAAATCATGTTAAAATTAATCCCTCAGGGTGCATTTGGTTAACAAAATGGGTCTGTATAAAAGCTTTTAAGCTTAATTTTGGGACAAGGGTAAGTGTAATTTAGTGGGAATCAGCCATGTTTTCCTTCTCTTGCCAAATTGTTCTCTTTATGATCATTAAAATGCCCAAGCTGATTTATCTATGTGCACTAAAAGAGCGACGTTCAAAATCTGCCAATTCTATGTAATTTTCGGCACATTAATCCCAAGTGGCGCATCGACAAGATCAACCTGGACATCACCAGCCAATCATGTGCGTCTGTGAGCTCATTTATACAAGGGAGCGGATAGCACTTTCCCTCCAAAAATTTTAAAATGCATTCGCAGCAGTTCGTAAAAGATGTCAGTGGACGCATTGCATGTCACAGAAGGGGCATGTGCATGTTTACGGCCCTCCGTGGTTGGTGGTAACTGACAAAGCTGCAGAAGTAATAGGACTTGTACATTATTTTAGGCACCTGATATCATCCAACATCAACAACTAAAGACAGATTATTTATCACTTTATCCATTTTAAAAAATAATGCAATGCCAGACTTGCCAAATCTATTGGCACGGTGGGAACAAGGCATTAGGTTTGACCTACACTGACAACCTTCCAAAATGCACTAAGAGATCGAAAACTGTTTAGAAAATTCTTATGGTTATTGGGAAATAGCCAGCTGACTGATAGTGCAGTTCATTCATAGCCACTAATATCTAACTGAGATCTGGGATTAGTATGTAAAGGAACTAACAACTGCAACTGGATTAAACTCTTGTTTCAGAAGTTTATTTATTTAATCGCTTATTTGTTTGTTTTTGACAGTTTGTTTGTTTTTGACAATCACTTCCGAATGTCACAAAAGGTCCGCACACTTATACATACATTTGTGTTTATGATATTATGTCTGTGAGACTTGAGCGAGAACACGGGTGTTGGCCATTCCTCCGGGTACTCAGTTTCCTCCCACAGTCCAATCCATGCACATTATGCTAACTGGCTGTTCCAAATTACCTCAAGGTGTGAGTGAGAGTGTGAATGGTTGTGTGTTTTGGCCCTCTAATAATCTTGCGAGGATGTACTTCGCCTTTGCCCAGAATCGGCTGAGATAGACTCCAGCCGTCCTTCGCCCATCGTAGGATAAAGCAGTTCGGCCCTCACAGTGCAGTTTCTAGTCCCTCTGCATACTGGTCCCGGCGGAAATCCAACCGTATGCCCTTGCACCAGTGGTTTACAGTCAGTTTTTAAAGGAAATGGGGTATACTAATACAGTTCAACTAACCATGAAAAATGGACTGGATTGTGTTTTTGAAAGTTAGCAGGAGTAAGTTAAGTATAGCTGCTGGTGCGTTTTCACTCCTGTCAGTCAGATTTGGTATTAATAGCACTGAAAAAACCCTGCAACACCAACAAGCCTTTACTCAGACCTATGAGCTGGTTGATCCAAGACAATGATCCAAGCCAAATGCTTATGTAAGTCTGGAGTATTTTCCAGTCAACCCCCCTTTCAGGAAGTGATTTTTTTTTTTTTTCAAAGGACAAATACAGTACTTTTGACCTGATTTCCTTTGACATTGTACAACACTGATTTAAAGGATATTCTGCATAAGTTAATGAGGCTGCTCTGCAGCTAAATTAATGATATGTAATTCAAAAGGGCTAAAAACAACAACCCCATAATGGTTAAAAGGGTACAAAAAGTACCAGGTCAAATTGTTAATGAGTCAGCTATTTGTAGCACCAATATGTTAAACATTTTTCAGCTAAATGTACCTAATGCATTGTTGTTATTAAATCAGCACTGTTTCCTTCGTCTTCAGAGAACTCCATGGCGGGTTTTTCCCTGAGAGAAGCCTTAATCCATGATTCCCCCTCTCAGTACCGGGAAACCATTCATGCGGAGTCGTTTCTAACTGGCCGGGGCCACAAGATAGCCATTGAAGGTGATGTAGACGTCAACGTCATCACTGTAAATAGCATTCTCACGTTCGCGCTTGAACAGGCGCACCCAGACCTCATCATTGAGCTCAAGAGAAAGCATGACACTCTGGCTCTGCATGATGGAGCGATCACTGGGCTGCGCATACAGGATCACCTGCTCATGCTCGTTCTGCATCAGATGAAGGTAGGTCTCCTTGAAGTTCCACGTATGGATGTTGATGTTGAAGAAGTAGATACCCGGTACGTAGCAGTAGAACTTGCCTTTAAACATGTTGAAGTGTTCATCGCGGTTGACGAAGACGGTGTCAAAGAGCAGTGCCTGGTAATAGTCGTCGCTATGGAGGGCCTTCCTGCGGCCCACTGAGAAGGACGAGTGCTGTGACTTGCAGGGGTCTCCTGGAGTTCCAGCCTCCCCTTTGTTGCCTTTGGGGCCGATGGAGCCTCTGGAACCTGGGGGACCATCTGCTCCTGCCTTCCCGGGAGTTCCTCTTTCACCTCGATCGCCTTTATCTCCTGGGAGATGGGAACAAATGAATGGATAAAAGGATCGAGCCATGGAAATGTAAAGTGTGTATTGGTGAGGGAGTGAGTAACAAAGCCAGGAAGACAGTAAGTCAGCAAGTAAACTGAGGATGTCAGAGGGCAAGGCAACGAGTGGAGGAGTGAGTGAGTGACTCCAAACACCACATGGTTTACATTATACATAAGGAAGCCTTTAGCTGTTAGGCAGCAATCATGAAACCCACTCAAGTGAAATCTAGCTAAGTCATGCTTAGCAGACTCCATCTAAATACCCAGAGAGTATTATGGTTTCTTCACCTCAGTGACTCTTACCAGGAACTCGCTATCCTGGTGTGAAAATGCACAAGAAATGAAAACTGTAGTGTGTATCGTACATAAGGATCTGAGCCCCGGTTCTCCAACCTGAAATGCACCAACACTATTTCACAGTAAATTTGATCTGCACATCATCTAAGCACACGTTGATACTCTTCCCTTTCCTGGCTGTTCCAGAGAATCCAACATAACAGCTTTTCCCTGAGCTTTGAGTAATCACAGGCAGTGTGTACGAAGCAGAGTATTCTCAGGGCTGTAATCTCAGAACGCAGACAAACACGACACACATGTTGCCGCTTGTAGTTTTCTGCCACATAAGCAAGTTTCCTGCCAGGTCTGTATGCCTTTAGAGCCTGCTATTGCCTCTCGGGATGAGTTCTACAGAATCGGCTCAGGTTTTTTGGGTTTTTTTTTTTCTGATTGAGAAAGCAGCAGAGGGCTGAGAGCCCCGGACTGCATGCAGGAGACTGAGGGTTGAGCCAATGCACCATTTAACAGAACTGTTGGCTGGGTTGGGGTTCTGGGGTGGGGTTTCCGGGTTGGGGCTCCGGGTTTGGGCGGGTCATCACTGTGCAACAAATGATACAGGTCTTCTGTTTCTTCTCTGTTTGCAGAAATGCTGATACCCTGCCTGGTTGATCTGAGACTCAAGTTGACACAGAGTGAGTGGGTGCGTTATTAAGGAAGTCTCTGGGTGAACTACAGTGGTACTTAAGGAATGTGTGAGTGACAGACGCATATCGTAAGATTATCTGTACATTATCCTCTGTATCTGTTTCTCTTTACTGCTTAAAATATTTCTTAACAGATGAATATATGGTAGCATAGTGGTTAGCACGTCCACTTCACAGCAAGAAGATCCTGGGTTCGAGTCCCGGGCTTGGCTCAGGCTTTTCTGTAGTCTGAGTATGCACGTTCTCCCCGTGCTAGCGTGGGGTTTCCCCTGGGAGGTCTGGTTTCCTCCCACAATCCAAAGACATGCAGATTAGGCTAATTGACTATTCTAAATTACCCATAGCTATGAGTGTGAGTGTGAACGGTTGTGTGTGTGTGTTGCCCTGCAATGGTCTAGCGACCTGTCCAGAATGCACAGGGGCTAAAAAAACTTTTGATGTAGAGTATGTATGTAGTGTGAACCTTACCTTTAAGAATGGTCATGTTAATGAACGTGTGAACTTCTGGTGCTTGATAGGCCACGGGACGGGGTGAGCTGCTGAGTGGCGGGTCCAGATGATCGCAGCATCTGCGGCAATATTTGAGTGGTGACCTTGAAGGGGAGGGGACACAGGCCACCAGGGGGAGGAGCAACAGCACAGGTAGAAAGAATCCAGACATGACCACACCTGAAGAGTCAGATCGAGAGCGAGAAATAGAGAGAGAATAAATAAAGAAATTCAAGTAGAAAAATGGCACTCTCTCTCTCTCTCTCTCTCTCTCTCTCTCTCACACACACTCACTCATCTCAGTCGACAGTTCTCGCCAGGCCTTCGCAGGGCAACACACACAACCATTCACTCACTCACTCACACCTTGGAATAATTTAAACTGACAATTAGTCTAATGTGCATGTCCTTCGGTCCGTGGGAGGAAACCGGAGTACCCCGAGGAAACCTACGCATGCACGGGGAGAACATGCGAACTCCACATCATACCCAGGATCTTCTTGCTGTGAGGTGGACGTGCGAACCACTACGCCACCGTGCCACCCAGAGAAAATACAGACTAATTGAAAAATTTATGAATATTTATGAGTCTCAGCATCATTACCGCTGATGCATGGTTAAGACGCATTCACTGGGAAAGGACTGTAACAAGTAAATCGGGCTCCGTCTAATAACAGTTTTGACTATAATAGGTCCAGTGTGAACACATCTCCGAACGAGGTAATACATTCAGTACATACAAGAGACAATGCAGCCATAATGGCTATTAGGGAATTAGCCCTTGCTTCATCTCCACCAAAAGTTCCAAAGCTTCAACTATTAAATGACTTAAAGGAAAAGAAAACATTGCACTGTGACTGCCATTAAGCAACCTTGCTATAATTTCAGCCAATTAAAAACATCGGAAGAAATCTGTGAAGGCCTGGCTGCGATGTCGGTCAGGCCCACCATTATCAGCTGATCCATTATGAATATACGTATGTGGAAGGTGCGATTCGTGTCCTTTCTACACCATCAGTATGCAGCTTTTTGGCTGTTCAAACAGAACAGGAAATTCGGACCAACCGACGGATATTGACCTTCACAGATCTCTGACCAAAAGAGTGTATCAAATCATTTGCATGTTAGGGTGATGCTCAGGTTCTGACAAAAGATGCAAATGGAGTAACTGGAATATTAGCTAACAGCCAATTTAAGTAATTGAGCTACTTTGCCCAGATGACATGACATGGGGGCCGAAAAAAATACATGATAAAATATGTGGTTTTCTGGTTTGGGAAGCTGAAACAGTGATCTTTCCTTCAGTGTGTGCAGAACTGCATGTTTTTTTTCCCTTCAAAAGGCAATGTGGTGTTTTGCCAGGTATTTGAGCTTGATTTAATACAGCCGTCAGCAGAGTGCAGCTGGAAACTGCTTAAGTCAAGGGCAGAATGCATGTAGATCGCATTTACATAAGACACACTCTGATTTTGGCTTTATGCTGCTTTGTGGCACACAAGTAACGCACTCAAGTCAAGGGCTCACCATACAATGGCAGGGGCAACACACACACAACCATTCACACTCACATCTACAACAAGTGGCAATTTGAAACAGCCTAATGTGTTGGACTACAAGAGGAAGCCAGAGTACCTGGAGAAAACCCACGCAAACATGGGGGCAACATACAAACTCCACACAGAAATGCCCGAGCCTGGGACTTGAACCCAGGACCTTCTTGCTATGAGGTGGATGTGTTAACCACTACAGCATTGTGCTGCCATACACTTGCATTGAAATAAAAAAAAAAAAAACATTGTTATTGTTAATCCTGGTTAATTCGGGGGCATAAAGATGAGACTGTGATGTCTTTTGACGAGGGCAGAAATAGAGGTCGAGCTCTTGGCACTGCAATAAACACGAGAAAGCACAAGAAACAGGAGACGAGAGCAAGTGCGTGACAGAGGTGGATGAGAAAAACAAAAACAAAAGACAGAGATGTGGGAGATGGTGCAGAACTTGGCCCTGTGGCCTGCGCTGTTTTTGGCAGTAATCATACTTGTTTCCTAAGCACTACTCTCCTGCAACTCCCATTCACCCCCACCTACATCGAAATCGAAATCCTCATAGCGTACATCTGTGCTGCGCGATATTATGTGTATGGATGTAGGTTTGTATGTATATCCACCCTACCTTAGCTTTAGACATTACGTGACACTTCAGGGCGGTGGATGCAGGTGCAAAATATTATGTTTTTAAAATGACACATCTTTCAGCATGCAGCACTTCAATATCAGAGCCATAATCATACCTCATATGCAGGCTGCCTTCACAAGCTCAAAAAATGTCTTATTTAATGCTTTTATAGTCATAAATAAAGTCCTTATGTTTTCTCCTGAAATTGCTCCTGCTCTTGTGCTTTATTATGTTATTTGTAGTTGCCAAAAGCTTGACCTCTATTTCTGCCCCTGTCGAAAAATATTACAGTCTCACAAGTTCCTCAGACGCTCCAGTTTACTACCCACCAAATATATGAAGCCTTTTAATTCTTTATATATAAATATA
>JAQMYF010000021.1:2869384-2880427 GCA_030014195.1 Neosilurus mollespiculum | reverse complement strand
TATGTATATGTATATGTATGTATGTATATGTGTGTGTGTGTGTGTGTGTATATATATATATATATATATATATATATATATAAATATATATATATATATATAATTGCACGTATGAAGGCTTGCCTCAATCCAAGTTTATAAATCCTGACTGATGACTGTTTACGGCCTGTCAAAATAAAATTATTAAATAATTACAGTCTAAACACCTGTAAATGATGAGTTTTGATTAGAATATATCTGAACATTAGTGCATTTTTGCAGACTACCACTCAAATAGTGGTACTGGATACTGGATAGCGGACGCTACTATTGTACATTGTAGAGACGTACCATACGGTTGACTCTACTTTGGCATGGGCCTCTTTAAAGTGTGAATGTTTATTTGTGAACCTCAATATCATCATGCAATAAAATAAAAGAGAGTAGTACTGTGGTGTCTTTGGATAAAATGGAGATACTAGCTAGTCGCTATATTTTAGTACGGCACAGTGGCGCAGTGGTGAGCACGTCCGCCTTGCAACAAAAGGGTCCTGGGTCTGAGTCCTGGGCTCAGCGAGGGCGGGTTTCCTCTGGGTGATCTGGTTTCCTCCTACAGTCCAAAGACATGCACACTAGGCTGGCTAACTGACTGTTTCAGATTACCCCTGTGAATGTATGTGTGAATGGTTGTGTGTGTTGGCCCTGCGATGGACTGATGAGCTATCCGGAATGTACCACCCGTCACAGAGAGTCGGCTGAGATAGGCTCCATCCTCCCTGCAGTTGTAGTAGGATTAACCATTTTGGTGACCTAATGAATAGTTGATATTAGGTAGCTGCATTTGGGTTCGTTTGCTACTCTATTTTAATCCTGTTTATATGTGTTGTGGAAGGACGTTGGGGGTTGTGGACAAATTCGCTACCTATGAACCAGCTTTTGGCTTTGTTGCTGGAGTGTTGCTAGGCAAACTTAAAAATTTTTGCAGATGTTGTACATATAGCAGTTCCACATTATGTAATATTATGCCATTAGCATTGAGTCATTCCATCTACCAGCATGTCCTGTAGTTTCTGTGGGAAAATGTAGTCTTTGCCAATACTGTGTCGAATTGAAGTCTTTATCTTCTAATCTGCGATTCTTTTAAATAGCAAGGTCAGTCTACTCCCACATCTTAAAACGAAACATAATGGAAATGTTTCGGATAAATGCCTGGATTGATTGTGCTTAATAATACGCACTGCTTTGTCAAAAAAAAGGTCACTGCTTGGATTTAAATACGCAAACTTAAGAGTGTTTGATTGGATAATTACTACAGTGATTAATAACCTTTAGCTGGCAACAAAAAGTTTTAATCATAACTGATGCAGTGAGTAGCTTCTAATTTCCTAAATAACCCTGTTGAATGATCCCTTGATTGTGTTACTATGTTTTATATAAGTGTCAAACTATTGGCCCGAATCAAGCAAAGAAAAGAAGGGGATTGCTTCAATTATTAGAATTTGGTTCAGAGCTGTGCGATAAAAAAACCACTTGTCAGTGAGACTGATTGGAGTGAAAGGCTTTAATTTGCTAGGAAGTATAAAGACTGCTCTCTAGACCAACACAAGGTTCGTGTGCTTGGATGATCCAGATTTACCCAATTCCAGAACAATGGGCGTGTCCAGGGGGGGGAGAGAAATGTATAAAGTTACACATAGTAGTTACTGTACAAGCCTCTGGAGGCAGTACTATGATCTGGGATTGCTTCAAGTGGTCATGTCTAGGCTCGGCAACATTATGTGTTATGAAAAATAAAATGTACTGAATGACCAGGCTATCCACTCTCATTCATTTGCTAAACCGTTCAATCCTATTATGGTCGCAAAGGGGCTGGAGCCTATCTCGGCCAACACTGAGTAAAGGTTCACTGGGTAAAGGTTCACAACTAGGGGAAATAGCCTAATGTGCATGTCTTTGGACTGTGGGAGGAAATCGGAGTACCCGTAGGAAACCCTTGAAGCATGGGGAGAACGTGCAAACCACACAGAAATGCCCTGAACAATCCCGGGACTCGAACCCTGGACCTTCTTGCTATGAGGCAGACGTGCATACCACTACCCAGTCTATGCAATTCCAGTTTTTGGGGTACGTTGCACTGGATCTTACTAATGAAATATTTCTGAAGCTCTCTGTCAATTTGAGTTTCCTACATCAGTGTTAAGCACCGTGAAAAGTGTTCTTTTACCGTGAACAAGCATGTCAAGCGTATATCCTCGTAACCTTAAATGTTCCACATAATTAGAAGGCTTATTATATGTTTTCCCCTCTCTTATAACTACTCCATTAAAACCCGTGATGGCCATTTTACTGATACTCAGGACTCTGTGTTACTGAAGTTACTGTGTCCTGGGAACTTTGGCTGGGAATTTTATGACCCATGTTGAGACTTTGGCTTTGGCTCTTGCAACCTTAAGAAGTGGGTAAAAGAGGAAATCTGCAGTGTTTAACTGAGTTGTAGGAATGTTTGAGTCTTTGGGCGGACTTGCTCCCCCATTTTTCATGCATGCCGGATTTGTTTTTTTTTTTTTTGGCTCCTTAGAGATGATTAAACTTGCTGTCAACTTCGTTTCCTTTTTTTTGCACTTTGGCTTGTCAGATGTGTCTTGTTGGAAAAGTTGAACAATGCACTGACTCGGGTTCTCAGGTTTATTTGTCTCCTGATAGATTTGACTCTAATCCATCTAGGAGCCATCCATCTTCCTCTACAGCCCCATTTAATTTCTGTTCATATTTTATGCCTTCAATAAATCATTATGATTTATTTCTATTAATGAAAATGCACACTCTGGTCTTTTAAAATCCAATACCCTGCAGGTCAGAATAGAAATGCGCTCAAACCACAATGTGCAGCATTAGAATTTAGGGCAATTTCCACTGAGCATGCGCAGAAAAGCTGTCTCATTGCTCTACATAAGCTATTAATTTTTCTCTTTTATTTTTTTAGGAGTGCTACATGCCAAAGGTTTTCATATCTATGAAAGATTGTTCTGTGTAACTTCTTGGATATGCACAGGGACTCTTTCTTAAGTGGTACAAGGAAACACTGTAACTCTTTCCAAATCCAGATGTTTTAATACAAAGAGAGAGAGGGAGAGTGTGAGTGAGAGACATAGAGAGAGAGAGAGAGACAGAGAGAGAGAGAGAGAGAGAGAGAAAAAAAGCAAAAAGAGCCACGTCCTCACAAAGGAAGCAGGAGTAGGCTTATTACTGGAGAAGGTTGCATTTTGCATGCACATTATTGCATCTCATGCATGCATAGGGTTACCAGCACCACTGACTCTCCAATTTTTTTTTTCAAAATTGTCACAAGTGTCTATTATCTCCAGCTTTCCGACTTTTTCTTTCTTTCTTTCTTCCCCCTTTTTTGTATTGCCGGCAAT
The DNA here is from genome assembly GCA_030014195.1 of Neosilurus mollespiculum. Lineage (NCBI taxonomy): Eukaryota > Metazoa > Chordata > Actinopteri > Siluriformes > Plotosidae > Neosilurus > Neosilurus mollespiculum. The sequence goes on along the minus strand of JAQMYF010000021.1, from coordinate 2,877,029 downwards.
TTGTGCGCTGACGTGTCGCGCGCATACGTGCACGCGCACGGGTGCACGCGCATACTGCAAATGAAGCTATGAAAAGCGTGCACGTGCAAAAGAAAAATATTTATGACTTTTTTTTAAACCTTCACTTACCGCGGGATCCTCATGCAGCCGATCCGAGTGCTGCTGGTGCTGCTTTCCAGTGATCAGCTCTCTCTCTCTCTCTCTCTCTCTCTCTGTTTAAGGAGTTCCCCTCTTAGGAAAGCAGTATATGATTTTTTCCCTTCCTCCTCCTCCTCCTCCTCCTCCTCTGCTTCTCCTGTAATTCATCCTCCCTATCCTCAGCTTTATCCCCTCCTAAATTCCCAGAGCTTCCGACTTCATGTGCAGTTTTTCTAGACAAACTCCTTGCGTGGGATCTGGCCAAGCAAACTAAGCCCACTGATGCCCAGTATCACAAACTGGGCACGAGCCACTGACTGCACTGACTATTATTATTATTCATAATTTTTTTTAAGCCGTTTAATCCTAATTAGGGTCGTGGAGAGGCTGGCGGCCATCTCAGAAGAGTAGGTGAGGGCAGGGTACACCCTGAACAGCTCGCCAGGCCATCGCACGGCCAACACACATACAACCATTCACACTCACACCTAGGGGCGATTTGGAACAGCCAGTCGGCCTACTGTGCATGTTTTTGGACTGTGGGAGGAAACTGGAGTACCAGGAGGAAACCCATGCGAGCACAGGGAGAATATGCAAACTCCACACAGATACGCCCTGAGCCCAGGAATCGAGCCCAGGACCTTCTTGCTGTGAGGCGGACTTACTAACCACTGCGCCACAGTGCCACCCTATTACTTTATTATTATTATTATTATTATTATTATTATTATTATTATGGAACAGTGGTGCGGTGCTCTTGGTTTTTGGGTTCCAGCTCTACAGCCGATTGGGGCTCTTTTGTGTGGCGTTTGCATGTTCTCCCCATGCTTGCGCAAGTTTCCTCAGGGTAATCAGATTTCCTCTCACTGTCCAACGACATGCACTTTAGGTCAACTAACGACTCTACATAAATACAACTATAGGCTCGAATGTGTTTGTGCATGTTTTGTTGTCTCGGTGTTAGCTCTCTGATGAATTGATGACCTGTTCCCCACCTCTCGCCCAAAGCTTCCCTCAAGCCCCTTAATTATTATTAAGGTCTGGAATGCTGATACAAGAATGCTGATAAAATACAGCTTGCACAATACTAACCTGACCATTATAAACTTCCCTTAGGCCAGTTTAGGCATAATTGTGGCCCTGTAACCTTAGACAGCCAATAACAACGTTCGACGTGCAACAATCAGAAATATTTGATTTGTTGTTGTTTCGCAACCGTCAATAGGAGGGCAGCTTTGGATGATCCGAGTGGTGGCTCAGGGGTTACGGCTCTGGGTTAGTAATCTGAAGGTTGCCCCAGTACAAACATGCTGCCACTGTTGGGCATTTTGAGCAAGGCCCTTAACCCTCAAGTTGTATAAAAATGATAAATGTAAGTCACTATACTGGATAAGGGCATCTGCCAAATGTCATAAATGTGAATGTATATCCGAGACTACAGTGGTAGAGTTAGAATTATCTCAAGCTCACTTTTCTGTTAACGTGACCCCATATGTAAGTAAAACTTTTTTTTAAAGGTTCTGTAGAATGTAAGGCTGGATTTAAAATAAATAAATAAAAAAATCCTGCTTTCTCATCAGCTCCCACATCCAAAAGTTAGTTTTTCAGAAAGTTCTGATAAGAATCCGGGAATTTTTTATTTATTTATTTTTATCCGGCCTAATGTGATAGTACACACTGATAGTGTAGAATTCAGACATGATTTTATTGGGATTCATCCGAGACTCGTGACTTCTTTGAGCTAAGGTTAAATCAATTCAAGGTTTTTATCTTCATTGATAAATTCTTACTCTTTCGATTCTCGACTGAACCTGGAGCTGGCAGTGCAACAATTTACATTGGCACAACACTATAAACACTGATGTTTGATTAGACATGTCTCCAGGCCAATTTATTAGATGTTATGACATGTTCCTGATATTAAACCCTTCGGTAATAATTCTGGATAGCAAGAACAAAATCTAACATTTACTGCATACATAGAAGAGTAGATCAGATGGTGAAATACATACCTAGTTGAGTTCCTACGTTTCATTTCCAGCCAAACTCATAAGGAAACCACAAAACTAAAAATATACTAAATATACTAAATAAACTAAATAATAAATAAATAAATATAATAAATAAACTAAAGCCAGATGCAGTAATAGACCATAATTAACTAGTCTTAAAGAGTTCATAAACAGGATTCCTGTTGCTTGGGGGTCTGTTCCTAGTTACCCTGATGACTCCCAGGACTAACAGGTACCAGCATTTCCTCACACGGCATGTAGGACTCATGACTCATGCACAAACCCAACATGCTTGCATCTGATTGGTTGTTTAGCATATGGATCATGTATTAGCTTCCCTGAGCTTGTTAGATTTAATGACTGTAAACGATGTGGAGTAATGAGCCAACAGGATTTGGTAGCATGATTAAGAAAAGGCTGCCACAATTAAGCATGAGCTATAATTATGATCTCTGTATGTTAATGTGATTTTTTTTTTTTTTTTAAGGCACCCAAAGGATTGGGAAATTGTTAATGTTTTTTTTTTTTATTTTTTTTTTTAATCTATGCATTATATTTATTGCTCAACTGAGACCATCTCATACCATGACTTTGGGCTGTAATATGGCATACGGTAGTAATAGCTCATCTGTGCTAATGACTGGAAGGTTGTACTTTTCGAGTAAATCCGTCTGCGTGGAGTTGGCAGGTAATTGGGTACACAAATGTTTTCTCGACATGTATGTCTAAAATTATTGGCTGTATCCCATATATCGCTCTATTTAATTCAGATCTGCTCTCTGAGCCCTCTATAATTGGACAAGGATGGTTAACACACCTGGAATCTAAAAATATAAAACCCTTACAAAACTAATCTTTAGTATTCTAGAAATTATTCTTTAATTTGACCCAGTGGGAAGAATTTCAAACAGTATAAAACCACAAAGCCCTGAAGCTAGAAGGTGACAACAGTTGTATATACAACCGTGATACAGTGCTGGTTTAGTTACTTTAGGCCATGACTGGTAAAGATGACTTCATGTTTCTCTGTGCTTTATATGAGCACAGGTTGTTCCTTGTGGTCATTTAACAGATGTTCAGATATCCTGCAGCTGGCAGGCTGACTTGCTCTCATAATTGCAAGTTTGCTATAATTTGCACAAGTCATTACACATGAAAAAAATATGTAGGGTTAAGGTTATGCCGAGGGGTGAGTTATGTGGTCGTAGCTTTTCTTATGACTTCATTTGTACATTTTTTTTCTACTGTGATCATTGATATAATTTGGTTTAACAAATGCCAATCCTGAAAAACTTTTTTCACTTTTCATTTTTAGTTTTTTAGTTTTGCCCAAAACCCAATTTAGTCAAAAATAGTCATTTTAGTAATAAAAAATGTCCAAATCCAGTTTGTGAGACCAGAGGTATGTTTTGTTGTTTAACCTCTTGAGACCACAATGTCCTCATATAAGGAAATCAAATTTTTTCCCAACAAAATTGTGTGTAGTCCTTGTAAGATCCTCATGAGAGCCATTGGGTATTACTCTTTTCCCAAACTTCTTCTTGTTTGAAGACATTGATCAAGTTCAATAGTTATTGAGGTTTGACGGACAGAAGCAGTGACACACAACATAAATCTTTGGGTCTCAGGAGGTTAAAGGTTTGTTTAATTTATATAATTTTACTTATAATTGTTCCCAGTATCTTTCAACCAACAACCCAACTAAAACACCAACCTACCAACCAACACACCAACAAACCAATGACCCAATCAACCAACACACCAACCAACCAGTTACCCAACCAACAGACCGACCAACCAGCCAACGACCGAACAAACCAACCTACACCAACCAAACAACTAAAACAAACTTAGGCTCCAGAAACAAACAAGACAATTGTTTATTGTAATTGGAAAATACGTCCATCCATCAATATATCCATCCATCCATCCATTGTATTGTCAAGATTGTGGGGTAACTGGAAAACCTTTCACTTCAATTCAGTTAACAAACAATTGTGTATTTAGTCCATGCAGGACACACCTACTATTTTTAATATAATTTGAGTTAATTTTGTTTATTTTTAGTTTATTCATTATATTTACTAGTTTGTCTGTCCCACCTTCACAGGAAACTCTGTTATTTACCAAACAAATTGTATTCTTCTTTCTGCCTTTTTTTTGCTCCTCTCTGTTCTGTCAATGCCTTTAGGTTGAGCTGATAGGGTTAACAAGCACCCAAACCATGAGCCTTATCCCAGTGAGCCCATAGTAGCTTGCATCTCGGTCTCATATTACCGGAATGACTATGTGGTACACAATGGTAGATGTTTTTTGCCTTCTGGGGGTCAACAGGCATTATCCTGTAAGTGTTCCGGACATTTCCAAGCTTTGAGGCTACCTTTACAACGGGGCGTGGTTTCCATTCCCAAAAATTTTGACTGTTAAAAATGGTTTGGACTCTGGCACCGGATCAATTGAACTACATTCTGCTTTTTCAAAAACTACAGTTGCATGTTTCCTCTGCCCATATTTGTCACAAATTGCCTCCAAAATCTGCCAAAATAGCCACGGTAGTCCCAGCCACGGTTCTGACATATCAATCAGCTATGTGTATCTTTAGCTTTAGCAGTTGGGTAGAAAGGTTTTGGTTATTTTTATGTTTTAGTTCTTATACTTTGGCTTTCGTGGTTATTTATCTGACACTTAAATACTTGCATTATTTATTAAGTAATTTTAAACCTCTGCATTATTTAGATGTCTCTCTACATTTACAACATCTGACTTAATCAACGCTGTCGGCAGTTCCTTTCACTAACGTACTGTTTTAATTTTAAGTAAGTCTGTGAAAACCATCCTAACACAGTAATTACACCCCTGGACATCCCAATTCATCTACTGAAAAAGTGAAGCTAACATTTGACTATTCAGATTTAAAAAGCAATGAAATTAAGTAAATGAAAGTGAATTTCCTTCAGTGAAGAATTTCTGCATCACATGTGGTTCACGTTGTTTTGCAGTGGATAAGCACTGGAAATGGACGATGGATGAATTCCACACCAGAGCATAACAGTAATGCTAGTGCTAGTGCTAGTGCTAGAAAGGGTGTGAAGTGCAAAAATAAAATACTGTAGCATGGAAATGAAATGTGATCACAAAAAAATTAACCAGGCACTAGGCCTCACTTGTGTGCAGAATATTAGCTATAGAATATTTACATATTACAACATACTATATTGAGATAAGATTATTTTCGCACGGGTACAACTGATCTTTTCGTAAAAGAGTCATAAATTTGGCACTCAAGCATTTTTAACACCTGAAGTTTTTATATTTTATTACAATTTAATCACGCAATTAATTCAGGAAACATACATCTTTGTGGAACGTATTAACTGCTCAGTCTCAGATCGTAATGAGACTCTCAAGAATGCGTCATTAATTAAAGACAGGCCCTGAGGGTTAAAGCTATTAAGCTTAGATTAAAAATCCTCAGTCAGCATTAGTATAACCTGTAAAACAGAAATATGTTGAGTGCTTTAATTGCTTAATTAGAGCAATAAAGATTTTGGTCTTTTTAGAGCCTAGATCATTCTAGTTAGGCAGTGATCGCACTAGCGGTACGATAGAAAAGTGTCTGACGCGAGTGGCGATTTGCAGCTATCGCTTTTCATTCTCAAAAATCATTTAAATCTTCAACATATGTGGCATCGCATTTCAATCGCCTGGTTCGTGAACTCAAAGATGTTTGAAATTTCCGCGAATGCCGCAACATGAGGCTCTGACGCGAAGTATCAAACAGTCCCCACATGTCGCCAGTAGGTCACAAAGTTGTCGACTTGCTCGCAAATTATTCGTTATTTCCTTTTTTGTAAGGAAAAGTGACACGTCGGGGACTTCAACGCAGAAAGTTTGAGACCTGCTGACATCCGCCGTATTCTGTGTATTTTGTCATCATTCGTATTTTATTCGCATTTTGTTCATACTAATAACGTGCAAATAAAAAGCGAATGGTTTGAACAAAGCAAAAAAATTGCAAATTGCAACTGATTTGCAAAAGGAGACTCGCTTTTATTTCGCCAAACATCCGCAACAAATACTTACAAATCAGTCGCAAATTGTCGTACAACTTTGTCACGATATTTGTATTTAAGCCACTAAATATTCGCTTGCGTGCGGAGTCGCAAAACATTTTGATGCAGAAATTCAAAACTCGCAAAAATTTTTTTTTAAAAATTGCAAAAACAAAAACAAAAACAATTCCCATCAGCCACTTTTCTATCGCACCTCTATTGTGATCACCCCTAAGTTCTAACATATCTCCCGTCACATACATATATTCCTTGGTTTAATCCAGTAATAAGGTTATACAAAATAAATGCAAAAGAAAAAACTAATTTCAAGAACCTTTGATTGGCAGCTTATGTTATGAATCAGTTATGCTGAGTTGGGATGAATTTGGGCTTTTTATTTCCCACAGGTTGGTCGTGTTCCTTTCACAGCTGCTAACTCTAAAGCATACGTGGTCAAAGACAGATGTTCATGCATGGTGTGTGTTTGGGCATGTTTTTATATCACTGCGAGGACCTAATGTCTCTGTAAGGATAGGAATATCTGACTGCATGTGCTTAAATTAGGCTGGTCCCCATTAGGATGCTTAAAAAAGTAGGAAAAAGTTTTCAAATATTTTGTTAAACATTAAGGATAGAGATAGAGTTGAATTTTGATTAGCATTACTTAGCTAAATCAACATTTATGTCATTTATGTCCTCGCAAGGCTAGTACGACCGTGTGAATGGGTGTGTGTGTGTGTGTGAATGGGTGTGTGTGTGAATGGATGTGTGTGTGAATGGGTGTGTGTGTGTGTGTGTGTGTGTGTGTAAATGAGTGAATAAGGGAATGTAGTAGTAATGTAAGTTGACATTAAAAGGCTTAGATTAAGGATTCAGAGAGAACAGATGTCAAATTTACTTCATCAGTAAAGCTAGTCACACGGCCGTGGTTAGCAGGTCTATTATGCTAACATTCCCTGAACCCTCAGGCTTGTGAGAACTTTATGCTAATGCGAAATGACCTTTGTGTATCTGGAGTCTGGAACGATTCAAAACAAATTTTCAGCCTGAAGAGGTGAACTGGGATTAACTACGCTTAGCAATATCAGGCAATCACGCTATCAAATAAATATCCACATAAAGAGATGAACATCGGGTGGTTTAACGCATGAACAATAGCTAGAGAGTTTCCGCACATTTCCGTAGAGTCTCATATTCAGGGTTATTTTGGGATAGAGGAAATTACTAAAGGCCCACACTGACTATAAATCCAAATGTGAACACCTCAGGCCAGTCTACGTATGGGACTCGGGTACGATCTGCCGTTCACAGCGATACTACAACCATGAATTTCCATTACGTTTACCTTTTTATCTGTATAACTATAGAGGCAGGGCTCTCTCTCTCTCTCTCTCTCTCTCTCTCTCTCTCTCTCTCTCTCTCTATCTCTCTCTCTCTCTCTCT
>JAQMYF010000021.1:2836881-2855875 GCA_030014195.1 Neosilurus mollespiculum | reverse complement strand
GCTCCCATGGACTCCCGGTCACGGATGGCTGTGGCATCAACCCGGATTCGAACTTGCGATCTCCGGGTCGATAGTCGTACACTTTGTCGATGCGCCACTCAGGATTTGTGTGGTTTTTTTAAATTTCTTATTGCTTAATATTTGTTTATTGACTGATTGATTGATTGGAATCTTTTTTCTCTTAAATACCCAGAAAAACCCCCCACAATCTAATATTTTGTTTAATGGACTTTAGCCTTGATTACTGCCCATAATCACTGCGTCATTGTTTCGACAAACTTAAGCAAAATAACAAGATTTATTTCCATCTATTTTTTACCGCTGTGGCGCAGTGGTTAGCACGTCAGCCTTATGGCAAGAAGGCCTGGGTTCGATTCCCAGGCTCGGGCGTTTCTGTGTGCAGTTTGCATGTTCTCCCCGTGCTTGTGTGGGTTTCCTCTGGATACTCCAGTTTCCTCCGACAGTCCAAAAACATGCACAATACACTAATTAGCTGTTCCAACTCGCCCCTAGGTGTGAGTGTGAATGTTTTTTTGTGTGTGTGTTGCCCTGTAATGGTCTGGCGAGCTGTTCAGGGTGTACCCTGCCTCTGCCCAGTCGGCTGAGATGAGCGCCAGCCTCCCTAATTAGTATTTTTTCCCGTCATCTTGAATCAATGAGGGAAAAACCGAACCACTCCATAAAGTCTTCTCCAGCACATCCCGAAAACTTTCAATAGGGTTAAGGTCGGGACTCTGGGGTGGCGATACACATGTGAAAATGATTCCTCATGATCCCTGAACCACTCGCTCATTATTTGAGTCCCCATTTTATATCCGTGCCATCAGGGAAGAAAAAGTCAATTGGTGTGATAACCTGCTCATTCACTACATTCAGATCATCATTTTATTGCCACATTAATGTTGCTGAGCCTCGACCTGATTAACGAAAGCGACAATATTATAATGATTACACAGTGTAATCAATGTGATCCAACAAAATATTCAAGTGCTTGGCTTTTTTTTTTCAGCCACACAGTGTGTATATAACTTAATATCTGGGTCATTCTCTGAAACTGGGTCAAATTTAATGATTCACATTACATCACAACATAAAGTAATTAAAGGAGCAATCCCCGCCCAAAACATACCACATGGACACATACAACATGTCAGACAAATGAATTCAGATACATACAACAGGAAAAAAAATATCGAAACTTTTCCTGCAAAATTGGTTCGAATGTGGAGAGGAAAATCGTGACCTTTTTTTTTTTGTTCCTTACGTTTGATGCTGTGATCTCACCGAAGAATCAACTCAAAGTGTAAACAGTCGGGCTTCTAATGAAGCTCTTACTTTCAAATTTATTTCCACAGTAGAAATTCCTGCTTTTCTTACTTTGTGGGCTGAGAATTGAACATCGATTCACGGTGCGGCGCGAAACCAGTGGTGTCCACGACGTTCACTGTACCGTTGAGTTCCCCCTGAAGTGTATTTATTTCACAGCGCTAATTAATTTGTTCACTGTAAACAAAAGGGATGAATATGGTGTCCATACGTGAATGAATTTGAAGATGAATTTCGTGTCGCATACGGATTTATTCCTGTTTGTTACTAATAAAGGTGCAGTTATGTGCATGACGTAGTTCTCTCGCTGTCTCTGTAATAATGGTTCATGAATTTATGCTCAATATAGAGAGAAATAAGCCGGACTACTTTGAAATTTGGGGATTGGGAATGTCACACTTTATAGTATCAGTTTCAGAGAGTGACCCGTTTGGCAACAGTGCATTCTAATAACTGCAAACTATTTGAATGTTATATTGGGAGTGCTTTTTAAAATATTTTTGAGATTGGCAATAACTTTCCTACTGTTTTTGTGGAGAAATTACCACCATAAAAAATACAAAAAAATTTAAAAATCCTTATAATATGCACAATAACCACTAATTAAAGCTTGGAAACAGAAATTCAATCCACAATACAATGAAATAAACAACCTAACCCAGATTAACCAAGTACTCTAACCACTTTTTTCAAGTTTTGATCTTGATAACTGACATTCTTAGACTTAGACTTAGACTTAGACTTAGACTTTATAGATCCCTTTGGGACGACCCCCTCAGGGAAATTTAAATGCACTGCACACATAGAAAAAAGCAGCACACAGATAAAGAATAAACAGTGAACACTTAGCTAATATATAAAAGAATAAAAATTATGTTTAAATTAAATTAAAATTAGAAATATAAGTAAATATAAAGAACTAATTCTTTATCGGCTCTAATTTTAAAAGTTTAATTCAGTTTAGCTTTATCAGACGCATCACTACAGCTAAAGTACAGACACAAACTGATTTCCTGCCATAAGGAACAGTGACGGAACTCTTACCACAGTTTCTCTCATCCAGACCATTCGGGCAGTCTGAGATCCCGTCACATGCTGACACACACAACCCGTTCACGCTGCACAGGAACTGACCGGGACAAGCTAAACACATACACACACCATCATACATGTACTGTATGTATATTTCCACAGCACTACATCTTTATGTACAGTGTGTATAATTGACAAGAGAACTAACGATCTGATTGGTTGAAGATGCTGTAGCGCACTTGGAGGCCAGGCCCTGTGAGTGACACCTCTGATGTCATGGAAACGATAGTGGTGGAGGAGCGGAGGTAAAGTCGTTCAGCGTACGGCTGCAGGGCCCTCGTACCACACATTCTGTACACACACAGCGCACAATTAATTCATCATGAGCAACTTTCGGTGCATTTCTGTCTGTGACATCATTTTGGCGACGGCGGCTATTTAACACGTACAGTATAATGGTGGACCGGATGCAAGTGTATATACAAAGTGTGTTTATTTTAATAGTCAGTGCTGGTAAGTGGAGTTCAGAGATAAAGCAAGAACAGAAGATGAACTGAGATAAACAGAAAAACAAGGCAAAGGAAATAAGCAACCGGTGACTCATTAGCACTCATGGCAACAAGGCAACAACAGGAAGCAATGACCATATAAGGAAAGGACAGCTGCTGTACAGATTCTGGCGTGTCAACAGAGCCAAAATCAGGTAAACATTGGCACTGATTCTGTCCCATTTCACATGCTGCACACGAAATACCATTTCCTTATATGGTCATTGTTTCCTGTTGTAGTCGCTACAATTGCCTTGGTCATATATTAGCATCTCACGTTACATGTTTTCAAAAAAGTAAATCACAGACAGCATGTATCAATTCATTTAATTCTAGTAAGGTCACGGGGAGGCTGGAACCTATTTTAGCCGACTCTGGGCGAAGGCGATGTACATCCTGAACTACTCGCCAGTCCATGTAGGGCCAATAAGTCATATAGAGTCATAAGAGCACTATGTCATCTCTATTGGAGAAAAAGTGGAAGAGTTCTTGCGTAAGTGGCCGTTTCACTTTGTCACACATACAGTAAGATCCTGATGAGGAGGTTGAGAAGCACTAGAGCCCTGAAACAAAGGTTAGGTTTTCCCTAAGTTCACTGCTGGGACCGTTGTGGTTTCTCAGTAAGTACCTGAGAACATGGTGAAAATTCACCAATATACCCAAAGTTTTTGGTAAAATCCTTGGACCTCCTTGTTTGCTTAAATGGAGTACTGGGCAGTTCTGATCAGCATAAACGAGTATCAGCTTCTCTCTCTTTTCCACAACTCTAATGTGGAAGTGGTCATAAGTTTGTGGGTTTTTTTCCTCCACCTCATGCTTCTCTGATTCAACATTAGAATTTCTCTGAGCGTTATTTAGTTTTTTAAAGCGTGGCTTGTTTTTGAACGGAGGACGATGACTCAGTGGATAGCACTGTTACGGCCAATCAGGGAGTTTCTATGTTCTCCCCATGATTGGGTGGATTTCCTCGCTACAGTCCAAATAGGAGTTTCCTCCTACAGTCCAAATACATGCACATTAGGTCAACTGACTGCTCTAAATTTCCCATATGTGTGTAAGTGTGAATGCTTGGTTGTTCATGCCCTGTGTTAGCCATGAAATATACTGGCAATATATTTCGAATATATACTTATAGATAGATACTTGTTCTGGGTATCTGAGGGCATCCTTATGTAGCATTTATAAATGTTACCCCCAACTCCCAGCCTTTATTCCCCTAATTTGCAATGCAGATTTTAACAGAAGAAATGATGGAAGAACAAACCATCATCTCATTCATTCATTTTCTAAGCCACTTAATCCTAATTAGGGTCACAGGAAGGCCTGCGCCCAACTCTGCCAACTGGGCGAAGGCGGGGTACACCCTGGGCAGCTCGCCAGGCCTTCGCTGGGCTAACACATGCAACCATACCCCATCACACCTAGGGGCAATTTGGAACACCCAATTAGCCAACTATGCATGGTTTTTGGACTGTAGGAGGAAACCAGAGTACCTGGATGTTTTTTTTTTTTAACTTCCCAAGTTCACCTTTCCTAGAAATTATCAAGCACATTCCTAAAATATTCAAGCGTAACACTCACCTGCGGTTCTGGATGAGCCACTGGCCTTGTGTGCAGTTCTGGCTATAACTTGCTCGACTTAGCTCATAGGCTTCAAACTCCAGGGTCAGGCCATACCCTGATGACAGTACCTATTCGTTAAATTAAAAATAAAACAAGACAGCATGGTATTGAAGGAAATCATTCTTCACTATGTTTGATTAATCAGTCACTGGTGACGGCTGGTCCTGATATTACGTGTTTTTTAATTTCTTGAAGTGTTCTGAGTTCTGCCATGGGATAACTGAATTATTGAATGGCTGCCATGGGATAACTGAATTATTGCATGGCTGCCATGGGATAACTGAATTATTGCATGGCTGCCATGGGATACCTGAATTATCGCATCACTGCCATGGGATAACTGAATTATCGCATCACTGCCATGGGATAACTGAATTATCGCATCACTGCCATGGGATAACTGAATTATCACATCACTGCCATGGGATAACTGAATTATCGCATTGCTGCCATGGGATAACTGAATTATCGCATCGCTTCCATGGGATAAGTTAAATGAATGTCCAACGCAGTAACATGACGATCTTCAACAAAAATATTTTGAATGAATAATAAAACAATTCAGTCTCGGAAAGTGTTACACTCAAATCGAAGCAGATGACAAACACTAAGAGTTTGTCACAGCCACTAATTCTGAAACCCTGGAAATTCAACAGAATGCTGTCCCAAAAATTACAAATCAATCCTCACAGTACTACTGTATAAGGTACTGTACTGTATAAGGTAAAAGTTTCCGTGATCATTTTCATGTTTAAAAACGGAAAAATAAACCATAAAAATCTTGTTTATTTTTGCTTTTATTATGTTTTTGTGTAGTATATATTAAAACTTTGAGTGACCGTTACACAGCACACTCGGGCTCTGATTGCAGAGCTCCTGACCAGCTACTGGTCTTGTTTTCGTTTAGTTTTTATGTTCCTCTGTAGTATATACTAAAACATTTATTCGCCTTAGGCCCGGTAGCTGAGATGAAAAGTCCCAGCGACATCCAATTCACCTTCTGCGAATAATTGCTAAATGCTAATTGTTCGCACTTATTATATGCATGATGTGTATTTCAAAACAACTTTTAATTTTCCATGTCCATTCACTCATTTGTCTGCCTCTATATAAAAAAAGCTACTGAAAGCTAGGATAACAGAACCCTGTAGGACTCACAGTGAAGTGCCAGGTACAATCTGTGTTAGGTGGATAGTAGCTGGGGTAGAACGGCGTCCGTAAACTTCCCTGCACACCTATCTTTTCTTCCAAGGTGATGTTGTAGGAGCAATCTACGAGACAAAGACATCAACTCAACAATAATCTATAAACTCTCATACACCTTTCAGTTAGTAATGTGAAGAACATACCCCAGATCCCCTAATAACTGACTATATCTGAACAATGAAATGATGTACATTAAAATTAAAGTACATGACGTACTCTTGTGGGGCCAGGCCTGGGCGGAGAGAGAGAATGGGTCTTTATAGTTGTACTGGCCCTGTTTCCACAACACCGTCATCCAATCAGCAGAACTTAAAACTTGCACCACCTGCTCATGCCTGCTACAGCCATACAGACTGAAAGAAAAGGGAAGAGAGATGACAACAGAAGAAGAATTAAGGGAAGGAAGAGAAAAGGGAAGAATCGAAATTAGATAAATAATAATTAACAGGTTTCCAGGGAAAAGTTGGGATTTATTTATTTATTTACTTTAGTATAGTGTTAAAGCAATTTTTTTTTAGCTGTATGTACAAAGTGGTATAGTGGTTGAAATGGTCTTTACACCCCAACAGCCTCATCATCATCATCATCATCTTCCGCTTGGTCCAGGGTCGGGTCATGGGGGCAGTAGCCTAAGCAGCCTATGCAGTAAAGTCCAGACGTCCCTTTCCTGAGCCACTTTCTCCAGCTCTTCCGGAGGGACACCGGGGCGTTCCCAGACCAGCCGAGAGACACAGTCCCTCCAGAGTGTTCTGGGTCAACCCTGGTGTCTCCTTCCGGTTGGCCATGCCCGAAACACTACACCAGGGAGGCGTTCAGGAGGCCTTCTGATCAGATGCCCGAGCCACCTCACCTGGCTCCTCTCAACCCCGAGGAGCAGCTGTTCTACTCCGAGCTCCTTCCAGATGTCTGAGCTTTTCACCCAATCTCTGAGGGACAGCCTCGCCACTCTGCGAGGGAAGCTCATTTGTATCTGCATTCTTGTTCTACCCAAAGCTCGTGACCATAGGCGAGGGTTTTTTTTTTTTTTAATATAAAAATGCCATCTGTGTTCACTTAAATCCTGTTAAAGGGCCGACCAATCACTGCCTTGCAGTCTGCTAGGAAATATCCAATGAAATGCTCCCGTGTCTCCCTGATTGTGAATGACCCTACATAACATACACAACCATTCACACTCACGCTCACACCTTGGTGGCAATTTGAGACAGCCAATTAGCCAAATGGGCATGTCTTTGATCTGGCAGAGGAAACCTGAGTACTCTGAGGAAGCCCATGCAAGAACAGGGAGAACATGCAAACTCTACACAGAAATGGCATTGCCAGGCATGGGGCTCAAACCCAGAACCTTCTTAAAGCTGGAATACATGAATTGATCAGTTTGATGTCTTTCCTCCCTTGTGTTGAGTGCTATGATGGTAAGCTTGAAAAGTTAGTTCATATTTCATAGGTATATATTCATGGGGTGTTTCTAAATACAGAACCATACAGAGATGGATGTGAGACTCACGAGGTGATGAGCATGGAGTCAGCGGGGGCAAGCGAGTCATAGATGGCCAGCCGGTCGCGACACTCAGGTAGCAGCCATTCCACGCTTAGCTCCAGCTGGGATCCTTCAGGGGCTTTCAGGTGCCATAGACATGAAGAGCGCTGGGTGTTTGGCCCCTTTAGAACCACGGGAACGCCACAGGACACGGTCTGGTACCGGTAACAATCTGAGACGCAGAGAGAAGTGTTTACAAACAATTTTATCCATTTCCTGTCAGCATATCTCGCTAAATGAAACTGACGGAGAACGAATTGAATCAGAGCGTTCGAATCAAGCTGAATTGATTAGAAAGAAAGAGTTGGACACGGTAGTAATTACAGAGGCTAAGAAGAGAAGAGATGTAGAAAATGGAAGCGCAGGAGGAGGGATGAGTGACAGATCATCGTGAAAACTAATATTGTCGCAGTATTACACGCTGAAGTGGGAGGAAAAAAAAAAAACCCAGATTGTGTAAATATTGAGGCACCGCTCCTGGTTCGTATTAAATCAGACATGCATAAACAAGGGAAAAAGAAAAGGGAATTGAAAATGTCGTACCAAATGAGGCTTGCAAAAAATCTATAACTTTGGGCTGGGACTCTGCAAAAACAAAACAAATGAAAATGAACTGAACCCCAGCTTGGATCTCTGAGTTGCGGTAAAAATCGAGCATCTTGGGCGATCCTATAAAAGGAACACTGCAGGGGATTTTGCTGTGAAGGCAGATTTATTTATTTGTTTATTTATTTATTTATTTTACACTATATTATTTTACCTGATATGGAGAATGAGGACAGAAGAAGCAGGTAGCCATCCAAACTAACCGTATCCTTAATTCCCAGCTCTCGAAATCCCTGCAGGGTTCCCAGTAAGCTCTCGGCGATCTTCGGCATGGTGATTTTCTCAACATGGCTCTCAGGGATGGACAGCATGAGCCAGAAGTGCACCACTACACTGCCCTCGCTGCACAAATAGCAGTTTTCCAATAGTAGAAATGTGTTTATGTGTTAAAATAGTCAGAAATGTGTAAGGCGTTCTTACCTAAAGCTGAACACGGTGGCGGATTTAAAATAGCGAGACACGTCAGAGGACTTCACAAGCTTCTCTATCTGCAGTGAGACAAAACACTATGTTCAAATTACTTATCGGGATATTATCCAAGGCGGGAAGGTCACGGGTTCGAGTCCCGGGCTGGGCTGTTTCTGTGTGGAGTTTGCATGTTCTACCCGTGCTTGTGTGGGTTTCTTCCAGGTACTCTGGTTTCCTCCTACCATCCAAAGACATGCACATTAGGCTAATTGGCTGTTCCAAATTGACCCTAGGTGTGAGTGTGAATGAGAATGGTTGTTGTTGTGTGTGTGTGTGTTATGCTGGCTGTTCGGGGTGTAACCCTGCCTTCACCCAGTGTCGGCTGAGATCAGCCTCCCAGCGTCCCTAGTAGGAGTAAGTGGTTCGGCAGGTGAGTGAGAATAAGAAACCGGTTTTATTCTGACCATGGCTTCCGTGGTGCGCGCTTCTTCCCGGAACACTCGACTGGTATGTGAAGAGAGAGCGGTGGAGAAGTTCCTGTTCAGGATGGAGACCTGGCCTATATACTGCTGCTCCACCCGTACCTCCAACACCCACACTCTATACTCTAAACAAACAGAGAGGGAAGGGGGCGCAGAAGAGGAGTGAGTTTCTATTAAGCTAAAATAATGAATGGAATTTTATTTACTGTTAAAATATGGTAACGTCATTGATTTGTGACCCATCAAACCAAAATGAGTATCAATGCACCAAAATGAAATTTCGAGCAAGTTTAATTTTCTCGTAGGGCGGCACGGTGGCACAGTAGTTAGCATGTCCGCCTCACAGCAAGAAGGTCCCGGGTTCGATTTTCAGGTTTGGAGCGTTGCTATGTCTAGTTTTGCGCTTGCATGGGTTTCCTCCGGGTACTCCGGTTTCCTCCCGCAGTCCAAAGACATGCACAGTAGGCTAACTGGCTGTTCTGAATTGCCCCAAATCTCCCCCTAGCCTGCAATGACCTGGCAACCTGTCCATGGTGTACTTCGCCCATGCCCAGAGTAGGCCTCTACTCACGCCTCCCCGCGACCCAATTTAGGATTAAGCGGCTTAGAAAATGAATGAATTTTTTCGTCAGGTCTTGGAAATAAAATCACCTAACTTAAAAATTTTCGGTTTGGGGTCAATTTAAAACTGAGAGCGTCCTCTATATTTATATATGTGCATGAATCAAAAAGTCAGTTTGGTGAATTGCTAGGTTTTAACTTTTGATTTTATGTACGCTGAATATTGCGAGGAACATTCCCACAGGTTCATGGTCGACAGTGTTCTCCCTTAATTTTAGCAAAATTTCATGACTTTTATATACAGTAATTCCAGTAAAGCAATGCAGGATTGGTCGGGCCAAAGGAAGCGCTACATGTAGCTCACACCGGATAGGCTAGTTAGTGTGTGGTCTTAAAAAGGGGCGTGGCTAGTAACAATCATGATCAACTCTGCGCAGGGTCTCTGATTTCTACCTTGGTTTAGAGAAATAAAAGAAAACAAAGAGTGTTTGCCCACTTTTCTTTTCCTAAACATGCATTAAGACTCATTTTGTGTTGATGGGTCACATTTATTAATTCATGGATATAGTGACTTCTTTTAATGCTGTTTTCCATCCAGTTCATCTCATTTTTTCTATTTTACCTAGAAAGTACCAGGCCAGGGCTGAACCTCCAGCCAGGATCAGAAGGACGATAATCATGGCAGTAGTCCGCTGTGAGACCACCTTATACGAGAATGTTGGCATCAGGATATCGTTCGAGCCTACCTGTAGATAGGTGAGTAACATATTATAACACAGAGTTGTTTGCCGGGCAGAAACAACCAAAAGAAAACATAAACAACATCATTTGCACAACATCGTTTGTGTACGTTTCCAATCACGCAGCTGCAGATGGCTGACTCCGCCCACTGAACTATCAATTCGTTCATTTTCTGTACCACTTAATCCTACTAGCATTGCAGGGAGGCTGGAGACTATCCTAGCCCACTCTGGGCAAAGACAGGGTAACTTTTCGTTGTAATGATTACAGATGCACGTCTGCTTCACAGCAAGAAGGTCTTGGGTTTGAGTCTGAGGGTCAGTGAGGACATTTCAGACTCCAGTTTCCTCCCACAGTCCAAAAACATGCACCTTAAGCTAATCGGCTGTTTTAATTTGGCCCTTTTTGTGAGTGTGCATGTTTGTGTGTGTTGCCCTGTGATGGTCTGGCCTACTGTTCAGGTTGTACCCTGCCTTTGCCCAGTGCCGGCTAACCCTAGGTTTACACTTGGGCAAGATGTCATCATGATTCAATCCCATGAACCCCCCACCCCCACCAACCACCCACACTCATCACAATTCTCTCAAATCATGGAAATCACGGACGTCATGCCCCGTGTAAACCCAGGGTAAGATAGGCACCAGCCTCCCCACGACCATATTAGGATTAATCGGTTCAGCAAATGAGTGAGAGAGAGAGAGAGAGAGAGAGAGAGAGTAATATACACGCTTACTGTACATCATCAAAAAACTTTGATGGATAAGATGTAAGCATATTAAATGGTACTTTTATTACATATATATTAATGTATTATTATTATTATTATAGAAAAAATTTTAAATATATTTTTTACATTCAAAATTATTGTTTTGTTAATCAGGTGTGTATTAGAGGTTGAGCTACAGCCATAAGTCTGGAAAAAGCAGTGTATTATATGTGATATGATAAATTATCATTATATGTTATCATATATTATATAATATTATTTCAACTCAGTTTTGATATTTACACCAATATAACCTCTGTTAGTTGCATAACATGAACATCAAAATTCATCACATGGACCACAATCATCTCACATCATCATTATCATCGTGACTTATTATTATTATTATCATTATTATTATTGTTATTATTATTATTATTATTATTGTTGTTGTTGTTATTATTATTATATTTATAATTACTATTATTGTTATTATTATTTTTATAATTATTTTTATTATTGTTGTTGTTATTGTTATTATTACTATTATTATTATTACTATAATTGTTATTATTATTATTATTGTTGTTGTTGTTGATATTACTATTATTGTTATTATTATCATTATTATTGTTATTATTATTATTATTGTTGTTGTTAATATTGTTATTATCATCATTATTATTATTATTATTATTATTATTACTATTATTATTATTATTATTATTATTATTATTATTAATGGAAATTAATTATATGATACAGTATCTGCATTACTATTTTACAATCAATAATGAATATATTCTAAAAATGTGTAATTAATGCACTAAACACTGACTTTAAATCTTAATCCATAGCACACATGTAGTTTAAGGTTGGTCTGACGCACTTACTTGTGAGGCGGGATTTGCCAGCTTTGCATTTCCATATTCCACACAGTACACTGAGCTTTTTGTATTCGTGTGCTCCATAATGCTACAGGACTGACGTGTCTAACTGACACATTTCCCCCCAAAAAAGTCATTCAATCTTCTTCTGTTGCTGTAAAAAATATCACAGGATAGTTCCCCATGTTTCAGTGCCACCTGCATCCAGACATGTATGTTATGAGCAGGCCTTCTATTGACCTCCAGGCACTAGAAGGGGAGCTCTTGCTTCCCTTTTATTTACAGATCCAAAGTTTGTCATGAATCAATATCCTCTTTTCGCTCTCTTACCATGTCCTGGCTGGTAATTTCTACCTGTCCCTGTTTTGTATTTGATCGTAATACTGGACAAAAACACTGACAGTGTGAATGTAGCGAAAGCAGAGGGTGTAATCTGACGTGGTACTCTGTAGCCAGGAAACAGGTAGCCTTGGAAGCCTGTGGGGACCTTCATTTATTCCCCAGGCTGCTAGTGTCTAATTAGTCCCAATGATATGGCATGTATTGTGATTGTGAACAAGCAACAGGTGGGTCACAGATGGTAAAACGTACAAAGGAGAAAACCCCTTATGTGGGATCTTTACAGCTTGCCCAATTACTTAGCATTTAGCTTACATTACAAAAGCATTCATCATGATTGTCATCCTTCGCAAATGTGTTGTTGATTTCACTTCTGTTGTTGCTCTTTAGATCTTAAAGCTTTTTTAAATTCATAATCTAATATAATTTACTCACTCACTCAATGCGGGGAGGCTGGAGCCTATCTCAGCCGACACTGGGCAAGAGCAAGGTACACCCTGAACAACTCGCCAGGCCATCATAGGGCCAATACACACAACCATTCACACCCACACTCACCCCTACGGGCAATCTGAAATGGCGAATTAGTCTAATGTGGATGTCTTTGGACTGTAGGAGGAAACTGGAGTACCCGGAGGAAACCCACGCACCTATGCAAACTCCACACGGAAACACCCAAGCCCAGGCGGACGTCCTAACCACTACGCCACCATGCCTCCTAATATAATTTAGAAGACGGATTCTGAGTAAACATGAGCTTCCTGTTTGCTAGCATGATTGTTAGCCTCCTCCCCCTCCTCCCCCTCCTCCTTTGATTTTGATCTGTCGTTCTTTTCAACAAGAATGTGTTATCAGTTCTTTACTTGTCAGTCTTTCCTTCCTGAAACCTTTTTTTTTTTTTTTTTTTTTTTTTTAATAAAAGTGAACATATTTTAATCATGGATGATATAAACACAGGGTGGTTCAGGGGCGTAGGGGTCAGCATGTTGGCCTCACTGCAAGAAGGTCCAGGGTTGCAGTTGCGGGCTTGGTGAGGGGTGTTTCTGTGTGACATTTGCATTGGTTTCCTCTGAGTACTTTGGTTTCCTTTCACATTTCTGAGATAGGCACATTAGGTTTATTCAGTGGTTTTTTGTGTGTGTGTTGTCCCAGCAAAGGACTGTTGAGCTATTCATGGTGTGCCCTGTCTTAGCCCAGAGTCGGCTAAGATAGGATCTAGCCTCCCTGCGACCCTATTAGCATTATGTGGTACAGAAAATTAAATAATTACTCCATTCATTCATTAAAGCCAAGTCACCGTACGTAAATTTCATTGACATTTAAACAAATGTCAGATAAGAAAGCTTAAACTATTGGGGGGGGGGGTAGTATTATACCCTCTATATGGTGTATACTACACACTTTTCCTTGTAGTACTATGTGAGAAGTATCGTTTGGTAGACCACACTGTCATGTGACTCCCAGACTGCCACGTTCACTTGTTGATCTCTCTGAATTAGCGCAACCACAACCTGTTTCAGTTTTGTGCTGTACGAGATAACCGTGTTGCATTGTGGGAGACCCCTTTAGCAAGTGAATATCCAAGCTACTCCATGTATGCTCCTGGAAAGTGTTTAGTATGAAACATAAATAGTATAGCTACATAGCATGAAAGTTTAAAGACGTCGGTTGCTGCCTGTGTGCAGGAACAAATGATAAATGTTCTTTAAGCGAGGCCAGATGACCTGAACTTTAATGAATAGAATCATGTTTGGTGTATGATTTGATCCTGCAGCCCACAGCAGGTTATAATAAAATTGCATGTGTACCATCTAGTGGTTGATGAGAGTAATGACATGTCTCGGAGGAGACTTCTTGTCTAGCAGTTTTTCCGCATTTCAAGACTGCTAAATGTGAAAGTCTTGTAATGAATGTATGTGTATATGAGAGACAGACAGAAAGAGAGAGAGAGAGAGAGAAGAAGAAGAAGTAAATGGAAAATGAAGGTGTATCTTAGTTTCAGGTCACAGCATGACTTTCTGTCAGTCATTTCCCAAAATGTGCAATATGCAGTGTATTCTGTCCCTCAATTCAGGTGGAAAGGGCTTTCTTTTTTAAAGCTTTTGTTAAGTTCTTCTGTGTTTCATGGATTGCAGCTGACCTCTGTCCGATTAAATTTTTCTCTTCCCCTCAGTGCCTTACTTCTGTCCTCCTTACACTTCCCCTTTATAGGATTTACACTCAGTAAAACAGACATCCGCATTATAAGAGTTACTTTAACTCTGTGCACTTGACTGAGCCACATGGGATGAGGACAATTCAAAAATACAAGTTAGTAATTCTATATCATTTTTTTTTTTTTGGTATCTGAAATAATGTTTCTTGACTGATGTTTTGTTTAAAAATTAGCTTCCTTTAAAAATAATAATAATAAAAGAAGTAGTTTTCATTTAGAACCTGGACGAAGTGGGAAGAAGCTTTAAAGGAACTCGATGAATGTTCAGTATACCAGCCTAAACTTGATATTTTACTAAAAATTATTTAGGACTACAATCAAAAAAACAGTTACAAGACAATCAGCTGGACTTCATGTTAAACTGGAGTGAAGTTTCTGCTACATGGATTGTATTTTTATCTGGTTTCTCCCAAATGAGGATGGGTTTCCCTTTTGAGTCTGGTCCCTCTCAAGGTTTCCTTCTCGTATCGAGTGGCGTTTTCTTTTCCACCGTCGCCACAGGCATGCTCATTAGGGATAGAGTTAATACAGAAATATTTCAAATCATAAGCCTGAATTCTTTACCAAATTTGTTGTTCAATCATCTCACTCACTCATTTGCTGAACCGTTTAATCCTCATTACTAGGGACGCGGAGAGGCTGCGCCTATCTCACCCGACACTGGAAGACTTTGGGGTACCCCCTGAACAGCCAGACCACTGCAGGGCAACACACACGCACAACTGTTCACACTCACATTCACACTTAAAGGCAACAGCCAGTTAGCCGTATGTGCATGTCTTTAGACTGTAGGAGGAAAACGGAGTACCCAGAGGAAACCATGCGTACTCCACACAGAAATGCCCGAGCCCAGGAATCGAGCCCAGGACCTTCTTGATGTGAGGCGAATGCGCTAACCATGACACCACCGTGTGTTTTGTGACAATGTCAACTGTAAAAAAAAAATGCTATCGAAATAAAATGGAAATGAGTTGAATTACATTAAATAGCCTTTTAACTTGCAAATCGAACGAAATTTAAAGTTTTCAAGCCTGACATGGAGCAGATTGTTTTTGACTGCAATAAGGTTTTTGTTTTAAATCTTGTTGAGCTGAACAGTCTTCATAGATTTAAATATTATTAGAAACTGGCAAATTTGTAGCACAATTCCAATCCATGCCCAGTATCCTTAATATTCCAAATTTCCATCATATAAATGATTGATTTCTTTGATATTTAGGCTACGTTCTTCAGACATCCATGATCCACCCCTTTAAAATGTTTTAAGGAAAGCCTCTTTACTTAAAGCTCCCACATGATGCTGATGATCGAGATGATTCCATGAGAATGCAAATCTTCAAATAGTCTTTATTTTATTGAACACTTACAGGATCAGCAATAATATAAGTGTGTATTATTTCATGATGTTTACATATGTCAATATTAATAATTGAAAATCTATGTTTAAATATTACAAATATTATGAAACGCTTCTAGAAACATATGGTCATGTTCTGTAATATATACCGTGATCAAATAGAGGTAAGAATACCTTAATGCTTTGGGGTCGAATGTATCTGGTTTGTGGAATGATGGTACAAATATAAAACCAATATGAAAGAAAAAAATATCTTTGATTGGAATTTGAACTTGAATTTGAAGTGAGGGTTTATTTTTTTTTGGGTGGGGGGTGTTTGTTTGTTTTTTTAAAAAGAGGAAGCATTGATATTATTATATTTTTATACAGCTGTGGTCCTGAATGTTACTGGAATGTATGTTGAGAGGAAGTTGGGGGCAGAGAGGTGTGAATAAGATGGAACAAAATCTAACGAAAGTGTTAATACCTTAAAAAACAGGTTGAAAATAAGCGATAACACACCTACATGAATGTAGAGCTGGGGGTTTTATCAAAGTCCCCTTTCACACTTGGTATTCAGACGTATCCATTCTGATCCAGAATGCAGCTGCACGGCTTATTTTAAAATTGTTTTAAAGTTCTCCCACACCACTCCACTGCTCCGCTCTCTCTATTGGCTTCCTGTAGCTGTTCGCATCAGATTCAAAACACTCATGAGTGTTTACAATGCCAAAAATGGACCTGAGTCTTTTAACGACAGACGTCTTCTGACGACAGCTGAAACCTTTTAAAGCACTTCTGTAAGTCTCTCTGGATAAAGGCGTCACAGGTTTTAGCCAGTATCATGTGCAGGTGTCTGGCAGATGAAGACATCTTTGTTCAATGAGAAATAAATTAATTATTTACAAGCAGTGTGTAAAGGTCTGCGGGTGGGATGTCCTAGGGTGCCAGCTCCCCTCTCTGAGACATCATTACTGTGTGTGGGTCATGTGACACACTGGAGGGACATTGTGACAAACAGACAAAGGGGCATAGAGTCTGCAAGTCCCCCCAGTACAGGGATTGGTGAGCTTTTCAGGCTGTACCCCACCTTCAAAAGAGTCCCCTGAGAAAGGCTCCAGCCTTTCCTCAAACCTAGGATTAAGTGGTTCGACAGATGGATAGATGGATGGATTCCACATCCCATATCCTGGAGGTATTGCCAATGTAAGAGGAGTACTGGGTTACTGATCAGAAGATCAAGGTTTAAGCCTAAGGTCCACCAATTGTTGGGCCCTTGAGCAAGGCCCTTAACTCACAACTTCTCCGTTGTATAAATGAGAACAATGTAAGTCGATCTGGAAAAGGGCGTCTTCTAAATAACATCAAATTAAAAATAGTGTTGTCTACTTGGAATTTGTATACAAGGTGACCATAATGAAAAAAATCATGCATTATATTTGAAGGTGTATGGCCAGTGATGTAGTAGAAAGACTGCTGGGCTTATGAACGAGAGGTCGTGGGTGTGAATCCCCGCTAGACCCCCACCGTGCTAAGACCCACAAGTGTGCCTCTGTCCACCCAGCAGTATAAATGGATACCAGTAAAAATACTGGGAAGGTAACCTGTGATGGACTAGCGTCCCATCCAGGAGGAGTTGAACTCCTAGTCACTTCACACAACAGAAACTGGGGATGGGCTCCAACCGGGATTTGGATTTTGCTAAACTGTATTAATCCCGCAAGGGGAATTATTACATCTAAATTTAACCCATCCAAAATGAGCACACATACACGCACGTAAACAGTGAGCACACACACACTCGGAGCAGTGGGCTGCCACAAATTGGGGCGCCCGGAGAGCAGTTGGGGGTTAGGTGCCTTGCTCAAGGGCACTTCAGCCATGAAGGTACAGGAAGGAAAGGTGCAACTCAAACCCCCGCAGACACATTTTGTTGGTTCAGGAATGAACATGAAACATGTTGGTTCAGGAATCGAATCAGTGACCTTTGGGTCCCAAACCCCCTTCTCTAACCATTAGGCTTAAACACCCACCAAAAAACCCACCAAGTAGGCTCGGGTGTAAAAAGCCCAACAGACTTTTCCTTATCTTATATTTGAAGGGCCATTTCCAAGCAGAGGCTGGAGTGACAGAAGGACTTTTAGGAATTTTTGATCTGAAAAACTAGAGACTAAAGTGAATAAGTAATTAGTGAGAATAAGCTGAAGAAGAATATTTGACAGGGAATTAAAACACTAAGCCATATTATCTCAGATAATGCATGAAGGGCTCGGGTTTTAGATCTTTCCTGAAACGATGGAGATATAAGGCTGTTCTTAGAGATAAATGGCAGGGTTGCTTTGTGTGATTGCTTAAATCTCAGAGAAGGATATTACAGTCAAGCTTAGGTTAAAGACCTGATCTGGTGGATGGGTATGTGGTTCTGGATCAAGGTGGGAGATAAGTGGTCGACTGGTTGCTACTGACGTGCCATGAGTTTCAGAACATCTTCTAATGTGCTATATTTTGGAAAAGTATTAACTATTGACATTGTAATATGAAATCAGTTGAAATTGTGCCATTTTAAGCTTTTTTTCTTCCTTGGTTAGCGGTTTCACTTCTCTTATTATTTTTAAACGCTATTTATACTCAAGATTATGCAAACTGCTCACCTGTTTTTAAAGCACGAAAAGGAAACAAGGACAATTTTGTAATGGAAAATCTCCTTATTACATGGGGATTTTATTTGCCTTCATTACTGAATCAGGGGAAGTGACTCCAGCAGGTAGGCCGCCCCAGCTTCATCCGGTTTCCACAGAACGAGAAGTGAAGCATGGTTTCAAGAACAAAAAAAAAACCTTGTTCAAAGTAACCAGACCTTTTTCATCTCGGAAAGTCAGCGACAGGCGTTTGTTGCGGTTGTTCGTTTTGGTTTAGAGCCATCAGGTAAGGGATGAGAGTAAATGTCACCCAACTGATTGACCTAAAATATTGAAATCATTTTATTAGGTGAGATCTTGTGTGCAGTAATGGTGCACCTTAGTGTTAGTGTGTTTGTAGGTAAATGTCATGAAACAGCCATGTAGCGGAAAAGGCACTGCAGTCGGGTGTGGGTGTGGGGGTGTGTGTCTGATTGTGGTTTCTGAAGTTTTGGTGTTATTAGACATGTAGTCCTGCAGAACTGGAGCAGTCAGTATTATGTAGATGTTAGGCACAGGCAAGGTTTGGATATAAGACTCTGGAAAATGGGGTAAAATTGTGCACAAAGTTGTATTTTTGAGGATTAATTGTTATTGTACATCTATACAGTGCTCTTCGTCAGTCCAAAATGTTAACAAACCCTCAAACCTGAACATTTAAGTAGTAAAAGAGAAGTTTTGGCTTTAAGAGAATATCTATATGTACACCATTATTAGGCAACTATTAGTGTGCAGAATTATTATGCAACTAAATGAAAAA
>JAQMYF010000021.1:2804842-2819994 GCA_030014195.1 Neosilurus mollespiculum | reverse complement strand
TCGGCACCCCAGAGTCCTGACCTTAACCCTATTGAAAGTTTTCGGGATGTGCCGGAGAAGACTTTATGGAGTGGTTCGGTTTTTCCCTCATCGATTCAAGACGTCGGTGAGAAATGAACCCGACACTGGACGGAAATCAATGTTATGTTGCTTAAGATAGTTGAAACAATGGCATGACGATTACATGATGTTAGCAAGGCTAATGATGGAACAACAACATATTCATGTGTGCGACTATTTTATTTTTTTCTTCGGCCGGGCAGTGTATGTGGTAATCATTTTATAACAGCAGTTTGGCGATGATTATAATTGTAATTTATTAATTTGTTCCATTTCTATTTGGATTTCAGTTACATCACAGGTCAAACCCCTCAAAGTGTCCTGGAGCCTCTTGGCAGCTCACAGCCGAAATTACGTAAAGGAACTCTTAAATTTTTCGACAAGGTAAGAAGTTCATGTGAAATGTTTATGAGAATCATTTTACTTAGACGAAAAAAAATACTCATTTATTTGTTGAATTATTTAGTAAATAATAATTTCAATGGTATAATACATTACATGACATTGTCAAGAGTGTAGGCTTGAATCCCAAGACATACCATAACCGCCTACAGCATGCTGTCTCCTTCCCATGTCATTAACTGTAACACTAGCCATTGATGGGCATCTGTGTGCTCATTTGTGTAGTCTAACAACGGAGAATCCTTAAAAATATACAAACGTCCTTACAGAAAGCGACTACATCAGCACTGACGTACAATATCCAATCTGTTTATATTGAAAGTCCTTATGCATTGCTATAAATCTTGCAGTCATCACTGCTTTATAGAAAATTATCCAATGCCTTCTGACCAATCAGAATTGAGTGTTCATTGAGTGTTATTGTGGTATATATTTTTATTTGGTATATACTGCTTGGGAATGGCGCAATCTGATTGTTTCGCTATTTTAGGATACTACATCGATATGTGTGTTGTATCTCAGGATAAATAGCAAATATTCGCTGAAGGCGAGGAGGATGTTGCTGATGATTTAATAATATATACTGAGCCTGAAGTGAATAATTGTATTGGTATATACTACATAGAAAAAATAATTGACAATAATTGTCCTGTTAATTCCAGTCTTTGACCGAGGGTTCCCCAGTCGTCCAACTGTATGTGTGGTGTGAAGGCAGGAATCAACCACTGATAAATATTGAAAACTTTGGGCCTGCATGTAACGGTAAGCCTGTGTTCATTGTCCAACAATAAATAATGCATTCTTAATTTTCGCTGTCACTTATAAGTAATATTTTAGTGGTAGTGTCACAAGTTAGTTATGGGTGACACTTAATAATGTCAAAACCAACAAACTAGGTTATAAACCTTCATTAAATTCAATTTGTTATATATGCAACATAAAATTAAGTTGATAATTATCTTCGCCAAGGGCAGAGGTTATGTTTTTGCCGGCGTTTGTCTGTCTGTTTGTTTGTTTGTTTTCAACTTTACGCAAAAAATTTTGAATGAATGAACGTGAAATTTCCAGGGAAGGTAGAGAACGGGCCAAGAAACAAATTATCAGTTTTTGGTTTATAGGCGCCAAGAAGGTTTTGCGTTGGTGGAGGTTTTCGCTCTCTGATTGCTTCTAGGTAAAATTAAGGTAAAGGTATGGGTAAAGTCTGTTGGGTTAAGTTGGTATTAAAATACTTTTCTTTAAATAAAACGTTCACATGGATTAACAAATTTAAATTTAAATAAAAAAAGATTTTTGTTTTGCATTTTGGGAAAATAGTCATGCTTTTAAATTAGTAAATTTAGTAAATTTAACTGTATCATAACACCTTCAGTGGTCACATCAGTATTGTGTCATATTGCATGGAAGCAACCGGTTCGTATCTGTGTAATAACCTTTATGTATTTCACTTTTGTGTCTATAGGAAGACCAAATGATACTGAGCTCTCCGTTTCTTTTTTTCTCTCCCTCCCTCTATGATATAGTTAAACTGTATCCTCCTGAGAAGCCACTTGTGACAGGAGCGAACATCACCTGGAAACGTGGCTCTCCTCAATCTAGATGGGTCAAGGATGTCAAGTATGAGTTGCAGTGGGATTTGCTTGAGAACAAGTGGGAGGTGAGACAATGTCCGCATCACCGTCTCATTTGCTTTCTATCTGTCTACATCTCTGTCATCGAAAATGCGTTCTAAAAATATAAGAGGTGCGATTTAAATAAAGCGTATTTCTCTGTATCTGTGTAGAAGAACCAGGTGGTGTCTATAGAAGACGATCACTGTGAGTTACCTGAAGAGAAGCTGATACTGGGGATGATGTACGTGGTCAGGGTTCGGTCCACTCCTAAGAAGAACTCACGGTTCTGGAGCGAATGGAGTCCAGAAACTCAGTGGACAAGCACTGTTGGTTTACAACCTCCGACTGGTGAGAACTGAATGGCTGTTATAAGAAAAGACTTCACAATATAGTGTGATCACGCCATTACCCTCTTAACATTGGTTGTTTTTCCTTAACATCACAAATTTTAATTTTAATATTTCTATACATGTTAGTTCTTCTTAACAATTATAATATTTATACAATTATCTATTTATATATTTATATATTATCTATACAACTATCTATACACTTATACAATTTTTTTCAAGTAAGTAAAATCTTACTTTCTTTTTATTGAAAAGTGTAGCTTGTTATTTTTTGACAAACAACAACAACAAAAAAAAAAAGAAACACAACAAAGAATTTCCCATAGAAGAAAATGTAGTTACAGCTTTTTTGTGAAACTTTTAAAACATACTGTAGATTTAGGCACCAACTTAAAGCGCAGCTCCTGATAGATGTCTCTACTGATTGCTGTCTGAGCCTGGGTTTGCTTTTCCTTACAGTACAAAAGTATTGCCACCCAATTTCATTAATTTCACCTAAGTTTAGGTAACTGTGTAACAAGTTCATGTTCTGTGAACCAAGCTTCTGATTTCGGCATTTGCTCCATGAACATTTACCTGAGCTAGATAGTGTTGTTTATTCTGTGCGAGTCTGAGCAGTGGTGTATGAGCTTTAATATTTGGGTTTCAGCTTCATTATTACGAAATGTATATATATTGTTTTATTTGCTGCCCATCATCATAGAAATCAGCAGAAAGTATTACAGTACGTTTTAATGTCCAGCAATGCACCGTACACTAATGATGTCCTCTCCTCTCTCCTCTCTTTTACAGAAGATCCCGGTTATATAATGCTGGGTATATTCACTAATTTCACCAGCCTTGTTATACTCATGTCAGTTGCAGTACTTTTACTGGTGTTCTCCTGTATTCTACGCTACAGGAGGTAAATATTCCCCATTCCACCAGTATACCAATACCAAAACATAAACTGGAGCACTTACATAACAGGGAACCTGAGTTGAAATGCCGCCTGACTGTATTACATATACAAGCTTTCTACTAAAGACAACTGAGTGATACAAACAGTTGTTTATTTTTTAGGATTATGAAATGTCCATATGTACCCACACCTGGGAACTATTTTGGCGATCTTTTCTCTGCACATGGTGGAGACTTTAAGGTAAGCAGAAGCTTAAAAATATAATAAAGATAAATAAATAACATCTTTAAAATTAGAAGATCCATCCATTCATATCCATTTTATCATATTTTTCATTCATCATATTTTATAATTTAAAACCCAATTTGCTGGTTAGTACTTTATTTTTTATTTTTATTTTTTTATGTATTTATATATTGCTAGCACAGTTTCAGTGTCAATATAAATAGGGAAAGTAGCACGTTGACACAGTTATTGGGCTGGTGGTTAGGTGGTTAGGGTGCCGGGCTCATGATCGAGAGGTCATGGGTTCAAATCCTGGTTAGACCCCTACCGTGCTAAGACCCAGCAGTATAAATGGGTACCAGTAAAAAATACTGGGAAGGTAACCTGTGATGGACCAGCAATCAAGAGGAACTCCTAGTTGCTTCTCGCTACAGAAACTGGGATACGTTGTCGTAGTGGTTACAGCAAGAAGGCCCTGGGTTCGAGTCCTGGGCTCGGCCCGGGCATTTCTGTGTGAATCCCCATGCTTCCATGGATTTCCTCTGGGTGCTCTGGTTTCTTCCCTCAGTCCAAAGAAAGCTAATTGGCTGGTCCAGATTTCCGCTAACTGTGAATATGAGTGTGAAAGTTAAAGATAAAAGTTCCAGAATGAAATACAGCAGTTGGTATGACAGGAATTTGACTTCCGTAAGACTCTGAGTTACTGATCAGACGGTCTTAGGTTTAAGTCTCATTACCACAAAGCTGCCCATCATGGGCCCTTAATCCTCATCTGCCCAGATGTATAATGCAGATAGAAATGTAAGTTGCCAAATGCCATGAATGTAAAAGCTTGAGAGCCGTATTTGTTTGAGCAAAGTGAATAAGAGGTCAGATCGCTGGAAATCCTAAAGAATTCAAACACTGCTCTTCAATGTCAAAATTAACATTAAGGTGAAAAACGGCCAACATGTTTAGGAAAGTAGCATAAAGGAAAACTTGAGTACTGAGTTCATGTTATATTCCAGTAAACAAGTAAGTCATGGTGAATTTTACCTTTAAAACAAGTTAATCTCAATCAAAACTCTAAATTAAAATCTGTCTATGTGCAAAACCTTAAAACGATCGCTGCTGTTTTAATGAATTCATGAACGATTATTTGAAAAGTGTATTTCAGAAAGATGATGTCATCAAGACCCAATTTAACATGAAATGTTAATCATCATACATCATTTCTTTCAGTATTTCAGGTGTTTGTTCTTAAATATATAATACCTGGTGTGTATATAGTTTCCTACAACACAGGTAAAGATTTTAAACTAAATCTTTTGACACCTGTAACACAAACCTGTCAATAAATGGCATGAATGTGTCAAAATCCTATACTTGGGTATTAATGACATCATTCGGAGACTCAGCTTCCATAAAATTGCCTGTAACATCCATAAAACCGAAGCTATCGGCTTGAGATCTTTCACACGGAAAGCGTTTAATTTAGCGTTTTGAATGAGAACAACTTTGAACGAGTGCTGTCTTCTCCTTTAAATAGTATGTGGAAGACTCTTCGACCTCTGGAATTAATCATGCGCATTTTTTTCTTCGTTCTCAGTCATGGCTGGGTCCTATTGTGAATCCTGAATTGTATATCAAGACCGATTTAGAGTGCATCTCACCGGTGACAATCAACAAAGCCTGCAACTCTGATATGCCATCAAGTAAGATGGAAAAAGATTTCATCATAAATGACGGCAACACCTCCAGTTTCTCCAACTCCACTTATTTCCTGTCCCAGAGCTCAAAATGCGCCAACATAGTCGATCGGCTGGAGCCATGTTCGGCAGACTGTCCCTACGGTCCGGCTGGAGGAGGCAGCGTCCAAGAGAAACTTCTCCCAGCCACTCATGAGAACGGCCACGACAGTGAATTGAGCACGGTCGGCATGAGCACCCCTTTGGAAACATCCTCCTCGTATAAGCAGCTGCAGAAGTTACGGCTGGACATCCAGAGCCCGGACTCGGGGTTCGCTGGCAGCTCTGAGGAACAAGAGAGCCAGGAGGAATCTGGAAGCGAAGGGCTTCCCAGCCCACCTGTGGTGGATAACACTTTACCTATCAATTGCATCCTAAAATGCCCAGTGCCCCAACAGATAGGATTCCCTCATCTGGGAATTCCACCTGGCTTGACATGGAGCCCATGGAATAACCATCCCTTCACATTCCTGCCTTCTGGCATCTCCAGAAACATTCTGCCAGGAAATTCTGACATCATGCCTTGCGCTGGGATACTAGAGCCCTCTAGTGATGACTATATGCCTGTTAAGAAGGTTCAAGGATGATCATGTGGCACAAGTAATCAAACCCCAGCAAAGAAAGGAACTATGACGAACAATGATCATAGACTTGAATAGAGTGTTTGACGTTGTGTTGATTGTGACAAAGTTCTCAGAATTCCGTGATGCTGCAGGAACAGTAAATCCGTAATAAGTGGACTTAAGGTTATAAAAGGTCTACCATCAGAGGAAAGGTCTGGTGAAATGAACTCAAGGGTAGTTTCTGGCTGGCATTTAAGTACAGTATTTGTTGTGGTCTGGGAAAACTCGTTGACATCGAGTTTCCGCCTGAAAAAACTGACGAGGTGTAAGGACAAATGCTGGGAGAAACGCAGTCAGCTTGCTTAAGAATTTTTAAAAACCTTGCTCGCCAAGTTATCTTCTCTCAGTTCATGCAATGAATTGATCAAGCCAAAGAAATCAGTATGACCGCAATAAGCTTGCGCCATCATGACATCACAGGAATGTTACTCCATATGTAGATTATGTTGTAGATTATGTTTGTGCATATAATAGCTTTCCCAGGCTGCTACACATCGTTTATAGGAAATATATAAGAATATATTAGAATATTAAAAAGTCAATCCATGTGCACAACTACATTGTCTTTACTGACATTACTGTTGCATTGTTTACTAGTTTACAAGTTAGTAAAAATTACAATTTCAGGTGAGAAAGACACCTACTATGTGTTAGCTACATTAGCTAAATTTTTTTCGGTATAAAAAGGAATACTGCAAATAATGGACATCAAATGTATGCTGGCTTGTTGCCCCTTGTTTACCACTACTGCTACTTATTCAAATAGTTGTTCGCATACCGTAGTTAAGTGACCAGCTATAGCTGCAATACTTCCATCATGAGTTCCTGAAATTGATTATATAGATTTATTAATTATTATGTAACATATATTACTATAATATTTGTTATGATGTTCTCTTAGAAGGTGGTTGTTGTTGTTTTGTTGTTTTTTTTGCTTGACTGCAATTTAGTATATGACAGAATTTATTATTATTTTTTTTTACAGTGTTTGAGTTTTATTTAACAATGTACGATATAATCACTGATATACTTCATTGTTTTTGCCTGTGTGGATTTTATAATGCATGTTTCAATATGAAAGTCAATTTGACGTCATGTCATTTTGAGAAATGAACACCGACAGCCTTAATGTTTAACGGAAAGTAAGTCAGATTTTCCGTCACGTCAGTGTCACTGCCTCTGCACAGTATTTACGTCATTCTGTGTGTGCTTTATGTAGGTTTCACTATGAATGCAATTTAAAGACAATAGTCCAACATATATGCGAAATGGACGTTCGTGGTATGGTGTCAGCTGTGCATCTGGGATTCTGTGTGTATCTGACTGTTGAATTGTTTATGAAAAGTGGTACTTTTCTTGAAGCAGAGACAAAAAGAAAGATGAGATGATTGTTTTTCAAATATATTTTTTTGTTAATCCATCTATGCATCCCTATCTGTGTATCAATTAAGGAACAATACCGAACTACCATCTGAGGGCAGTGCTGGCTCAATGGTTGAGGCTCTGGGTGTCTGTTCAGAAGGTTGGAGGTTCACGCCCCCCCAGTATCACCATGCTGCCATTGTTAGGCCCTTGAGCAAGTTGTTTAAATGATATATAATATCATATACATGGATACGGGCGTCTGTTAAATGCTGTAAATGTAAAATGTTCTATCTATGAATTACTTGAGGACCAAAAGTGACCTACCATCCATCTACCAATCATTTGGGACCAATGTGTATCAAGCGATCATCTTTTCATGCATCTAAATTCCATCTGTATTATTTCCATCCATTCATAGTTCCATCTATCCAACTTCTATCCATCTCTTGGGACCAATACATACTTACCTATCAACCATGCATCCATTCATGTATCTAAGCTTCCATACATCTAGGCATTCCTGCAATAATTCTTATTTCCTTTGGCGACAACTTTTAACTCAGTTCTTTCGATCAATGCAATCATCCATCCATACATACATACATCTGTCCAACTGTCCATCAGTTCACCCATCCATACATACATCTGTCCAACTGTCCATCAGTTCATCCATCCATACATACATCAGTCCAACTGTCCATCAGTTCATCCATCCATACATACATCTGTCCAACTGTCCATTAGTTCATCCATACATCCATATATCTGTCCAACTGTCCTTCAGTTCATCCATCCATACATACATCAGTCCAACTGTCCTTCAGTTCATTCATCCATCCATATATCTGTCCAACTGTCCCTCAGTTCATCCATCCATACATCTGTCCAACTGTCCATCAGTTCATCCATACATACATACATCTGTCCAACTGTCCATTAGTTCACCCATACACACATTTGTCCAACAACCATCAGTTCATCCATACATCCAACCATACATCTGTCCAACTGTCCATTAGTTCATCCATACATACATACATCTGTACAACTGTCCATTAGTTCATCCATACATACATACATTTGTCCAACAACCATTAGTTCATCAATACATCCATACATCTGTCCAACTGTCCATTAGTTCATTCATACATACATACATTTGTCCAACAACCATTAGTTCATCAATACATACATACATCTGTCCAACTGTCCATTAGTTCATCCATCCATACATACATCTGTCCAACTGTCCTTCAGTTCATCCATTCATCCATATATCTGTCCAACAACCATTAGTTCATCCATCCATACATACATCTGTCCAACTGTCCTTCAGTTCATCCATCCATCCATATATCTGTCCAACTGTCCTTCAGTTCATCTATCCATCCATATATCTGTCCAACTGTCCATTAGTTCATACATACATCTGTCCAAATATCCATCAGGTCATCCATACATCCATCCATACATCTGTCCAACTGTCCATTAGTTCATTCATACATACATACATTTGTCCAACAACCATTAGTTCATCAATACATACATACATCTGTCCAACTGTCCATTAGTTCATCCATCCATCCATATATCTGTACAACTGTCCTTTAGTTCATTCATACATCCAACCATACATCTGTCCAACAACCATTAGTTCATCCATCCATACATACATCAGTCCAACTGTCCTTCAGTTCATCCATCCATCCATATATCTGTCCAAGTGTCCTTCAGTTCATCCATCCATACATACATCTGTCCAACAACCATCAGTTTATCCATACATCCAACCATACATCTGTCCAACTGTCCATTAGTTCATCCATACATACATACATACATCTGTCCAAATGTCCATATGTTCATACATACACCTGTCCAAATGTCCATATGTTCATACATACACCTGTCCAAATGTCCATACATAGATACACCTGTCCATCTCCCTGTAAAACCTCTTATTCCTGTTGGCAAAGAACATCAATTAATGCTAAAGTTGCTCACACTAATGACCTTACACTAATGAACTTCATATTTTTGGGTTGAGGTCAATACCTTCCTACCTTCCATCCATTCATCTACAGTATATATCCATGTTTGGTAACACTATCTGCACCCTTGGTGCTCATGGTTTTACCCACTTTGCATGCTCAGCTGATTAAAAGTTTTTTTTTCCTCAGAAATCGTGTGTGCTGCTCTGTATAGCGTGCTCAAGATGACGACTCAGCAGGTAGAAAGGTTTGGATTTCCTGCCAGCGAGGCTTAACAACCCGCTGGGATTTCCTGAATGAGGCAACACTGTGAGCAATGCTTTCTTGATGTGCTGAACTCTGTTTCACAATGAAGAAAACATGTTATTCTGAGAAGAGAGATGTTGGTAGAAAATGTTCTCAATACAGGTAGATATGATACAGGAACGTCGGTTACCGTTTTCCTCTTTAAGTCTAGACGCGTAGTGCAGCGTGTCAGAACTACATCCTGGAATACAGACACACTAATAATATATATTTATACCTCTACCAGGGAGGTTATCTTTTTGTGGTTTTGGTTCATGTGCTTGGTAGCAGAATTGGGCAAAAAGTTAGCTGTGGATTTTCATTAAAGGGGACCTGTGGTGAATTTGTATTACTGGCTCTTTAAAACAATCATGTATGACATCAGCGATTCTGTCAGCCAACGTCAGTCTTGCTTCATGTCAAGTACACGCGAGTGCTGAAACACTACTACTACCACTACTAGGCATGCGCAGCGACATGTCGCCTTCTTCATTGGCTGTTCCAGCCCTGGTAGTGACACAAATTCGTTGTTTGGTCCTATTGGCTGGGCTGTGTGCAGCAGACACCAGTCTAAGATAACACATTATCGTCCAGTGCTGAGCTGGGTGTCGCCAGGAAAATGGCGGAGCGCAAAGCATACAGCAGCGCAAACAACAAGCGCAAATAGGACATAACATCGGCACAGGGCCGCACTCTGAAAACGTTTTCTTTCGGACGCAATTCAGTAGCCTGTGAAGACCACTTTAACCCGACCTGCTATCGGCGTGACCTCCAGGCGGAACTACTCGGCACGAAGCCCAGGCTTTAACGTCTATAACCGGACGCTGTTCCTACGGAATCCCTTCATAAAAGTCAAAGAATGACGACAAAAGGAACCAGTAAAAGGTAAGAGCTTTTAGTATGCGGGGAGTTTCGTCACCTAAAAAGTCACTCGCTGCTTGTTTACTTGCGCTGGACGACCCGAAACAACGGGTTCACATCACTGCCTGGAAAAAATGTTCGTTCTGCATTGGTTCAGCCGCCGCTAGTAATCCACAGGATAAAATGATCCAGTATAGAGCTTTTAATGGTCATTTATGTTAAAATAAGCTCTGCATCCCTTAAACATATTCAATTATTCTTAAATGATGATCAATAGCGCTACTCTTTACATTTCTGTCAGAGGCTGGGCTTTGGACAAGGAGGACTCCATCAGATTTTGGAGATGGTACAGATCAAATTCTGGATCCAGTTGGTTTTTTAAAGGATTTTTTAACATTGTGGTAAGTATGGTATTACAGCAGGTCAAGCAGGGAGTGTTACTTGTTTATTTTGGGGTTTTTTAATATTGTAAGGCCTCAAATTAATATTTCAAGCTCTCAAATAATGTGACCTTCTTCTTCTTCTTCTTCTTCTATTGTGTTGTGGTTATTGTTGTTCTGAGATGTCTGGCTGTGAGATTGGATGAAATCAGGTTATGGCAACACAGTATGCTGTGGAACAGTCACTCTAGCCATTTTGTGAATTGGTTTAAGAGTGATCTGAGGTGACTCTAGTACTTTATTCCAGGACTGAAGTTG
This sequence comes from Neosilurus mollespiculum, assembly GCA_030014195.1. Classification (NCBI taxonomy): domain Eukaryota; kingdom Metazoa; phylum Chordata; class Actinopteri; order Siluriformes; family Plotosidae; genus Neosilurus; species Neosilurus mollespiculum. Next base: position 2,808,896 of record JAQMYF010000021.1, on the reverse strand, counting down.
AATTGCAATATTCAGGATTAAATATTAACAATCTTTCATTTTTATGGTTCGCATCCTGTTTGCCAATCTGATCTGATCATTGATCCGAAATGATCTGATTTCACTTTTTTGAATCTTGTTTCCACAACAAAACCATTTCATATCCACCAATTAGATCCCTAATGAGATTAAAGGGGCGGTGTCATGGCTGTTTAAAAAAATAATTACAAAAATAGTACAAAATATCATGAATGGTGTTATAAAACAAGAGATAATCGTTCATATAGATAGAAATTTGGTTTATAAAGGATAATAGACATGAACTGGGTTCGTGTATTAAGTTTACTAGGGGTTCGCAATGGGATCTCAATCTTTGGAAACTGTTCAGCAACACAAAACTTTTCAAACAGTCCATGTTGTGTCCATCCACCACATACCGGGCTCAAAATCTCGTTTTGGTTTGCAAGCTGGAATTTAACAAATATAGACAAGTATTTTGGCCGTTCGTGGCATATTTAGATGACTTACTGAATGGCAACTAAACTTGGGTAAAAGTCACGACACAACTCTTTTAACTTGTGGTCTCAATATTTTTTTTCCACACCTTATTTAAGAAAAAAGTTTTTAAAAAATTAAAAAAAAAAAAAAAACTTCCACTTTAGCAGCTCTAGCATTAACATACATTAATCACTGAATCTGATGGATTTGCATTTGGATTTTCCAACAAATTGCTGATCTCTCTCCCTCTCTCTCTCTCTCTCTCTCTCACGCTAAATAAATTCAAAAATTTCATTCCTATTTAAATTAAAGAATAAACTCAGCATCAAATCGTTCCCAGTGCTTTGGACCAGCCACATCCTGTATTACAACTGACTGTTCACGATGCTTCCTAGCTACCTTCCCTGGCGGCTGTTATATAAATAGCTAAGAATAACATGAGTATACAAATTGACTCTCTAATACTGAAACCTCACTTGTGTCAATGTGAAAAATGAAAGCTAAAAATAAAATGCGATTCATTCAATTGAAATCCAGTTTGCATATTTATAGCTCTAACTTTCTGAGAATAAAAGTGTACTAGGTTATTTTAGTAGGGGTATTTTTTTTATTTTTTTTGGCTTATTATAGTATGGACCGATGCTAAAATGCTACCCCCTGGTGGAGCAATTGGTTACTGCATCCTTGATTTGGAGAGGTCAGGTATATTTATTGTTCAGGTAAAGGACTCTGGTACTTTTTTGTTTGTTTGTTTGTTTTTTGTTTTGTTTTTTTCTTTCGATTCAGCCTTATAGGTAAAAACTCATTTATTTAATTTAAAATATTGCCAATGTGAACACATTATGATATCCAAGTCACAGAAAAACACTTGTGGTATGCTTCTCATTCCATTTATCAATTTTTTTCGGGGCAGCTGTGGGTTAATGGTTAGAGAAGCGAGTTTGGGAGCAAAAGGTCGCTGGTTCGATTCCCGAACCAGCAGTAAAAATGTGTGGCGATGGCGAAGTGAGCTGCACCTTCCCTTCCTCCACCTTCATAGCTGAAGTGCCCTTGAGCAAGGTACCTAACCCCCAACTGCTCACCAGGTGCCCCAATCTGTGGCAGCCCACTGCTCTGAGTGTGTGTGTGCACTCTGGATGTGTTAAATGCAGGGGCAATCGTTTCCCTTGTGGGTTTAATACAATATAGCAAAAAAAAAATCAACAGAGTTTTTGAAAATTGTAAGCTTGTAATGTTTTTATTCACTAAATAAGATATCCTGACACAACAAAGCAAACCAATCATTTTCATTCATTCTTTCATTTTCTAAGTCGTTTAATCCTAATTAGGGTCGCATGGAGGCCAGCTCCCATCTCAGCTGACTCTGGGTGAAGGCGGGGTACGCCCTGATCAGCTCGCCAGGCCATCGCATTCACACTCGCTCACACCTAGGGGTGATATGGAACAGCCAGTTAGCCTACTGTGCATGTTTTTGGACTGTGGGAAAACCAGAGCACCCGGGGGAAACCCACGCAAGCAAGGGAAGAACATGCAAACTCCACACAGAAGCTCCCCAAGCCTGGGAATCGAACCCGGGACCTTCTTGCTGTGAGGCGGACGTGCTAATCACTGCGCCAATATTTATTGGTTTTAATAACTGTTTATTTGGTAAATGCCATAATTAATATTTAATATACGCAGTTAAAGATCTTATTAGTGTTAAGAACCCTAATGATTTCTTTACGTAAACAATAAATACCGTACTAAGAAAATCAGGCTTGAAGAGAGTATAGCTACAAATCGAATACTTTTTGTTAAAAAAACATGTAGTTCGAGAGAGATTGGTGGAAATATAGATGATAATATTACATCACTGTAATGACAGCTAGTTACCAAACTAAATAGCCAGTACACTCTGTAGGTTTGCGTCCAATTTAGTTAAAAAGTCAATATTCAAAGAAAAACATTGTTGTTTTTGCTCCCAATAGTGCAAATCTCTGTTAAAAGAGAGAGAGAGAGAGTTAACGAGGTTGTTGTGTGCTGATATCTTGTCCTTCGTTTCCTGCTTGTCACCAGTGTTTCCCTCGTCCCTCGGAGATGACGTCCTCAGGGGCCGCGCGTGTGTAAAACTCAGACCAGCCGCCATCATATATGCTCACGTTAGGCTGACCACAAACGTGGGCGGCGAGGGCGACGTGACAGGCCGTCACTGCTGAGCCACAGGTGACGCATAGTGGGCGCTGCAGATCGACGCCAGCTTGATGAAACAGCGCCTTCAGCTGGTCTGGAGGAAGAAACAGGCCCGACGGTGCCAACAAAGATGTAAACGGTATGTTGATGGAGCCAGGGATGTGACCAGGTTCGGTGTCTAACACACACACACACACACAGCAAATGCTTTAAATGATTTAGAACTTTATATTTCATCGGTTAATAACAAACTAATGCTATTTTTAACCCTTTTAACATTTAAAAATCTACTTTTATTACATGGCGGCATGCTGGCGCAGTGGTTAGCACGTCCTCCTGCTACTCCAGTTTCCTCCCACAATCCAAAAACATGCACAGTAGGCTGTTCCAAGTCACCCCTAGGTGTGAGACTGAGTGTTAATGGTTGTGTGTTGGCCCCGCGATGGCCTGGCGAGCTGTCCAGGGTGTACTTCGCTCTCGCCCAGAGTCGGCTGAGATAGGTTCCAGCCTCCCCGCGATCCTAATTAGAATTAGGCGGCTCAGACACTGAAAACAACAACATTCACAGAGGTTGACCGCATACAAACCCCGGACCCTGCGGGTTAGTGCATGTTCGCACGTATTCAGGCCGTTTTCAGCTAAATGACGCGAGCACTCTAAGCACAGCAACAGTATACCATAAAAGATAAGCCAGCTGTTTATTATTTACTCACTGTTTGATAAGGCTAACCGCTGCACAGTTTAACTAAACTGATTGTGGAGATCCACTAAAGATCACAAGTCCACCTTTGATATGATCCGACAGAGACAGAGTTTCTTTGCTTGTGTAATTACTTATGGGGGATGGGGGGGTGGGGGATGGGGGATGGGGGGGCTAAAAATGCTAAACAAACATTTCATGCACGAAAACTTCACCCTGTCAACAACTACACGTTTTTGAACCAATCCCTGAGCTGCAAAGTTACCGAAAATAAATCAATGTCGTTCGACCAATCAGAGTTCCAAAGAATTCAGTGTGGTCGTGTCATGTCAGTTTCTGGACAACGGTACCCTTTATTAGGGTCACGGAGGGGCTGCAGCCCATGCCAGCCGACTTATGGAAAAGCCGGGGTTCACCCTGACTAGCTGGCCGGACCACCGCAGGGCCAACACATATACAACCATTCACGCTTACGTTCACACCAAAGGGCAGTTTGGAACAGTCGGTTAACCTAATGTGCATGTCTTTAGACTGTGGGATACGGTGGCCGGGAAGTGCAAAACAAAAATACATTTTCCGAAAACAAATTTACAAACGACTGCCTTCTTACGGAAAGGGAATGTACTAAATCCCGGAAGTGATGACATGAGTCACTCAGTGTGTTCTGGCCGGAAGTTTACAAATGTAGTTATTAAACTGTGTTAGGAA
>JAQMYF010000021.1:2786106-2797465 GCA_030014195.1 Neosilurus mollespiculum | reverse complement strand
TTGTCAGGAATGACATTTCAGTTGATTGCAATCCAGAACCTCACCACTAGATACAGCTAAATCTTACACACTGTGCCTTTAAGGATTCTTCCACCGTAATACCCGGTCACTAAACAACAATTTAAAGGGTACCTGGGGTGAATTAGTCCCCGCCCCTATACTCACGTTCATGGCGCTGTTGATCTTGGAGACCGTCTCGTCGTCGGTGGGGAACTGATAGATCTGCACACCGTTGCTCACCAGCTCGCTCATGATCTTAATTTTAAACTTGTGCAGCTCGCTTTTCGAGATGGTGTCCGCCTTCGCAATAACTGGGATGATGTTCACCTTTAAGAAATAAATACATCAGTAAAAACACACACAACACCGCACCAGATGTTAGCACTGCAGCCGTCTAGACAAACAGAAAAATCTAAACAAACACAAAGAACAGCAGTAGTTCAACAGGATCAAATGCATTCTACCAGAAACAGCTTATTATTACGTGGCTCATTCGAATAGTCAACTCTGATTGGTCAATCCGGCGACCTGTTATTTCTTTAAAACACATAACTTGTGAGTAGACAGTCGCTATGGAGTGCGTTATTATATAAAGCAATAAAATCCCTTTAAAATCCTTTCTAATCAATATTTTGACGAATTACTGACCCATGTACTCATCAAAGTCCTGAAATTACCACCAATCAGCTGCTTAATGTGGGCAGGCTTTTCTGTTTGGTGAGTAATTATGCACCACCCTGGTGGGTTTACGTGTACCAAAATAGGCCTCATGTAACAAAACATTTCAAAAGACTGTCCTGAATTCTCGGTCAGTGTTCAGTTGAAGTCTATTCAACCAACCAACCAACCAACCATCCAACAGCCAATCAACGGTGGCACAGTGGCGCAACGGTTAGCACGACACAGCAAGAAGGTCCTGGGTTCGAGTCCCGGGCCGTTTCTGTGTGGAGTTTGCATGTTTCCCCCCGTGCTTGCATGGGTTTCCTCCGGGTACTCCGGTTCGGGTACTCCAAAAACATGCACAGTAGGCTAACAGGCTGTTCCAAATCGCCCCTATGTGTGAATGTGAACGGTTGTATGTGAATTTGCCCTGCAATGGTCTGGCGAGCTGTCCAGGGTGTACCCCACCTTCACCCAGAGTCGGCTGAGATGGGTGCCAGCCAAAGTGTTTTAAAAAAAACGGGGATATGAAAAAGCCAACTGGGTGTAGTGGTTGGGGTGCTGGGCTCGTGGTCAATAGGCTGTGATTTCAAATCCCCACCATACTAAGACCCCTGGGCAAGACCTCAACCACAAATGTGCCTTTGTTCACCCGGTAGTATCAACGGGTACACCGGCAAGTACTGGTAAGGTAACCTGCGAATGGACATGCATCCCATCCTGGGGGAGTTGAATCCTGGGGGAGTCGCTTCATGCTACAGAAATCGGGATAACGTCCGGCCTGAGGGGTGCAAAAGCTACCTACCTCCCCTCAACTTCTAAATGCAGTTAAAGATTTTACCCCAGCCACAACTGCTCTCTCTCACACACACACACACACACACAGAGAGAGAAAGTAAGGATAGTTGCCCTCTTAAATGGCTTGAAGACCCGTGAACCACGATGCCAACACTAATTGAGTCCTACTGCCAGCATTTCTAAGGTGGAAACACCCACTGAGTGCCAACCATGAAACCACACACCCACCCAAAAATCTCACAAACACCACACTACACAGACATTATATAAACAACACACACCACACCCACACACAATATCCTCATACAAGCTCATACACAGAGCAGCGGACCTAAATCCTACAGATGCAGAAAAATGTTAGCAATGTGAAGCCCTCCCTCGCTCTTTCATCCTCCGTCGCCGCCACAGGCACTTCCCAGAACGACCGAACTGAAGCGGCAAGCTTTCGCAAGACATTTTTACTCTCGGACATGCACCCAGGCGGATTTAGCATTTTGAAGAACTCTTGAGAAATCAAGGAGGCCATCTTAACACGAATTAGCATCCACGCAGCTGATGGGGCTATAAGGAAGCAGGGCCGTCGCCTCTAAATAAAGTGTTACGTAAAACCAGGACAGAGTGTGAACTTAGATCCGGGTGGAGATTTAGTCTCCTACATCAGGAAGCTGGTGGCTTTAAGCATTTTCTCGTATCGCCTGTCTTGTTAGTTCGATTATCCGGTTAACGAGTTCATGTTCCGTGCTCCTGTTAACGTTTACTGTTAGAGTGGTTGAAGTTATAATGGGTGATTTTTATTCTGTGCGAGTCTGAGCAGTGGTGTATGAGCCTTTTTGTTTTGGGAGGGGGTTCAGTTTCGTTATTAAAGGGAACCTGTGGTGAATTAGTGTTACTAGCTATTTGGCGAAAAGTTCCCACAACATTCTTGCCCCGTGTCAAAGTACGTGTGAGTGCTGCGACCCTGGGCATGTTTAGAGACATTGCCTTCCTTATTGGCTGGTAGTGACGCAAACTCGTTGGATTGGTTGGGCTGCATCATTGCCCCCGTGCATCATAACACCTTATCTTTTGTGTTCCTAAACCAACAGACGACAGGAAAGCAGAGCTGGAAAAACCTAGACTGCGGGAGCCATTTTGGATTCACCGCCACGCACATCTCTGGCGGCACTCTCGTCCTCGGAGTCACTAGAATGTGATGTCTCCACAAGACTCCTCCCTCTCTTGATCAAACAGGTCCTCATTTCCTCCAAATTGCTATGAATCAAGAAAAATTTAATTAGCTGCTGTATTAAATGTATTCCGCTACCCACCTTGCTGTCTAGTTTCTTCATGGTCACAAGGTCGAGGGATTTCAGCGAGTGTCCAGACGGTGCGATGAAGTACAGGCAGGCGTGGATGCGTGAGTCATGGTAGTTGTGCAGCGCACGCTTGATCTTCAGCTCTTCTTGGAGGTAGGACTCGAACTGCGTGTCGATGTAATCCACCACGTGCTGGTAGCTGGAGAACCAGATGTTTCTGTTAACACTTAAATAAAAAACGTCTGGAAAAATAGCTATGAAACATACAAGCTGGTTCGACCAAAAGTATGTGGACACCTGAAGTTCATACCCACATCTGGTGGTATTTCTACAGAACATGTGTAAGATTTTCAGCGAGCTCACGCGGGCATCGACAAACTCTGGTATCCTGTACAAAGCCACGACCTCAACCCCTAACTATACGCCTTCGGGATCAACGCCACTGTCTGACATCACTCCCTCTTGCACCGTCTCACCTATCTTGCTTGTTCATCTGGTCACCGAACCCCACCGTGTTGACGATGGTGAGCTTGAGACGCACGTTGCTCTCCTGAAGGTCATACGTCTGGGCGCGGAGCTTGACACGTGGCTCGAAGTGAGACGACTCGAAGTTCTCGAAGTTGGTGTTGAACAGCGTGTCCATCAAAGTGGACTTCCCGATACCGGTTTCACCTGTTGGCGAAATAACACGTCCACGGGTAACACATGATAGGGGAGTGTTTACCGTGACAACGACCAACTAAATCTGAAGGCGTGCGGGTCATAGTAAAGATAATAAAATAAGATGAAAAAAGGAAAACAGAAGGAATGATCTGAGCGAGTCACCTATGCAGAGGATGTTGAAGCAGAAGCCCTGACTGGTGGATTTACTGACCAGCTGCTCTGGAAGGCTGTCAAAGCCAACGTGACCAGACAGAGATAAAGGACGTGCATTTCCCTCCTGTTCAAGAAAAAAAAAAAAACATTATAAAAACTTCATCGAAAATTTATTTAGCACACACACATTAAAGCTGAACAGTTCCACCTGTGAACCGACGGGATCATGACGGCTCTGTGTGAGAGCTGGTAGTTCCCTCGCCGTCTTGGTGGAAGGCCACGAAAGAACAGAAGACGGCATAAACCGACGACTTTGCAGGCAAAAATGATGGCTAAAAATAAAGCCACGATCTGGAAAGCTTAGCCACAGTGTTGCCTTTTTGTGTGTGTGTTTGGGACATGGTCCATAAGGACAACACCCTTTTATAAAGAGTCAAACAGTTCTAACACTGAACACTGTCCTTCTGGTAAACTTGAGCAGGGATAAGTACAAAGAGGGAAAGTGGGGGGGGGGGGGGTGCAAATGTTTTAACACCATGATATAATAAGATATTATTAATAATAAAAGACACCATCACATAGCATAAAAAAGAAAAAAGAAATTACTTTCATTTTACTTATGCTGTCATATTCAGTCAGTCCGAAGTCCCTGCTTGCACTCAGCACTAATAAACACTACATTTTTTTAACCAGTACACTGTGATGAGAATACCTAACAACCCCCCCGTGATTGCTGAGATACAGATGCTACTTCTGAGTCTCCAGCGATCCTGATCCTCCTGCTTTCTGAATCTTGTGATCCGTCCTGATGTGCTACTACTGGTTGTAGTTCTCATTTCAGAAGCCCCTCGCTCCTGCTGACGATGATCCATATGGACTCAAATATACACTCAGAAACTGTGAAGATGACTTTTCGCTGTTGGTGATATAAACTCTTATATTAAAATGATTTAGGAATAAAATTACTGTTACAGTTATAAGAGAACAAACTGGACTTCATGTTAAACTCTAGTGAAGTTTCTGCTACATGGTTTGTATCTTTATCTGGTTTTACCCAAATGAGGATGGGTTTCCCTTCTGCGTCTGGTTCCTCTCAAGGAAGTGTTTTCTAACCACCGTCGCCGTGGGCTTGCTCATTGGGGATGTGTTTAAATTCTTTATCAAATTTGTTTTTACTATGTAAAGCTGCTTCACGACAATGTCAGTTGTAAAAAGTGCTATAGAAATAAAACTGAATTAAATTCAATATTCAGCCGCTTCATTGGATGACGCAATTTTAATTGTGTGGCTGGTTTGCACCTGTATCCTCCAAAATACAGCGTATTCCTGTGTATGGACATTGTTTTATGGCAGAAAGGCATTTATTTTAACACTTATGCTAAAAACTGATTAAGTTTCATTACATTCTTATGATAAATGGGTTTTTTTAAAGCCCGGAAATTACCATCAGGCACCTGCGATGTCTAGCGGCCACGTATACCAAGTTTGTCGCTCTATAAGGACTGGGACGTAAAAGAGGAGGGAAACACTTCACTATTATTACACTAACTAACCTACAAATCATATCAAAGAAGAAAAGTGTTTCTCCAGGAAGAAGACCGTAATCCTGACAATGCTTACCCATAAGGCCCTTAGTTTTCAGATGTGATGTAAAGAACAAGAAACCACAGCAAGTTTTTCTTTAACAACAGTTCTTTAACTGTTACACAAACAACCTCGAAAAGTTGTGAGCAGGGAGCTGAAGAAACACTGGGCCATACTGAGCGAATGGACTTCAAGCCAATGGCTGGGTTTGTCACTTCATAGCATCATCCCTAATTTGAGAATTGCGAAAGATCTGAATTAAAATGTCACTCGTCATGCTGTCACTAAAATCTTAAGGTAGGCTCACATGATACTGACGTTGGTACCAACGTGTCCCAGGGCTGCACTGATCTTTCAAATATTTTAATCATGCTGAAAATCATATAAATCAGAACCAAGATCGGTATCATGCGAGTCTACCTTTAGCTCACCTGCCGCACCCCATTCTAAACTTGGAACATCAGGCGGTGTTACAACACATCGGGTTAAACGATGGCAGAAACTCTTTTTTTTTTTTTTTTTTAACTTCCTATTAAGGACGGAAGGGCATCTCTAAAACGCATACGTCATTTTCATTTCATCCGGAGGCAGGGCAAATATGTGCACTGTCTAAATATGTTTGAACAAATGTTTTAATTCTTCAAGTCGGGACAGATTTTAGATTTTAGCCAAGCTTTAAGAACCCTTCCCACTTCTTGTGTTTAGATAAGCATGCCATTACACACATACACACAACAGCACTCTGGGGCTCGTCGCCATTTGGGACGATATGTTTATCCCTGCATTCCAGAGACAGGGGTCAAGTTTTGGGGGGCAAATCTGGAATGTTAGAAAGTTAGGCACAACCAAGATTTTACAGTCCCGATGAAACTGCTTGAGAATGATTTACAACCAATAGTGTTTGAGATATGCGCCCTCCGTGAGAAATCTTAGCGAGACTGATAAATAAATACGAACAGGGAGGAATTTAACAGCCGTGGTTTTTTTTTTCTGAAACGAACAAACCCCAGCTAATAATTCTCCTCCAAGAAATAGTTTGAAAGGGGGACAATGTTTATAACCCTGGGTTTACACTGGGGCACGATGTCCACGATTCAAAATTGCATGGAGCGCCACGAATTATGAGCACGCCTGGGGTACAAAAAGGAGGCGGGGCGCATCCAAGAGATGAAACTTTAAGGAATCGTGTTTCCAAGTTCATCAAGATCCCGTACAATGGCGCATGAGGGTCTGTTAATGTGTACTTCTCTCACGGTTGGCGTCAAATCCTAATAATCATGGGCAATTTTTTTTCCCCCCATTTTTCTCCCCTAATTTAGTCATATCCAGTTCCCACCCATCAACTTTTGCCTTCCCTATCACACAACCACCACTGACCAGGGAGGGGCGTAAGCAAGCACACGCCCCCTCCGTGATATGCGATGCTGCAATCCGCCTCTTTTCGAACTGTTGCGCATGCGTATTTGGGGGCGGCCTAACACACTCGGAGGGAAAGCGCTATCCGCCCCCTCGTACAGATGAGCTCACAGACGCCCATGATTGGCTGGTGATCACTGTGAGCGACAGGGAAGTGAGCATATGCCATCCCTCCCTCCCGTGAGAACTCGGCCAATTAGCTCCCATTGACTCCCGGTCACGGATGGCTGTGGCATCAACCTGGATTCGAACTTGCGATCTCAGTCATGGGCAAATTTTTGACAGTCAAACGCGATCACCACAAACCCAACAAGTTCCCTCAAGATCATCACAAATCCACTAAACTCCCTCAAGATCATGATTCAATCCCAGGACCCGCCACGCACCTCACAATTCTCCAAAAATCTCAAGAGATCGCGGACATCCGTCACGCCACAGTAAAAAAAAAAAACCCCATGGTAAGACACGTAACCGAACCATGATTTCTGCTATCAAGCTGCTACTGTAGAGCAAGACACGCCCCAGGGGCGGGGCATGCATGTTCTGGAGAGCATTTAATTGGATGGATGCAAGACTAGTACAGGTTGTGTCATCAGAAATAGTTCACTCTCCCATGTTTTCGAAATATTTCACCTCTATTGATTTTATTGCCGCCGGTTTATTTTTTTTTCTCGTCCAAATACTGGAAAATGTGTAGAGGAATTACGTACAGTTATCAAAGGGAAAGGAAATAATTGTATAAAAATGCACTGCTGACAAAAACAAAATAAAAAAATTCCGTTTAAAAAAAATAGTTTACTTTTTTTCCAGGGGTAAACAACAATAAAAATAAATAAGAAGTAAACCTAAGATGTTATCAGCACAGGTAAGATGAATACTTATAATAAAATAATATAAAAAGCTCCCTTTGGTTCTCTTCATTAGTAAAGTAAACATTATTAAGTCATAACTTTAGACATGGCAGACTGCTGAATGGGTTAAATATGGATTTACTTTAAGGGATTTTTCTCCTTGGACATGTAGTGTATTAGACAGGGCCTACAAGCCATAAATTACACCTAATGTAGTGCACTTCTCTAATTAAAGTTCAAACCAATTAAGATTTATCCAATGCTAATCAAACTTGCTAGCTAGCTAGCTATCTTCCCACTTAGCTAACCAACACTGGAGCTACTGAAGAAAAACAAAACTCCTAATAAACTTACCCCCTGTCGAGCAACATCAGACGAAGCCATGTTATATGTTAAATAAACACCTCGTTTCTTTTAAACATGAAAATTATTTATATTTGGAAAAAGTACCGACATGAAAGAGGCGGGTGAAGCCAATTGAAAAAGTTTGGAGGAGAAACGATTGGAATGCAACAGGAACGTACCATTCCTGAAGAACGCCCTTCCACGACCGGGTGAATCTCTGCCTTCATGGTTTTAAAAAAAATACCTCGGTAAAACACCTTTTACTTTAACAGTAAACTAAAACTACCTGGTGGAATCAGTGCAATGATCTGAATAATTATTATCAGGCTTTAAAATGGTTGACATGACGTTTCACGAGTTAGCTCTCACTCAACCTCCCCCACCGCGTCTACATTGGTACGCTCCAAACCAGATAAACTCTTGGAAAACGTAACAGTATTGGTGGGGAGAAACTGGCGTCCATTTTGGCTCTACAAGAAGCGCCTATGCTTATCAAGCTTGGTGTAGTTGAGAGCCAATAAGGCGTCCAAACGGGTACAGTTTCATTAAGGAGGAATTAAAGGGCGGGACGTGTTTTTGTCTGGCTGCAGCAATGAATGAAGACGTGGTTGCTCCGCTTACTGGCAATGCTGGGGATTAGCAGCAGGATAACGAGCCAAAATAATGGGAGGATCCAGAAATGGGGCGAGCATCGGATTGTTTATTTGGATCTGTAAATAGAGGTCATTTCCATCGCCATGGATGTCACGGATCCTGATAAATGCATGTAAACAACGCCTAATGGACCGTGATGTGTTGTTCTGATGGCGACTGAATGCACGCAAGAAGCGGTTTTATGTTTTCTGTCGGAGAGAGGAGGGAGAGTGAGGAACGCAGATTTGATAAACCACTTCCGATCCTTCATTTCCACCGAGCCCGAGAGGAAAGCTGCTGTTAAAAAGGCGTTTAAGGGCTACGTGGACAGTGTGGCGGTGGTGCAAGTGGAAAATGGTGAGAAATATGTCTGTCTGAGAAAAAGATTCAGAGGGTCGGTGAAACAGGGAGGGGATGATCATCATGGACCGGACAGCGCCACCGTCCTGGAGACGGGACTCAGCGCTGCTGTTACCCATGGCAACCACAGGGACGACTGCCTCACGCCTGTCAAACAACTCAACACCACCATCCCGTCGGAGAGCAAAGACGAAAAACAAGAAATTCCACCCGCCGCGTCGGTGTGCGCAGGTGCGCGCGCACCTCGGAATATTACTCAGACCTGTCCGGATGGCTCGGGATCCGGATCGGCTTCACGTCCGTGCGCTTCAAGCCTGCACGAACCTGTGGGGGGGGCGGAAATGGGGGCTCACCACGCCGGAACCCGCAGGTCTGATCAGAGGTCCGAGGAACCTCACGTGACACGCGCTCCAAACTTCGCCGTGACTGATGCGTCTCGACCGCCGGCGAAGCAGAACCATCTCCCATGTTTACCCGCGGATACCCAAGCCCGAAGCGAGGGCAGGGCTGATCCGAGTCACCCACAGGGGGAGTCAGCACCGAGAGGAGCAGGGAGTGGATCGCCGCGTGTCGGGATCGTCTCGTGCGACGGCGGAGCGGAGGACGGACGCTCGGATTGCGACAGCAACGCATCCAAAGGGAGTCGGAAGAGTTTCATCGAGCACATGATGAGCAGCTCGCCGCAGGTACGACGCAGCCTGGTGCACCGGCACAGCCGACACGCGGACGCCGACGCGTCGTCTGTGCACTGTGAGCTAGACAGCGCCGCCGTCGCGACGCTGGATCCGGTGGAGCACGAGTGGATGATGTGCGCCTGCGACGGTGAATGGGACAGCCTGCACCGGCTGCTCAGCAGCGAGCCCAACCTCATCTCCAAGAAGGACTTCGTGACCGGCTTCACGTGCCTGCACTGGGCGGCCAAGGCGGGTAAGCACGAACTGCTCGCCCGGATCGTGAACTTCGCGCGGCAGCGCGGCGTGGCGCTCGACGTGAACGTGCGCTCGGGCGCCGGATACACTCCCCTCCACCTGGCAGCCATGCACAACCACGTCGAGGTGATCAAGCTGCTGGTGGGCGCGTGCGACGCCGACGTCCAGGTGCGCGATTACAGCGGAAAGAAGGCGAGCCAGTATCTGCGCAGCGGCGTCGCGCGAGACGTCCTCGACATCACCGGCGTCGCCGACGCTGCCTGCGAGGAGCTCGCGATCGGAGACGAGGCGGCCCGGTGGAAGCTTCCCCGAGCTCTCCAAGCCAACCTGAGGCTGCTGGGTCGCAGCGTCAGCGAGGAGGACGACCGCGACTGCGTCGGGGGTCTCGCCAGGGACAGACCACTTCGCAGGAAATCGTCGTTCAACAAGCTGAAGCCCAGGCTGAGTAAGGTGCGCGCGGGGATCACGCCGATCGTGCACAGCACTTCTCACTTTGAGCGGCTCGAGGGAGCGACGGCTCCCATTTCCGGTCTGTTTAGAAATAGACCCAAATCTAACCTGTTTGGTTGATTTTGCACTTGCAGAGACTTCTCAGACTTGCTGCTCTCTCTCTCTCTCTCTCTCTCTCTCTCTCTCTCTCTCACACACACACACACACACTAACAGACAGTGGGAGTCATGAACAAAAAAGGGGTCCAATAAGCTGCATTAACCTGCCAGGGGGGCAAAATGTACCCCTTGCACACCTGCTACAGGGTGAATATTCCTAGTACAAAGAAAACACCTCTACACCCACCACCAGCACCTGATACTGAAAGATGCTGAAGTGTAAAAGTTTGTATCCCCTGGGCGTCTAAAGGAAAAAGAATTTATCTGCAAACAAATTAATGATGTTTTATTCAAAACTTGTTACACACTAACACCCAAATCTAAGGTCGCACTTTTCTTTCCTTTTTTTTCTTTCTTCTTCTTTTCCTTTCTTTTTTTTTTCTATTTTTTTTTTAATTATTTTATTTTTTTCCCCAAACAAAAAAAACAGAAAGTTGTACCCCACTGAAATGTTCGGAAATCCTGAAATGTAATTTATTTTGTTTAATTCAAGAAGGTGTCTAAGTTGTGTTTAAGTTGCAGGCATGCTCAAACCTTTCCCTTGTTTTCCTCAAAGTAGCCGACATGAAACTGTGAAAATGAAGCTGAAAAAAACACTTTTAAAAAGATAATAGACTGTTTAGAAAAGCTGCCATTCAAACACAAATGCAGCAGATAAGTAAAAAAAAAATCCAAGTAAGCTTTGCGTAAAAATTAGAATAAATATATAAATAAACAAGAACAGGGCGGCACGGTGGCGCAGTGGTTAGCACGACCGCCTTACAGCGAGAACGCCCGGGTTCGGTTCCCGGGTTTCCTCTGGGCACTCCAGTTTCCTCCGACAGTCCAAAAACATGTACAGTAGACTAACTGGCTGTTCCACATCACCCCTAGGTGTGTTTGTGTTTGTGTGTGTGTGTGTAAATGGTTGTATGTGTGTTGCCCTGCGATGGCCAGGGAAGCTGTTCAGGGTGTACCCTGCCGTCGCCCAGAGTCGGCAGAGATGAGCGCCAGCCTCCCTGCGACCTTAATTAGGATTAAGTGGCTTAGAAAATGATTGAATGAATAAACAAGAACATCCACT
>JAQMYF010000021.1:2753114-2785629 GCA_030014195.1 Neosilurus mollespiculum | reverse complement strand
GCGCCAGCCTCCCTGCGACCTTAATTAGGATTAAGTGGCTTAGAAAATGATTGAATGAATAAACAAGAACATCCACTCACTCACTCATTTACTGAACCGAGTAATCCTATTATTAGGGCCACGGGGAGGCTGAAGCGATTTCCTCCACTACAAGCCCATCCCAGCCGACACTGGGCGAAGGCGGGTTACACCCTGAACAGCTCACCAGAGCATCACAGTACCAACACGCACAATTATTCACACTCACACTTACACCCAGGAGCAATCTGAAACAGTCAATTAGCCTAACGTGCATGCCTTCGGACTGTGGGAGGAAACCGGAGTACCCGGAGGAAACCCACTCAAGCACAGGGAGAACATGCAAACACCTGAGCCTGGGACTTGAACCCAGGACCTTCCTGCTGTCAGGTGGACGTACAAACCACTATGCTACCGTGCCGCTGTTAATAGAGACATGTTAGTTAAATGACATCACGTTTAAAAATGAACACTAACACTTTTCCGACCTTTTATGACAAAAGGAACATAATTTTTTTTAAAAACTTCTTTTTTGAAGTGTGGGAATACAAACTTTTGCACTCAGTTATATAAGTTAATGTGGAATATTTTGAATATGATGCTTTTTTTAAACACATATTAGCATTGTCAACATTTATTACTTTACTGTAAACCGACCCTCCTCTGAACCTCATCCTGAAATTAATATCCAAATATTTTTTTTACAAAAATTTGTATCGGAATTGTCATCAGCTTAATTTGTGTTCAAGAGAAAATGTGGTGAACAGAGCCATCAAAGCAGCACTATGTAGGCGAGAGACTGTCCACCATGTTTACTGCCATAAATATCACTCCAGTAAAAGAATAAAACGAGAGCAGGTGAAGACCGTAAGCATGCGGTGGGTTGGTGATCAGAGCTGATGTAGAATATCAAGTATCGTACTTGAATAGAAAGAAAAATGCGTTGAAGTGAGACGGATGTAGGACAGACATGCGACCTTGTCGTGTTATGTGGATTTCACTGATAATGTTTATTCGATGAAAACGTCTCACTGGTTAAAAGGTTGGTTAAAGCAGGCGTCACATGGAGGCGGCACTGACGGGGGTATGGCGCGGTTCCAATCCATGCTGGAGCGCAGTGACATCATCTCAACATCGTGATGGTGTTCGGTGTTTTCACAGCGGTCCTCAGAAACCATGTATAGCCTAGCCGCCGTGTTGTCACCTTTCTACACCTTTCTGAACCGCGTTTAAAAGTAGCTAGCGATTCAGTAGCTGTTTGTGACGTTTTCACCTACTGCTTACGATTGTTTTGCCACACCGCTGTCATTTTTTAGCAGTCCAGCGTGGTTCTAAACCGCTCTGAACTGCCTTCAAACCCCCCCACTCCCGTGTGAGGCCTGCTTAAAACTCTCTCTCATATGCCGAGCCACGTAATCCTAGTACGGTCTCGGGTGAAGGCTGAATTTGAAATCGGCAATTTGCCTGATGTGCACGTCTTTGGGCTGTATGAGGAAACCGGAGTACCCAAAGAAAACCCCCTACAAGCACGGGGAGAGTTCTGCAAGCTTCCCTGTTTAAAACTGAAACGATTTAACACCAGCACTCACAACTACGAAGTAAGGCACCTGAAATTCAGCCTACGCAAGCTGTCATTACAGTCACGCCACATACTTTTACGGTACAACCCTCTACCGCACGCCAGGTGTGTCCAGCATTCTCAAAATCGAATCTGTTGCTTTGGTTTACATACCGGCCTTTGGGTTTTGAAAGTGTGCGACTGCTAACTTGCTAGCTCTACTCACACGTCATGTTACAGCAAAACCTCTGCTTTAAAAATTCCCTTTAATAATCCCTTTTAAAAGTCTCTCTCTATGAACTGTTTCTTCATCCAAGTTTTGAACACAGTATGCTGGGTATTTTCCTTCCGTAGTAGCCGCCCATGAGACTGTTAAGGCCGGGTCTGGTCCGTTCCAACAGAAGAACCATTGAAAATGAAACGGAGCTTTGAAAAAGTATATTCAGGTTCACGCTGGCCCAGCACGGCTGCGGAGAGTTTTTCAAACGTAACACCGTGGCTTTGAATATGAGGCGTCGCAGCTTAGCGCAGAGGCTATGTTTGAATTCCAGCTAGTAATATAGTCGAAGTAGCTGTTTCCAGGTGAAGGAAAAGAAGATCAAAGATCAGTATAGTGTTAAAACATGAAAAGTTTACCGTTATAATGTGAAACTTTTCACGTCATTATAGTATAATGTAACATATGATGGTATTCTGACATACGAAACTATCACGTAAAATAAAATATTTACGTTATAACAATATCTTTTCACGTTATTTTGGTGTATTATATTGCTACAACTAAATAATTGAAATATATTCTTGTAACCTGAAAGTTTTCACGCTATAGCATAATAAATATTATATTGTTATAGTGCGATAATATTGTGTGTCAGAAAAGCATGAAAATTTATTGTAATAACGTGAAATGTTTGACGTTATAATAAAACGAATCTTTACATTTTTTTTCCCGATTTTTGCGAATACAACGCGCAGCAGCTGTGCTATAATTAGGAATTTTTCACCAAAGGTGAGGTGGTTGTTTTCTGAAACAGCGACTATTCAATTCAGCGACATCCACCAAACCTGAGCTGAATAACTTTGAGTATATACTACACAGGAACATAAAAAGCAAAGTAAACCAAGACGTTTATCATTTATTTTTATGGATTTGAAGCATAAAGAGGCAGGTGAGCTCCACTCTACGTGTCAAGTTTTCATATGTGCTATGCAGAAACACAAGAAAAACAAGAGCAGGTTCTTTTTTTACATATTTTAACCATTACAGAGGTAGGTGAGGTGAGCTCCGTACATTCCAGCAGGGCTAAGCGCTGTATAGCTAGCGGCGTCTTTTCAAAATGAGTATGCATTATTTGGTTATAACAGTGTGTTTTTAAAACTCATTTAAAGTTTGCGTACGGAAACACAAAGAAACAAATTTAAATTATTGTATTTTTTGTTTGTTTTTTTTTCCATTTTAAAGTGTGATTATTATTATTATGATGCCGCCTGGTCCAAAAGACCAAGACAAACCGTGACCGTCCATTGTTTTGATTCAAGCATTATCAACTCGGGATAATGCTTTTCAATCCTGATATAGTGGACCAATCAGATTGTGCCATTCCCGTGTAGTATATAGTAATACCTGATATTACAGGTCACTGCGCTAACGAAAGAAATGAGTACAGTCAGGATGGTATCTCGTGTTAAGAGCTGTCAATCATCACTCGACAAAACTACTGTTTACTTTAAGGGATTCCTCTCATAGTTTCTGTTAAAAGTGAAAGCAAAAACTGACGAAAGAAATTAAAGATATAATAGAAATAGTCGTGTCAGAAGCCAGCCCTGACTTCTTTACTTCAGGGAAATTGTACACATTTTTTGTATGGGGTGAAAAAAAACACTACGTAGGCCTATAAGTGTTGCTTTTGTATCCTTGTGACTTATAATTAAAATTGACTTTATTTTTCAGATTAAGTGTTGTATATCAACTCTGAATGGAATTTTTATTGTTATTTTTTTTTGCACTTTTCATTAAGAATTTTTTTTTTTTTTTTTTTAAGTAACACAACCACAGCATTTCCTCCGAGCTGAATTGTCTCTCAAAGTGTTCGAGCATGTCTGAAAATGATTGTGGTTTCACGTGAACAAGCTCGAGCTCGTACTCTGTTCACACACTGCTGACTGAGAGATTCGTCAGATCCGTGGGTTGACCGCAATGACTTTGGAATCAGCAAGAAAGAAAGAAAGAAAGCAAACAAAACAAACAGCACTCTTAAAAGAGTACGCCGGGCGTTGTTGTTTTTGTTTTTGGGAATAGAAGATCACCTGTTTGCTGAAAATGAATGTGGAAGAAGGGGAAGGGCAGCTGTAAGGCGGCTGGAACACAAACTTCCTGTTAGAAGATTGACTGCATTTCATCAGTTGAAAGTTATTTGTAAGTTGAATTAGAGAACATAACAATACCTTACGTCCATACAGCATCTGTACCACAGCGTAGGCTTTCTAACGGTAATTATGCCTTGACCAGTCTTTAATTACTCGCTCGCTCACTCATTTGCTGAACGCCTGAAGTCTATCAGCCGACGACTGAAAGCCAGACCTTCGAGAACTCCACAGGCCATTGCAGGACCTACATTAATTTAATATTGACAGAACACGAACATCATAATTATTTTACATTAAAAAGGAGGGAAAGGAGTTAAAACATTTTAAAGATTCAGTACCGAAATCAGCTCCATCCATTCAGATTCGATTTGAAACTAGAAGCACCCGGAGAGTGCAAACCTCCACCAAGGCAGCTCAATTCCTCTTCTTATTTTCATTTCTGCTAAATATTATTCTCACAATTCTTCTCTCGACTAGTCCTCTATATTTTTACATTCCGGATCATCAGATCCACAGTGCGACTTGGATCCTGACCAGACGCTGCCTTGTAAAACATCTCATGTCAATGTTGTAGTGCAATTTTTGTGGAATGGTTGTAGTCTTATGTATACTTATGGAGTTAAACGCAAAACTGTTAAAATTGCCTCTGTCAAATGATGAGCGAGTGGTTCAGGGAGCATGAGGACTCATTTTCACATATTTATTGGCACGTCAGAGTCCTGACCTTAACCCTACTGAAGGTTTTCGGGATGTGCTGGAGAAGACTTTATGGAGGGGTTCAGTTTTTCAAGACGTGGGTGGGACATGAACCCGACACTGGATGGAAATCAATGTTATGTTGATTAAGTTTGTTGAAACTTTGGCATGGAGATTATGTGCTGAGATCAAGGCTAAAGGCGCTCCAAGAAAAGATTAGTGTGCATTAGTGTGTTTTTTTTTTTTTTTTGTTTTGTTTTGTTTTCTAGATTTGTCAAGTTGAATAGAATCAAAGAATCAAATTTTATCTCCATTTCTGTCTGAAGGACGGACTTCAGATTTTAAAATATAAAACTGTAGCCTCAAAAGTGGAGCCAACTCATTATTATCGTCCACCCAGGCTTTGAATGACGGTAAAGTTTGAGTAATTTCCTTTTTCTTTTCTTTTTTTCCCCCTCAGTTCAGGGAAAAGTTGGAATGCTTTCTTGTAGTAATCACACATACTGCACACTACAGATGTAACAGATAAAGATCAGGTTGTTTGGACCCTCTGGGAGTATTTCTTTAGCTTGGCTCGGAATCCTGTGGTTTTCTTTAAACGTTTTTTTTTTTTTTTCTCCATGTGCTGCTGAAGGTCACGTTACAAAAAACTTATATCTTGTGATGCTGTCAGGAATAACACCGTGTACATATTGTCCTCTTTCAGAACTGGATATGTAAAATAACTTTAGAAATATGCCTTATTTATTACAGACATTACTATTGGTGTGTATGCATGAGTGAGAGAGAGAGAGAGAGAGAGAGAGAGAGAGAGAGAGAGAGATTTGGATCCATTCATAATTATGTCACAGCAAGGTGCTCACAAGGATAGTAAAAGAAACATGTGTGTGAGCATGTTTGTTTATTAACATCTTGGTCATGTGATAAGGACTGTGCTGACCTACAACTCTCTCTCTCACTCTCTCTCTATCTCTCGGTGAGATGAGGGAGAGCAGATGTTCGTCTCCATAAACACATGACAATCTGCTGCTTGACCTCATGGTCACATGACCTGAAAGGAGGCAAGGCTCCGCTACCTACCACATGTTTCAAACATTACCTCATGGCTAATAACTCACACTGTAAGCATGTGAACATGATTTCCTCACACCCGCCCCCCCTTTTTTTTTTTTCTTACCCATCAGCCAGCAGTTCGCAGTCGCACACTGGGGCTGACGTTAAACGAAGTTACGCAACAGTACAACTGTTGGAGCCAGTAAATTCCAAGAAATACTAGAACATGATTTGGAAATAACTTCACACTGCCACGGAAAAGCAGCTCAGTTCGTTTCTGGGTAATCGGCGTAGACGTGCTCCACTGCGTCCTGTGAAACATGTCGAAACCTGGTTTAGAGGTTTCGAAGTTTCATCTTGGACATTTTTTGGGAAAAATCCTCATCTGGTGTTGTAAATGTTTTATGTCACGTCTTTTGGGACTTTTATTTTGTACACAGCCTGTTACATGAAAAAAAAATTGTAGGGATTCTAACAATGTTACTGTTGTGTGATTTTTTTATTTTCATACAAATGAATACCAAACTAAAACTGTTAACTCTGTACTGATGAATTTTTGTAAATCGATGACTGTGTAAATCTTTCCTGCCAGATTTGATAAAGTTTATAGAATTATTTTTTGTTGTGTTATTACCTCTCACCCTTTCCTTCCTTACTATAATTAATCCGGTAATTAAACACGCTAACATGTACAGAAGTTTCATATGAGGACATCTGTACCTACTTTTGTGCTAAATAATCCTGACATGGTGCTACTGTACCTTAATCCCATATCATGATTAAAGAAACTGGTTTTAAACTCCTAGTTCTCTTTATTGAATCAAAAATATGCCATCTTTTAACTCATGTATTTTTATTCTATGGTTGATTCCTATATTCAATAATTTCTTACTTCTGATAAAACTCTAAAGACACTCGTTTTACATACAATAAACATTTAGAAATACTAACAGAATTGATTAAAGAGGCAAGATGAGGCTAAGGCTGATTTCTTTCTAGCCCAGACTGTAGACTTCGTTCATGCAGCCTATCAGATTACAGTTATATTGATTAGATATCAATCACCACCAGCCTTTAGCGCTCACCTCACACCTTTCTCCTTTATCTATGTACATTCAGGTCAAGTTTATGGCTCAGTGTTTCAGGGATGAGAGAACAAAATGGTGGAAAATGGGCAGGGGTCAAGGGTGATGCCCAGGCTCCCCTGTATTCATTGGGCAACACCCCTGCCGGCCGCTTTCCTCCCACGGTCCAAAAGCATACACAGGCTAACTGGCTGTTCCAAATTGTCCCTAGGTGTGAGTGAGAGTGTGAACGGTTGTATGTGTGTTGGCCCTGCAGTGGCGTGGCGAGCTGTCCAAGGTGTACCTCGCCTTCGCCCAGAGTTGGCTGAGATGGGCGACCCTAATTAGGATTAAACGGCTTAGAAAATGAATGAATGAATGTTTCTACCTTAACACTGATACACTGTGAACCTTTCTGTAATAACTTGGACATTCCTACAAAGTAAACACACACACAGAAGACGCTGTAAAATCCATGACGTTACATGACATCACATCATCCAAAAAGGTGTTTATTGTACCTTTAATTATATTATCATTGTTACTTGTTGGTGAAAATATGATATAATTATTATCAATTACTCATAATTGTCTATGATGAGATGAGTGCTGCTTAACAGGTTACGCCATGTGATCCAAATGTGGTCAGGATGATGATGATGATTATAATTGTCTTATAACAGCGTCATACTCATTATCACAGACTTTAGTAGTATAACCATGGACTCATTTGACCATGTGTGTGTGTGTGTGTGTGTGTTTCACACAAAGACAGAAAGATTTGCTGACACAGAGAATGTGCGGCGAGTCATCAAATCAACCGTCCAGTCCACCTGCTGTGCTCGGCTCTGAATGTGTCCAGACAAAACACACACACACAGGATCTGAGCATAACAAATATTTGTATGCTAACTAAGAAATAATACAGCCAACCCCAAAAATCATTGTTGTACGAGGACGGGGCGGCATAACGTGAGATCAGAATTGATCTAGGATGCCAGAAGTTGCAAAGAAGGGAATGGCAGTGCTTCCCGCTGTACATCAACATCAGGACAATATTTTCCTCCAACAACTTTTTTTAGTCTGTCAATTTTGGAGACGATCTGAAACAAATTCTAGAACCAGCAATTTTTTTAAAGGGTTCTTTATCATTGTGAGATAAGATGATTTTTTGGAAGTGTAGCTTTACTGCAGGTGCAGCAGGGGGTGCTGTGTACTTTCTGGGACTTGTTCCCGGCTTGGCTTAACCCTGGGTTTACACTGGGGCACGATATCCACAATCTCCACGATTTGAGAGGACTGTGATGAGCGGGGAAGGGGGGGAGGGGGGGGGGTGGGATTGAATCATAATGATCATGAGGGAACATGGTGGAATCGTGATGATCGCGCTGATCTGCCAAAAGTTTTCCTCCGATTATTATGACGTATTACGATTTGACACCAACCGTGATAGAACGTGGGAAGCGCGGAAGAGCAGGGTAGAGCTTACCTGACCTTAACGGACTTTAGCAGAGTGTGACAGACCTTGATGCGTCATCGGAGCATATCTTGATGACTTTGGCAACACAACTCCTGCAAGTTTCATCTCCTGGATGTGAGCTGTCACCTTTTTATTTCGCGATGGTGCTCCAAGCGTGCTCATAAATCTTGGCGTTCCATGCTTTTAGAATCGCAGAGATCGCGGAGTGTAAACTCAGGGTGACTAAGAATGTAAATGAAATCCTCTCTTCATTTCAGATAGAATGTTTATTTTTATTTACAATTTTTCATAGAATTTTTCATCGTAACCTCTTGGCAGATGCAGCCAAGTTTTTTTTATTATTATTGGTAAAATATTTTGGCTCTTGGAAAAGTTTATATTGCGGTCAATTTGCACCACCAAAGCACTAATAACTCATAATGACCGTATTTTTGAAGTGAATTTGGGGGATGTTCTTTGGACTCAATTCTATTTTTATAATTCTTTAAAATTTACTTTTTTTTTTTTGTTAAAGAAATAAAAAATTTGTGCATTACTTCAAGAATTCCGATGAATATTTTTGATATATCCACCAGCTTACTTGTTAAGTCACCCTGAGTCTGTGAAATGCACAGAATTACCAAATGAACTGGACGTCTACTTTACACAGACTGACAAAAACGGGTCTTGTTGCTTTATTTCTATTCTTTTATTTCATTCTGAACTTTATTACATGGACAGAAAGACCACTGGTCCTTTAAAACTCGGTTATCCTGCGGAAGGAGCCGGTGGTGGCACATGCTGCGCCCCAGTCGCTGAATTTCCTGTACTCGCCAGGACGCATGAAGTATTGGCGCCCTCTGTAGCTGGGATGCTCGTACAGGGTCCAGTAGCCGTCCATCACGTTGCAGGAGTAGATGTCCCTGTGGCGGAAGCGCTCCTGGACTGACTCGCAGTCGTCGCTGAACTCCATCATCTGGCCCTGGAAGTCAGGACGCTCGTAGATGCGCATGCGGTACTGCCCCCCACGGTTCTGGAGGGAGAGATACAAGAATATGCTAAACAGTTCCCATACAACAATTCCCAATAATCTAATTCCCATACAACAGTTTTTTTACCTACCCATAATATAGTCCTAGCCAGTTCCCACTGTTAGGTACTGTATCCCTATCACGAGACAACCACAGTTGTAAGTACGCACATCCGTGATACATGATGCTACCACCCACATCTTTATGAACTGCTGTGCGTGCATATTCAGGAGCAGACTAACACAGCCAGAAGGAAAGCGCTATCCACCCCTTGTACGCATGAGCTCACAGATGCTGTACCAGACAGGGAGGTAAGCGTATGCCATCCCTCCATCCTGTAAGAACTCAGCCAGTTATCCCACATGGACTCCCGGCCACGGATGGCTGCGTGTATCAGCCTTGATTTGCTCGATGGGCCACCAAATGTGCCAACATTTTCCAAGTTGCACTATATCATCAATACATTACACTGTACTAACGCTGTACGTTCTTATGATAAAAAGATCTCTTTAGATGCTCAACCGTGTGATTATTTACATTCAGTTCACCTTCACTGCGTCCACCTTCCAAAGTAAAAGAAACACAGCAACGCTACAAAGGGTGCAGCTTCAGGTTTACTACCCGTGTTGAGCACTGAAAAGCTGCCCAGTTTTTATATCAATATAACAGTGTGATCTTGCTAAATAGCATTGCGCAAGCATCAACACCCACAGTCACACACACACTTACATATGAGAAGGTCCTGCAAGAACGAATCGAGTCGTTGAAGCCCATCCAGTGTTGGTACTCGGGATATTCTCCACGGGTCAGAACGTACTGGTATCCTGTATAATTGGGTTTTTCATACAGGACCCAGCACCCGCTGTCCACTCGGATGGAGTTGCAGCGGGCGAAATGGGGCTGCATGTCCGGGCAATCAGTCTCACACTCATATGAGCGGCCCTTGAAGTTCTTATCCTCGTAAAATGTGATCTGCGATGAGGAATCCCAACTTAACACTTAATATAGTATTCGCAGTATCAAGAACAATGCATTTCAATTCGTATTTCTATTTCTCCTTTCTAATCACTTATTAGTTTCAAAGTCTAAAACATTCAGGCTTGAGTTTTCTGTGTGTGTGTGTGTGTGTGTGTGTGTGTGTGTGTGTGTGTTACAGAGATCATTTAACGTGATATTCGCTCTACTATGTAACAGTAACCCTTGCACTGCAATGCTTTCCAAAAATCCAATTAAACATGTCTCATATTACATTCCTGATGTTTACAGCTGCTAGTGTCCTGTTTTCTCACCTTGCTCATCCTGGTTGTGGGGTGCAGTCCGACCTCGGGTGATAACCGAAGCCTGGTTGGCCTCGCCCGTTTTATAAACCTCCGCCACGGGTTTGTAGGATCAACAGTTTTGTTGTTGCACTGGATTTGGCCATTTTTGAGACACTGCCAAGATTCTGATCCAGGCCATAGAAGAAAAAGTCCTGAATCATCAACTCGGATGGCTCACAGCTGCACATTGCTCGCGCTCACGCCCCCCTACACACTCTGTTTTATTTTCAGCGTCTATCAAACCAGCTTTTATCTGATAATCCGCTATCAAAGGGGGATCATGTTTACAGCTGAAAAAGCTTGAAGTCATCGTTATTGCTCAACTATGAGGCCTGTTTCTGGAAACTGGGCACGGGTCCGAGTGAGCGTCGGTGTCGGAGTGTGTTAGACATGCTCCATCAAACAAGCCCAAAGAAAAGAAAAGAGTGGCAAAGAACCGAAATATGGCTTTCTTTTCTGTTCACATAAATAAGTCAGCAGAATAGTAAAAGAATTACTGATATTACTTTTATTATATAAGAAATTTTTTAAAATTACATGATATACCTTTATTATTATTTAATCCATTTGTTTCTATTACTGTGAATCTACAAAACATGTTTTTCATGTTATCACTTATGTTATTAGACGTTTAAAAGTTTGTTCTTTCAGACCCCTTTATCTCTGTCTTGAACTTAATAGGAAAAAAATCAGGTGGCAGCTATTGGTTTGAGAAGCAGGTTTTGGACCTAAAGGTCGCTGGTTCGAAAATTTCCCATTCATTCATTTTCTAAGCCGCTTAATCCTAATTAAAGTTGCAGGGAGGCTGGCGCCCATCTCAGCCGACTCTGGTCGAGGGCGGGGTACACCCTGGACAGCTCACCAGACCCTTGCAGGACCAACACACATACAGCCATTCACAGTCACTCTCACACCGAGGGGAGATTTGGGACACACAATTAGCCTACTGTGCATGTTTTTGGACTGTCAGAGGAAACCGGAGTACCTGGAGGAAACCCACACAAGCACGGGGAGAACACGCAAACTCCATACAGAAACGCTCCGGGAGGCGGGGGATCGAACCCGGGGCCTTCTTGCTGTGAGGCGGACGTGCTAACCACTGCGCCACCGTGCATCAAAATAATAAATATAAGCAAAAATGTAAAAAATCAAACAGCTTGTCATGTGACCAAGAAACAAGAAGCCTCAGAGTGGAAACTTCTGTCCTGAAGACATTCCAATCCTGAAAAACTTCCTGGCTGGTACAAATCGCTGACAGTGGAGACTCCTTCCACATATACTTCACCACATCACTGATACATTTTTCCTACTTCTTCTCTTATATCTGTATGCTTATCTTCACCATATTGTTTGTAAACACCTGAACATCAGACAAAATAATTCCCCTTTTGCTACTATAATATCCTTCACACTTCTAGGATGGATTTCCACACGATTTTGGGGCGTGGCTGTGAGGAATTGTGTTCATCCAGCTACAGGATTATTAGTGAGGTCAGGCAGTGATCTCAGTGTTTGGTGGAATTAAGTTCAAGACTTGACATGACATTTAGGTGTAATAGTCAGGCATCTGCAGACCTTTAGCCATACAGTGTATCTATACACCCATCCCAGTCATTACCCTTCCTGACTTCTGACTCCTGATTCCAGAGCACTAATATTTTCTGTCAAATTAAAACTCTGTATTGATGTAAAGCTTTTTAAAGAGCTAAATAAATAAAACTAGGCTAAGCCACATAAAAACTTACTCATGTGATCTCTTTTAAGTGTGGGATGCTTAAAATCTTACTGAATCATTATGTGCCTGATTCTGATTTACACATATGTTCAAAATAAAGTTAAAATAAATGTTGAATAAATTCTATACAGCGGCGGCACGATGGCGTAGTGGAAAGAACGTCCGCCTCACATTAGGAAGGCCTTGGGTTCGCGTCCCGGGCTCGACAAGGGTGTTTCTGCGTAGAGTTTGCAGGTTGAGATGGTAGAGATGTTCTTAGCCCACTGTAGTACTGTAGCAATGAAACATATTCATTTATTATTAATCATTTATTCAATAACTGTGCATTATTCTTTTAATTTTATAACTCCTAACCAACTGGATGTATGCCCATAAGTATTATCATTATTATTATTATGATTATTATTATTATTATGATTATTATTATTATAATTATTGTTATTATTGTTGTTGTTGCTATTGTTGTTCTTGTTATTATTATTGTTGTTATTATTATCATTGTTATTACTATTATTGTTATTATTATATTATTACTATTATTATTATTGTTGTTATTATTATTATTATTATTATTATCATTGTTGTTGTTATTGTCATTATTATTACCATTGTTATTATTATTATAGTTGTTATTATTGTTATCATATTATTACTATTAATATTGTTGCTATTATTATTGTTGGTGTTGTTATTATTATTGTTATATTAATAATATTATTGTTATTATTATATTATTATTATATTATTATTGTTGTTATTATGTATTTATTATTATAAACATTATTATTATTATTATTAGTTATTATTATTATTATTATTATTATCATTGTTGTTGTTATTATTAGTATTATTGTTATTATTATTATTATAAACGTAATATATGATATGATTTTTCTTACACAGGTTTAAAATTTAAGGTGAGGCAAAATCATGCAGAGAAGTGGACGTTACCGTTGTGGAACGCGGAAGTAAACGCGACTGCGTCACTTCCGGGGCGTTGCCGAGATGGTCATGGCGGAGGGTACAGCAGTCCTGAGGAGGAACCGTCCAGGAACCAAGGCGAAGGTGCTTCAGTGTGTGTGATAAACGTTTATATATGTGGAGATAGAAAGTTCCTCTGTAGATTATTAAAACGTGTTGTGTATGAGAATTGGGGGAAACAACGTTCCTTTGCTGAAAAGGCGACTAGCTAACTGAGCTAACTAGCTTCTTCCAGGCAGCGGACCCTGTTATTCTTCTTTTACCCACCCGTGTTCAGGGCCTCGGCGCTGGTCCAATCGGAGGGCGAGTTGTGAAGCATGAACTAATCCTGGATTAAAGGAGGCGGGGCTTGTTGGTAAAACGGGTGGGGTGAATTTTCACCGGCGAGATGGCTGGATATTTGTGGATACAGCCGTGATCTGGAGCACGACCTGTGACCGGAAGAGTTTTATTTGGGTTTAATTTATGTTTAAGTCGTAGTTATAACATTTGGAAAGAAATACCTTGTGTGTTAGGGTCATAAATGACACTGATTGTGTAGAGAAGGATCTCCTTCCCAGTAGTAGTCTTCAGATTTAGATTTTTAAGTGAAAGTATTCACAATATTAATTTAATAATAAAAAAAACAAGGTCCTGGGTTCGAGTCCTTGGCTCGGCGAGGGAATCAGTGTGGCGTTTGCATGTTCTCTTCGTGCTTGTGTGGGTTTTCTCCATGTATTCGGGTCCACAGTCCAAAGACATGCACGTTAAACGAACTGGCTGTTCCAGATTGCCCCAGGTGTGAGTGTGTATAGTTGTGTGTGTGTGTTGCCCTGCGATGGTCTGGTGAGCTGTACGGTGTGTGAAACTTATCGTCACAGTGCATTTGCATGTAACACCCACAAAACTCCATAAAAGGTCACCGCTGTGAGTGAAATGAGTGACGAGTGTAAAAGCTGAAATACAAGTGACTCACTAATATGCATATAATAATAATAAATAAATAAAAACGCAAAATAGTACTTCAGCTAAGATGAGTTTTTACGGTTCCGCACAGATTCATCATCTTTTCTTAATACAGCGATTTGATTCGATTTGTACCTACGTGTGGGTTTTTCTGGGCTTCGAATATGAAGAATGACATCGAAGTAACTGTATGACGTGACTTTGTCGACAGGATTTTTACAGCTGGCCCGATGAGTCATTTGAGGAGATGGACAGCACGCTAGCAGTGCAACAGGTGGGCATTGAGCTTTAAACGTTCCACAAAGAGGTCTTAACATCACTACAGCCTACATCAAGTCAAGATCGGTTACTGTGAAATAAAGGTGTAAAGAAACAAGAATATCTCCACCTGCACAGAGTAACTGTCTCTCTGTCCTTCTGTGCA
The DNA here is from genome assembly GCA_030014195.1 of Neosilurus mollespiculum. Classification (NCBI taxonomy): domain Eukaryota; kingdom Metazoa; phylum Chordata; class Actinopteri; order Siluriformes; family Plotosidae; genus Neosilurus; species Neosilurus mollespiculum. The sequence continues at coordinate 2,770,979 of JAQMYF010000021.1, read as the reverse complement.
GTACATCCAGCAGAACATTCGCTCAGACTGCGCTAACATCGACAAGATCCTGGAGCCTCCCGAGGGTCAGGACGAGGGCGTTTGGAAATACGAGCACCTGAGGTACGTGGATCTCTGTGGGCTTCCTCAGGGTTTAGTCCTGATTATCTGTCCACAGATTAACTGTATATCACAGTGTAGCAAAGGGTTTATGATGTCGAGGTCCTGATTTCATTGTGTTCTATTCATTATAGGCAGTTTTGTTTGGAACTGAACGGCCTTGCTGTTAAATTACAGGTAGAACTGACACACACACAACTTGATACTGATTACAGTATATTAGATTAAAAGAATGAAATTAAATAGTACTGGAATTTAATAGTGCTCTAGTATAAAAGAGTTCTAACCCGTGTGTGTGTGTGTGTTTGTGCACCCATTCAGGGAGAATGCCACCCTGACACATGTACACAAATGACCGCTACAGAGCAGTGGATCTTTCTGTGTGCTGCCCATAAAACTCCTAAAGAGGTAACGCATGTGTGAAATTCCTTCACGGTAATTTTATGAGTGAAGCACTAATGCATGTGATTGCAGCTGGCGCTGACTCATAACCAGCATCTGGTACTTTTCCACTGGAGTGGTGTAGCATGTGCACAGTACAAAGTTTTCTATAAAATGCAGAGGCAAGAATTTCCCTTGAGGGGATTAATACAGTAAATCCAAAACATTTGGTCACATTGCCTTCTTTGCCCTCCTTTATTATGACCAGCCTAACAGGTGTGCACTGGCATACCATGTGACAGTAACTCAATGATATAAATCGTGGAAATGGGAATGTAAATGCTATTATTATTATTATTATCATTATTATGAAAGCTTAAAATTTTCCCTACTGTAATTACACTCTTTAGACTACAGAGGGCAGAATAGAATACAGCATTCAGTAGTGTATGCACTTGATGTCACCACAGGTGTAAGTCACTGTACTTAAACCCGAGTGGCAGCTTTAGTGTTTAGCTTGAATGCTGTGGTGGCTCACAATAAAAGACCAAACTAAAATGTGAACAGGGCGTTGAGTGATTGACTAGACAAATACATTTGATTTAGGGTAAATAAATAAATATATCAGAGCGATCTTTGTGCAGACTGATGAAAGAAAAGCAAATGAAGGGAGTTTTATGTTCAAGCCTGACTACAGCCTTTACTGTTGATCATTAAGAGTTGGCTACGGATTTTTATTGCATTTTTTCCAAAGGTGGGGTTTCCAACAAGGAAGACCTCGCTTCAGTTCTGAAAACGATTCGGATTAAATTCTGGATCCAGAAATATTTTAAAAGGATTATTTAACATTATAAGACAGTTTGACTTTTTGGAAGTGTGGTTTTACAGCTGGCCCAGTAGGGGGTGCTGTGTACCATCTGTTCTTTTTGGCTCGGCAGAGGTTTACGCTGTCCATGTGCTTCTTGTTTGTTTTTAACTTTTTCATTTCAATAAAAGAACATTTTAGTTAACAGGCTATTAAATTTCCTCCAGTCATTGTAAATGTTTGCAAATATTTTTTTATTGAAGAAAATACTTCACTTGATAAACTTTTTTTTTTTCTTTTTGCAATAAAGTTTTCTTTTATTAATTTTTCACCTACAATATATGAGGAAAATTGCATTCGTGAACCAGTCTCAATAATTAGCGGGTATGACAGGATGATAGCATGTTACACACAATCTTAGACACCTGGAGTAAATAAGCGCCGTTATTCCCAAACGGTGTGTGACCGTGTCCCATGTTTGTGTCCGCAGTGTCCTGCTATTGACTACACGAGACACACCCTGGACGGAGCCGCCTGTCTTCTGAACAGTAATAAGTATTTTCCCAGCCGGTGAGTGTTGAAGCAGCAGCACAGCATTTCAGTATGGAGTATAAATAGCCTTCGATTCGCACGAGCTACACTTCTCAAATGCGTTTCCAGTATACCTGTATGAGAATGAGTTATCTAGAACTTATTCTCATGCCCTGAACACAATGATTGTGATTACAGTATAACACTGTTTCAGGGTGAGCATTAAGGAGTCATCGGTGGCAAAGCTGGGCTCGGTGTGCCGCCGCATCTACAGGATATTCTCCCACGCCTACTTTCACCACCGCCAGATATTCGATAAGTATGAGGTGAGCTGGACAGCTTCGCACTTTCACTTTTGCTAAAAAGATGTAAACAGTAATACTAAAATAGACTATGAGGTACACTCAGTAAATCTTGAAGATTGTAGCGATCTGAGGGGTGTATGGTTTGAGGTGTACATCATGACCTGCAGCCAATCAGAACTCGTGCATGGCTGCTGACATCCAGTGGGCGTCAGCAGCCAATCAGAACTCGTGCACGGCTGCTGACATCCAGTGGGTGTGGATATAATGAAATTTGTTATACAATACGTATAGAAGTCTTATAATATTCACTCTGATTTGGAAATCGGACTGATAGGTGTGCACGTTGCCTCATTCTTAGCCAACGCAGAATGTCCATAAATGTCTACAGCCTATGGAATTTAAAAATAAATAAATAAATAAATAAATAAATAAATAATTATTTCTCAACAGTTTGGGCTGTGTATCAGTTGAATAGCCGGTATTATAATAGTATTACAAAAAAAAATATCAGAATTTTCTTTCCCTTATCTGTCTGTCTGTCCAGGACGAGACGTTCCTGTGTCACAGGTTTACTCGATTTGTAATGAAATATAACCTGATGTCGAAGGACAATCTTATCGTGCCAATTCTGGAGGAGGAAGTACAGAACGCTGTGTCTGCTGAGAGCGATGCCTGAGGGAACACACACACACACACACACACACAGTTCATGTTCAAGTGAATCGATGCTAGTGGTTGTGTTGCCCTTTCAAAGGACGTCCTTTTCGCATTACACCACTAGCCGCCTTCATTCATCATTGGCAGTGTTCGGGTTCTTTGAGTGAGGTCTTCCGTTAACACGGCGTACCTCACATAGAGTATAGAAATGTACAGCTTCATGTCTAAAATGTTGTTTTGCATCATATTGTTCTAAAATTAAAAAAAAAAAAAATCCACAAAACCTTAAAAGGTCAAAATCCTGCATTTACTTCTTCACAGAAATCAGCTGGCTGATACACACACACACGCTCGGCTGTGCAGTCAGTCGAGCTACAGTAACACTACCGGGGCATTTTATTGTCATGAGGTAACCATGGCTACCATATCTGAGTAATTATGCGTCAAAACCTTTTAACCGGCCGCTTGCTTTTCTTTTCTTTATTCTCGCCTAAGTTATTACTCGTGAACTGAAGTTTAAAACATTCACAGCTACGACCGTCCAGCCTTTTTTTTTTCTTTCCATAAATCTGTATCATTTAGATTAGTATGTGAATAAATAACTAATAAACAAGTGTACAGAGGCATTGTTTGTGTGTCTGAGACATTTGTGAGACGATTCCTCGCTGTTGTTAACAGTTCTGTTCGATTTATTGATTTCAACAGTAGTTTTTCAAAAACACAGCACAGCATTTCTCTCTCACTCTTTCTATACCGATATATAAATTACAGCACACATTAAACTATCAACGCTTATAACTTCAAACAGCAACACCGTATGTAGGACAATATGCATAAATCCCCCTCTTAAAAAATTTTCAAGGGGGTTGAGAACAACCAGCAGCATCACTATCACTGCATTGGTACAAAAGGAAAAAAACAAACAAAAAAAAAAAACAGCAAGTGTCATAACATTCTTGCCGTCCATTCAGCTAATAAATTATCCACAGAGCAGGTGGTAAATTACAGTAAACAAACAATAAGAGAAATAAAGACATTTTACATGAACTACTATATATACATAACCAACTCCAAACCAGGGGTTGTTGGGGAAGCGACTGAACTTCTCATACCACTGAGTGAGTACAGATGTTCTACTGATGTACTGATCTAAATAAATAAATGTACCTGGATTAATAAACTGATCGTAGGAGCACCATGACGGCACGTGTACGGTACGCGTCTTCATGCTGAGAGTCGATTGAAGAAGAAAAAATGCATTCTGAGAATACGGACATCATTCTTCAGGTTACAATAGGCAGGAACTAAATGTCCGAGTAAAGCACGCGGTGACGCCGTGTGTCATCTGGAGAGATGATTTGTACTTAGCTTGATGTTAAGGTGTTGAAATGACGGTATGATAACTGAAACCGAAACCTTGTAATGTTTGTGTTCTGGGCCCATTTTTTATTATTTTTTTAAAGATTCGTCATTGCCATGATAAACAGAGTACAACTGAACAATTCTTGGATACAAAAACAGCGAGTATGTTGTGTGGATTTTATATCCCAACTTTAAAAAAAAAGAAAAAAAAAAAAAGTTTTTTTTAATAATGATAAGTATGAGTGTCTTTAAAATGGGAAAGAAGGGAATAAAAGTTGTTTGGAGCAATAATCAGATGCTCGCTGAACGAAGAAATGTACAGAGTGACCCAATAAAACCTCCCACCTTTCAAACGTAAATTAAATATATATATATATATTTTTTCGCACGTGAAACTTCACTCAGTACAGATTTTATTCATCAGTTTTAAAGATGATCCTCCGAATGTTGCCCATCGTCAACTATACGCACCCGGAGGTGATTTCCGAAGGCTGCCGTGGCTCGACGGGTGGAACAGCGGCGATCTTCTGCTGGATAGCCACCTTAAGGCCTTCAAGAGATTGAGGTCAACGAGAACACACTCGGGTGGCGTAGTGGTTAGCACATGCGCCTCACAGCAAGAAAGTCCCGGGTTCGGGGTGTTCGTGTGGACTTTGCATGTTCTCCCCGTGCTTGCGTGGGTTTCCTCCGGGTGATCCGGTTTCCTCCCACAGTCCAAAAACATGCACGGTAGGCAAACTAGCTGTTCCAAATCACCCCGAGGTGTGAGAGTGAATGGTTGTATGTGTATTTGCCCTGCGACGGTGGCGAGCTGTTCAGGGTGTACCCCGCCTTCTCCCAGAGACGGCTGAGATGGGCGCCGGCCTCCTCATGACCCTAATTACGATTGAGCGTCTTAGAAAATAAACGAATGAGTATACACTCGTGATTTAAGGTAGCCTCACAGAAAATCAATCACAAGGGGCGTGGTTAGGGGAACGGGCCGGCTGCCCAACGTCACCTGATCAACCAATCCGGAAATATTTCCCTCAGCACTTACAATGATCTCCGCGCTGTGTGTGTGTGTGTGTGTGTGTGTGTGTGTGCGCGCCGTAGCTCCATGTTACTGAAACCACACATCGACTTCTTCAACATCAAGGGGTTCAAGTTGGGGTTGGGCCACCAACAGACCTCGGCTCCGCCTCTCCTGCATCACTAAGTTTCATGTGTGCAAATAACAATTTGATTAGCTTTAATGTAGGAGGTTTTTTTTTTTTTTTTTTTTAGAGGGGGGTCACCCTGTATAATAACCATATAAGGAATTGTTTCCAGCGGATGGTCTACCTATTCACTTCGTTACGGGGTTTTAAGTGTTAAATAAGTACTTTTTATTTGGCAGTAAGCAGTTTCAGGTTGAAGCTTGTTTGCGTTCGTGTGAATATCTGGTGTGTATCTTGGCAGATGTAAACGGTCCTTGAACCTGATTTTCACCCGTTTATATCTGTTTAAACTATAAACATGAGGTTTGGGTTAATTAAGACTAGTGTAGACAAGTTTATATCAGATTTTTTAAGATAAAACGTACTCGATGTGCTAATTTGTTTTCTTTAATTTGCACATATTGTATGTTTTGAATTTTCCAACATTCAGATGCAGGAGTAGATTTTCCTTCTAAAACTTATTACAAGTATATGTATTAGAAGCTAATGCTGAAATTAGGTTTACCTGTGTTGTTTAGCGTTAATGTCTGGTAGAGTGTGCGTGTACGTGTGCGTGTGCGTGTGTGTGTGTGTGTGTTCCAGTGAGCTGGCCCGGCAGGTGTGTGTTAAGCTGCAAAGTGAGGAAGCAGATCAAACCCTTCTAGTTTAGTGCATCCTGTGCAGGTGAGAACGAAGGAGGAGGAGGAGGATGCGAGGTGTGAAGGTCGAGCCTGTAGTCTTTATGCAGGTGTGTGTAATGAGGGCCACGGCTGTACCTGGGTCTCGGGTGGATGGGGGGGTGAGGGAAACCACGTCTCATCGGCTGGAACTTTGGCTCCTGCTGAGAACAAAGATTGACAGTGTGCACCTATCAGACTCGTGTTTTGTTTGTTTGTTTGTTTGTTTGTTTTTTTTGGGGGGGGGGTTAAAAAAATATCACTGAATATTGTTGTATAATTAAGGGCAGGCTCACCTTCACTCCATCACACTGACCCATTATCAGTGGGCTCTGCAAACATATCTGATATGGTGGCGGCACCATGTGATCCGTATATGCCTGCCCTCACACACACACGAAATTTACACACACACTCTACATACATATATGAGGTTACAATACACACTGCACGCTTTACTGCATGATTTGTGCATTTGTACTAAAATAAATCAGAGTAAAGAAGGTAACTTTACTATTGTTACCTCAGGAGCACCAGCTTCCATCACAACCACAGGTGACTGAACACAGCCGTTTTCAACCAGCTCCACTGAGTGATACAGCAAAGGACTCGGGTTCAAGACGGCAGAGGACTAAACACACACACACACACACACACACACTGAGATGGCAGATCAGTGATACACAAACTGTATTATATCTTCAGTAGCACACACACCTCTATCTGTGGAAAAGCCCATGGCACATGTCCATTCATACACTGGGAGGGAGCCTGAGAGAGAGACGGGGAGGGACACAGAGACAGAGATGGACAGACAAAGAGAAGGAGACAGTGTCACAGACACAGAAAAGTGGCATAGACAGACAAAAGGAAGCACAAAGACAGAGAAAAAGACATAGATGGAAAGACAGACAAAGAGACAGTGATAGAGAGACACAGCCAGAGAGAGAAAGAGAGAGAGAGAGAGATTTACAGAGACAGAGAAACAGACAGAAAAGCAGATAGAGAGGAGGGGGGATGAAACAGAGACAGAGAAACAGACAGAAAAACAGAAAGAGAAGAGAATGAAACAGAGAAAAACAGAAAAAGAGAGAATGAGAATGAAACAGACAGAAAAACAGATAGAGAATGAAACAGAGAAACAGACAGAAAACAGCAAGAGAGAAAATGAAAGAGAGAGACAGACAGAGACAGAAAAAGAGAGGGAGAGAGAATGAGAAACAGACAGAAAAACAGAGAGCAAGAGAGAGAATGAAACAAAGAGAAACAGACAGAAAGAGAATGAGAATAAAACAGACAGAGAAACACAGTCAGAAAAACAGCGAGAGAGGGACAGACAGAAAAACAGAGAGGGAGAGAGAGAGAGTGAAACAGACAGAAACAAACAAATGAAGATAAAGAGAGAGACATTCCCTCTGATTACTAAACCATAATCCTCCTGTTAATGATATAAATACAGCACACACACACACACAAGTTATATTTCTAAATGAAAGGATTTTAAAATGTAACTTTAAATTGTGAAAGTGAAGAAAATGTTAATGGGGTTATATTTTTATACGGGTTCGTTTACAATTACAGAAATAATAAATACATATTAATATAAGAATTTTAAAAATCAACAAAAAAAAAAAAAGGTCAGCCTTAAAATCATAACATTAGAAACTACAGTAGTGAGTGTGTGCACTCCTGCCATTACACTGATGTGTGTGTGTGTGTGTGTGTGTGTGTGTGTGTGTGCAGACCTGGTGCTGGGGGCAGGTTTGTGGAGTGTAAAAACCGGAGTGAGACACCATGAGTGGAGACACTGACTGTGGCTAATGAACACAAACAGAAAAACCACACTGTGTTATAGCATTATAGAACTTTACATATATATAACATACATATTCAGATGTTTAACATCCCATAATTGTGAGTGTGTAACGACCTTTTTTTTTTTTTGGTTAACTAACCCTGTTAATTAATTTAAGTATACGGATAAATTCCTGTCATTGTTTTATTTGCATGTTCCTAAACAAGTGTGTGTGTGTGTGTGTGTGTGTGTGTGTGTCTTTAACTCTGTGTGTGTGCTGTGTGTGTTAATCTCACAGCAGGCCAGTGTGAAAGTTGTGCGCTCTGCTCTGGAGTGTGAAAGTAGGCCACTCCATTATGGTAGGTGTAGGGATATCCAGTGGGCGTGGTCAGGTACATGGCGCCGAGCGGCGCTGGGAGAGCCAGAGGATGGCTGGGATTTGCCACGGCGTAACCGCCTGCTTTGAAAACACACTGCATTACACACCAGTCTAGTACGGTTATCATACTGTCAAGCAGTTACGCGTGAGATATTAATGATCCGTACAGTGCGCGGCAACTTGCTGTTTGCGAATGGCTTGTCCGATGTTTAGCTTCTTATCGCGAAAATACAGTTGATCAACCTGACACAGGCCAGAGAGAGAGAGAGAGAGAGAGAGAGAGAGAGAGAGAGAGACTCATTCATCTAATCCATTTATATAAAAACACTGAAATCTCAATGAATACATCACATCCCCCACAGGATTCCCATTACACCACTTACTGCTCAGTATCGCAACCGCCACCCGTGATTCCAACATACACAAGTTCATACAGCGACACACATTCTGTTCAGGTTTCTACAAAAATGTGTGATAAATACGGTAATAAAATGATAATCTCCACCTTCAATCCAAACCTTCGTGAGTTTACATTTTTAAAAGAATGTATAAACCGGTACACTACACTATAGGGTAGCATGGTAGCGTAAGCGCTAGTACTGAAGCCTTACAGCCGTACAATCCAACCCCCTGGGTACTGTTGGGTTGCCACTGAAAGGTCCCAGAGGTTGTTAGAAAGCATTGACTCGAACAAGGAGATACCAAAATGAGTTCAGTTCGGAAGAAAAACAAATGCATTCTTGTCACAGAACACCAGCAAAAACTACACCCTCCTGTGTGTTATATTTTGGGGGGGCTTCCCTCCATTTTTTCTCCATAATTTAGTCGTATCCAATTCCCACCCATCAACTTTTTGCCTTCCCTATCACAACCACCACCGACCAGGGAGGGGTGTAAGCATGCACACGCCCCCTCCGCGACATGTGACGCTACAGCCCGCCTTTTTTCGAACTGTGTACAACTACATGCATATTTGGGGGTGGCCTACGCCCCCTCGTACGAATGAGCTCACAGACGCCCGTGATTGGCTGGTGATCGCTGTGAGTGACAGGGAAGTGAGCGTATGCGTTCCCTCCCGCGAGAGCTCAGCCAATTAGCTCCCATGGACTTCCGGTCACGGATGGCTGTGGCATCGATCCGGATTCGAACCTGCGGTCTCCGGGATGTTAGTCGCGCACCTTGTTGATGCGCCACTCGGGAGCCCAATGTTAACGGGCATTTTTGATGCCCAACGTGTCTGCGGTGGATGCAGCAGCGACAGACAGCCTACTGCCAACATCACTGACATAAGGAGGGTTTTAGTCAGAACAGCATCTAAGTGGCCAAGGCTAATCCTTCAGATGATGCTATCACCACCGTGCTTCACTGTAAGGATGCAGTAATCGAGTAGTATCATGGTAAACAATCTAAGGTAAACCAATTTAAAATGCATGGTTGAAACACTACAGAGTATCAAAGTCTGTGCAATATTTAGGACTATATAATATTTTGAATTACAGACTAACAGGATATACCTACAGTAATAAACAACGTGGAATATCATGATCATACGTGTCCTTATCGTACATATGTATTTCCATTAACGTATTAAAATAAATGTGTTTCAGGTGCTTCCTTCATTCATTTGCTGAATCGCTTAATAATACTAGGGTCTCGGGGAAGCCGGGGCCTGTGTCAGGCGACTCTGGGCAAAGACAGGGGACACACCGACCAAACAGCTTGCCGGTCCATCGCAGGGCAAACACACACACAAAACCGTTCACACTCACACCAAGGGGCAATTTGGAACAATAAACCACTTAGCCTAATTGTGCATGTCTTTGGACTGTGGGAAGAAAACCGAAATACCCGGAGGAAACCCAGGCAACCACAGGGATAACATGCAAACACCTCACAGAAACGATCTGGCCGAGCTCGGGACTCGAACCCAGGCCCTTCTCGATGTGAGGCGGACGTGCCAACCGCTACGCCACCGTGTCGCCCTTTCTCGTCTATTAGGACAAGATGAAAAGAAAAGAGTCTTAAACTGGAAACATATCAGGTCTCTTCACACAAAACATACACTTGCGGTATGAAGGACTTTCTGTGCGTCCTCTGGAGTCTGAAAGGTGACAAAGCCATATCTAGAGGGGGGAAAGGGAACAAAAATGAGCATTTACGGTTGAATTAAATATGACATACTGAAATAAAGAGAGCGTGTGCACTTACCCCTTTGACACTCCGGAACGATCAATAACAACCTTCACATCCTTAACGGTCCCAAACTGGGAGAAAAGGCGCCTGAGATCACTCTCATTAGTCTTAAAAACACACACACACACACACACACACACACAGATTTATCACAGATTTACACACATATCTGTGTATAGCCAGGATTTCACATTTTTAAAAAAGTAAACGCTGGTTTAGCTGTCACAGTACACACACTTACTTTGCCATCAATACCTCCTACGAAGATGCGGTTTGGGATGACTGTGTCAAAGCGAGACACGTAGTCGGGAGCGTTGGAGTCTGGAGGTGTCGGGCTGGCTGAAGGAGAACTGGTCTGAGTCTGATTACACAGAGAGGAGAAACACACAGTCATCCATCCATCCATCCATTTGCAAAACCACTCAATCCTACTGGGGTTACTGGGAGGCCGGAGCCTATCTCAGGTGACTCTGGGCGAAGGCGGGGGGGGGGTTGAATTGGGCGGGGCGCACCTTGAACTGCACAGGGCCAGCACACAAACAACCATTCACACTCACAATCACACCGAGGAGCAATTTGGAACAGGCGCGGCGGCATAGTGGTGAGCTCATCCACGTCACAGCAAGAAGGTCCCGGGTTCGGGTCCCGGGCTCGGCGAGAGGGTTCCCGTGTGGAGTCTGCATGTTTTCTGCGTGCTTGCGTGGATTTCCTCGGGGTACTCCGGTCTCCTCCCACAGCAAGCTGTGTCAGTGTCCCCGCAACCCTGCCAGGACTAAGTGGTTCCGCAAATGAGTAGGTCAGTGCGTAGACATAACAGACGGCATCCCATAATACCACTTCCTTTGTGATGACTCGCCGGTCAACTGAGCCAACTCTCAAGGAACCGACTCGAAGAGCCGATTCATTCGCAATTGACACACTTTACGGGTGTTTGTTACTAGTTGATAACTGGACGACAGGAAATGCGAAAATAAATGTGAATTTTAAACAGAATAATGTTGGTCATATTACTGTTAGAAGTAATGGAAGGGTTTTCTTTAAAATACCGAATGTGTATTTGAATCATCTCAGCCTCTCAGTCAGCACCGTTCAAACGACACCGCACGTGACCAAGCTTTTTCTAATAAAACGTTATAAAAGACAGATAGCACCATTTTTACACAAAAGTTTGCTAAACAAATAACAAAGACAACTTTATGTGAACAGTCCTGACTAAAAACAATGACTTTTCTCCCTTGCTAGGATGTGAAGTGAGCTAGTTAGCATGTTGGACTCACTGACTCGACTCAAACATCACCCAGGGATGACAAAGTAACGGTCGCGCGTGCATTTTAAACATTCAGATATTTAAATCTGACAGTTAATTTAACCTGACAGGAAAAAACAACCCAAAAAACCCTGTTATCATTATAAAGTTAGCTGAAGGTTAGTTAGCACAGCTGTGGGACTTACGCCTGTCTCGCTCTCCATCTCTCTCAGGCTTGACGTGGGTCGACAAAAAAGAAAAATACAACATAAAATAAAACTTTGTACTTTAAATAATAATATTAAACAATAGAGAGTTGTTTGATGAAGAAAAAAGCTCTTAATGTGGAGGAAATATCTGTATAAACTCGAAAAATAAGAGACGAAGAAAGGGGGAAAAATTGGGGTCTTTACATGTACCGAAAAAAGGGGTCGAAGTGATGCAGTACAATTTAAAATAAGCGAAAAACTCTGTTTCAGAAACCAATAAATAAAAAAAAACTAATAAAAAACATTTGTATTTATAGTAAAAAAGGATTAAGATTAGAATAAATTTAATAATGATGTTTATTTGAATGTTGGTTCCCCCCATTCGAGAGCAAGAATGGACTCTTCCACAATTTTCCAACGCGGGAAAGTGAATGTTATGTCTCATTACAGAAAAAAAAAAACGTTATAATTTGTTCTTGTTTGTTGGTTTGTTTGTTTGTTTTATACACTTTCAGTGCGTTAGAGCACCAAATACCGCGTTAAATATCTTAGATCAATGACTAACATGATTTTATTCCAGATTTGCTTAATTTAAATAAAAGTATATTATGGTATAGCATTAAGAAAATAAAATAAAATAATCTGGGAAAAAATTAAGTTAGTTTGATTATAATGTGTATATATATATATATATACACACATACAGTACAGTGAGTTATTTGTGCGGTGAAACCATGTTCTGAGACCGTGTGATTCGTTGCTCTGTCCAGCAGAGGGCGCAGACACGCGCAGTGTCACTGCATATGACCTCACGCCTGAATAACAGGCGTAGAAGAAGAGGAACAACATAACATGAAGGAAACGAAGCACAATTCCGAAAAACACCCGTGATTAAACACAAAAACCGGCAAAAAAAAAAAAAAAAATCATACACAGTTTTTCCTGAAGTCAAAGGGAGACATGGCTTTTGTCACTGCTAACTGGAATCCTCTTGGAGTGAATTTTTACAGGTAACAGCTCAGTCAGAGGGTGAAGAGTCTCCTCCGCTAGATAAAGTAGATCCGGTTAAATTGGATAAACAGCCACGACATAAAGGTCATGAAACAGGAAATCTCTAAAGTGTTTTAGGATTTTTAAGGGTGTGTGTTTAAAGCTAGAAATTGCAGATATACTGCGGAATAGGTACAGATTCTTTGGCAAGTCATGGAAGGTTTGGAGGTCATGTGACAGGTGTGATGACGTCACGATCAACTTGGAATTAAATGGATTCTAGCTGTTGTTTATTATTATTATTATTATTATGTAATAAATATGTTATAAATGCACCACATTTGATCTCAATTCTGAGCTCTGGACTACTGATCTGAAGGTTAGGGGTTCAAGGCCCAGTTCTGCCAAGGTTCCATTGTTGGGTCCTTGACCATAGTCACTCATTTTTCAAACCGCTTAATCCTATCAGGGTCGCCGGGGGTCTGGTGCCTATCTCAGCCGACACCGGGCGAAGGTGGGATACACCCTGGACAGCTTACCAGACCACAGGAGGGCGAACATACAGACAACCATTCACACTCACATCCACACCTTGGGGCAATTTGTAACAGCCGTTTAGTCTAATATGCCTGTCTTTGGACTGTGGGAGGAAACTGGAGTATTTGGAGGAAACCCCGAGCCTGGGAGTTGAACCCAGGGCCTTCCTGCTTTGACATGCTAACCACTACGCCGTGGTGCTGCCCATAGTAACAAGATGATTTCCTGTAATAACAACATCACTATATACAGTGTTTTTTTGCATGGTAGCAATGAATTTCAATAACAAAATACCTATTTGTTTCTATCGGCAAGCATGAATTATATCAAGCAATAAGAAATCAAGGAAACTACACTCCAAAAATTTATGTGTTAGTGTAAACCTTTGCATTAGTGTTATGTTATTACTATGTTGTTTTTTTTTGTATATATATAAATTGCATATTTCCCTATTTTTGTACCTTTGTCTATATGTGCATCCTTTCTTAGTGTTGATCTGTCTGTATTACAACATCCCCATCTTGTTGATTTTGGCATCATTAAATAATTCAAATATTAAACATCGTTAAAATAAATACAGAAATTCATCAGTGTGTTACGTCTCTTGCAATAAACAGGAAGGTTGAGCTGTATGAGATGGGCTGGAATCTGAAGGATGGCCTCAGGGATTGTTTAATAGCCGCAGCTCCATATGGTGGACCAATCGGTAAGCCACGGACACAGAACCTTCTCTTATTTAATTAAATTAATTAGTTTTTTTACTTTTTTTTTTTTTTGGTTATTATTTACCAGCTTGTCCAATACGATTTTGAGACTTCCTGTGCATCACAGCGAGATCACTTTCTGTCTCTTGATGCATTCTGTTATTATTTTTATTATTATTTTTTGAGTCTATACTGTGAGTTTTCAAACCTTTACATGAACGCTTTCACCCGTTGTTCTTTCTCAGCTCTGCTAAGGGAGCCTCAGCGCCGCTCACCCAGTGCCCGACCCCAGTTAGAGATCTACTCTGCTTCCGGAGGGACTCTCGCCAGCTTCCCGGTAAACACTCACGAGACAAGTGGACCGGTGTGTCTTGAGAATGTATTCCTTATTTTCCAGGAACGGACAATGATTAACGTAAGCGTTTGTCACTGTGCAGTGGAAGAGTGGAGTGGTGAAACAGCTGGGCTGGACGGTGTGTGACGATCTCCTGTGCATCCAGGAAGACGGCACTGTTCTCATCTACGACCTCTTTGGCAGCTTCAAGAGACACTTCAGCATGGGCAACGTGAGAATTTAGAAAAGATTTTGTCTCAGGAGTAGAGTTTTCTCGTGTCTCAGTCCATGTGTTCAGTGTGTTAGCTTTAATTTGAGTAGAAATTAGGAATTCTAAAGAAATGACTAAGACGTCACTGACGTCATGGTTCCCTCTGGAACTAGGAGGTGGGACAGAGCCAGGTCGTGGAGGCCAAGGTCTTCCATTCGCCTTATGGGACTGGAGTCGCCATAGTAACAGGAGCATCAAGGTTTACCCTGGCAACAAACATCGATGATCTGAAGTTGAGAAGGTTACCTGAGGTACCAGGTGAGCGCCCAGGTCTTCTGTCTGCGGATTTTTTTTTTTTCAGTGTTTGTCCATTTTTTTTTTTTTTTTTGCTTTGTTATCTGTTTATGGTTGTACTCCAGGTCTCCAGGGGGCGCCATCTTGCTGGGCAGTGCTTACGCAGGACAGACAGAGTAAAATACTGGTTGCAAACGGTGCCGATCTTTTTATTCTGGACTACGGCACCTGCACGGCTGTGGTGAGCACCTGTCGACCACAAATCCCAATCCCAATCCCTCACATATATATCAATTTATCGTGTAATACTGCATGTAGCACTGCGTGTATATGTGTTAACCGCGACCTTGAACGAGCATTGTAACCAAACACCTTCGCCTTGTGTGTGTGTTTCAGAGCCCCCCAGGCCTCTCAACTCAGGCCACCAGTATAGTACACATGTGTGTGTCATTCAGTTATAAGTACCTGGCTGTGTTTACTGACTCGGGCCATGTGTGGATGGGCTCCAGCAATCTGAGGGTAGGTAATACGGTACAGTGAGAAAACAGCTTACACTTGATGTTCATTGCGACCTGTGGTTGTATTACAGGAAGACTTAAAAGTCCACCAGTCGCCTGGCTCAAAATTTTCCACTAATGTGATCTTGCTAGTTGTTAGTTGTACCCACTTCCTAGCACGCTCAGAGGACAGATCTCTCCGCCCCCTTCTGCATACAAGAGCTCACCGATGCCTACGATGGGCAACAAGAAGCGTTTGTGGTTGTAAACAGCTGCTGCTGATTGGCTGAACTGGAGATTGCTCTGTCATTGTTAGTCTCCTTGCCTTCCAGTACAATTTTATAAGTTTGTGGGGGGCGGAGCTTCTGATGAATCACTGAAGGGTGTGTTTGTTTGGCTGTTCGGCACAAATATCAAACAACCTTTCTCCAGAATCGGCAACTTTTGCTTTAATACACTTTTGAATCCTCTTAAATTACCTCCCATTCTCACCACCAAGAGACCAGTCCCTGATATCGGCCCCGGTTCGTGTCATGGCACGCTGTTCAACCGTTCATTTGCTTAGTTTGTTGTTGGAAGGGTCTGAAAACTCACTTAATTTTTCTGTTTGTAGGAAAAACTCAGTGAAGTAGACACCAAAGTCAGAAATCCACCCAGACAGATGGCATGGTAGGTGCACTCTATACAAACTCTATAGCTACATATGTGTGGCGGTTCGGGGAAACCCTTCAAATAGCACCTAGAGAGCGCAAACCTTCCCCAAGCTTAAGCCTTCCTAGGCAAGTTTTGAACATTTTCATTGCATCATAAAGCTTGTTTATGTTGTGTGTGTGTGTGTGTATGTATATATGTATATATAATTAATTTATTTATTTGTTGCCTTCTATATCTGTAGGTGTCGCAGGCCTAAAAGCCAGCAGCCCTCAGTGGTGATCA
This sequence comes from Neosilurus mollespiculum, assembly GCA_030014195.1. Classification (NCBI taxonomy): domain Eukaryota; kingdom Metazoa; phylum Chordata; class Actinopteri; order Siluriformes; family Plotosidae; genus Neosilurus; species Neosilurus mollespiculum. The sequence continues at coordinate 2,754,659 of JAQMYF010000021.1, read as the reverse complement.
TGTGGGATCGGTACCTGCTGGTGGTCGGAGTGTGTAAAGACAGCATCCCTTATCACCTCGAGGACGACTCGGTTCTGGTCCCTGAGTTGGACAGTGTGCGAATTATCAACGCAGTCAATCATGAACTGCTGCAGGAGGTGCCAGGTTAGGGAAACACACACGCGCACACACACACACACACTTCCAGTGTATCTGTAGACATATGGAATGATACCCAGACCTATTTTGTGTTGTTTTGTAGCGTCCTGTGAGGAAATCTTTAAGATCGCCTCCATGGCTCCCGGAGCACTGCTGCTCGAGGCTCACAAAGAGTACGAGGTGGGCGATTAGGGACAATGAACTGCTGTGTTAACTGCTATGTTTTATCATGTATATAGGGATGTGAGATGGACGTGCATGTGTGTTTGTGTAGAAAGAGAGTCAGAAGGCGGATGAGTATCTGCGGGAGATTAAGGAGCAGGATCTTTTGGGGGAGGCGGTGAGGCAGTGTGTGGAGGCAGCAGGACACGAGCATGAGCCAGAGACACAGAAAACACTCCTGAGGGTGATGAACTCTAGCCGTTATACTGTAACTTATATTAGTGATTTTTTTTACATTTTTTTTAATGGATATGGTTGGAAGCGGTTCTATTTTGGCAGTAATTCCATACCGTAATAATTAAGCAGAATCCTTTACCTGGAGTATTAAACTCGAGGGTTGTTTTTTTCTGTTTATAAGTCGTTTAATATGATTTTTTTTTCCCCCCCTTCGTTCTCATTTCACAGGCGGCCTCGTTCGGAAAATGTTTTCTCAGTAATTTTCCTCCCGAGCCGTTTGTCAACATGTGTCGAGACCTGCGAGTGTTAAACGCAGTGCGAGATTACACCGTGGGAATCCCGCTCACACACACTCAGTTCAAACAGATGACTGTCCAAGTGCTCACAGACAGGTGAGACAAACCCTGCCAGCATTATTATTATTATTATTATTATTATTATTATTATTATTATTAAAGCTTCGTTACTATATGATAAGATTACGAAAATAATAAAAGGAAATAAATTAGCAAATAACAAGAATAACGAAAGCACTCGGAGAGCGCAAACCTCCGCCAAGCCTGGCAATCCCCCTTATAAAGCAAAATGTCAAAAATAGTACTATCACACAATATTAAAGACTTTTATCCGGATAATCTCCAAATTCTAAAGGAGTCTTTCTTGTCGAAAGCCCCGCCTCTAGTAGAAATTTCATGAAAATCCGGACATATTTATTTTTTGTGTAATCCTGCTAACAATCACACAGAAACTGAGGGTAAACATCACCTCCATGGTATGTAAATATTATATAAAAGGAGAAAGAGAGACAAAAATCATGTAAAAATGTAAAAAATTAAAATATTCATATACAGGCGGCACGGTGGCGCAGTGGTTAGCACGTCCGCCTCACAGCAAGAAGGTCCCGGGTTCGATTCCCAGGCCCGGGGCGTTTCTGTGTGGAGTTTGCATGTTCTCCCCGTGCTTGTGTGGGTTTCCTCCGGGTACTCCGGTTTCTTCCCACAGTCCAAA
>JAQMYF010000021.1:2626858-2723054 GCA_030014195.1 Neosilurus mollespiculum | reverse complement strand
TATATATATAAAACCTAATAATAATTGTTATTTATGCAATAATTATGAAATGAAATATTATAGAATAATGCACAGGACTTTAGACAATAAAAACTTTTTTTTAAGAAAGATTATAGATGTAGGTTTATTAATTAAGAAGCAAAAAATCTTTCCTTATTTATTGCATCATATCTGTTGCTATTGTATTTAATTCCTTTTAAACAAAAAAATCCATAATAATAATAATAATAATAATAATAATAATAATAATAATAATAATAATGATAATATTTTTGCACAGGGTTCAGACATATTTTACATAAAACATTTAAATATTAACTATTTCTTACAACTAAAAAGAATGTTTAAAAAAAAAAAAAAGATCCAAAAGCGTTGTTTTCCAAACTCTTTCTGCACTCTGTGCTTCTCTCCGTCTCTCTCTCTCTCTCTCTCTCTCTCTCTCTCTCTCTCTCTCTCTCTCTCTCTGGATCGAAATCAATTAAGCTATTTGTTATTGCAGTTATTGGCCCGCTTTATTGGAACGGGCAGTTTAATTTATTTGGATGGGTTTGTTGTTGTATTGTGGAGCTGAAGGGTGTCTTGACCATCTCACTCTGTAGTTACAGGTCACCACTGCAGGTGGGTGTCTTTCCATTTACATGTTTCCCAATAGCCCCACTTAAAGGCATTTTTGTCCAAAAAAACAATCAGGCAAAAAAAAAAAATAAAAAAAAAAAAAAAAAAAAAAAAGTGGGCAAAATGACCAGTTTGCAAAGCTCTCATGAAGTTACTGTGATTGCCATTTTGTGGATTAGGAGCTGAATAGATGAGATGATGTTTTGTGCTTTGTTTGAGATTTTGGCAAGTGTGTATTTGTGTTTGTGTGTGACAGCCGGAATAATTTTGGTCAACACAACCCCCCCTTCCCTCCAAAACACACACACACACACACACACACACACACACACACAGACACACACATACACTATGTATCTTCTCCACTTTGTCCAGGAGGATGTTCCCTGTACTAAAGGTGAGCGTGTCTGGTCTCGACCCCAACGCCATGTACTCCTTCCTCCTGGACTTCAGCCCGGCTGATGGTCACCGCTGGAAGTATGTGAATGGCGAGTGGGTGCCTGCTGGCAAACCAGAACCCCACAGTCACAGCTGTGTGTACATTCACCCCGACTCTCCGAACTTTGGCGCACACTGGATGAAGGCTCCGGTGTCCTTCAGTAAAGTCAAACTGACCAACAAACTCAACGGAGGTGGCCAGGTGCTGTAACATTACCTCTGGTGTCCATTTATGTGTCCACATCTGTCACGGACCTTCAGTTAGTCCTTTATTGTAAAGTCACATGGGATTTGTAGTCACTTCTTAGTTTTTCCATCTATGCAGTTCATTGCTTTGATTTCTTCCACATAATTACATTTACCAATTTTTTTTTCTTTCCTTATTTATTTATTTATTTATTTATCTATTTATTTATTTTCGGTGGGGCATGTGGGGGGAACCCCCCCCCCCCCCCCCACACACACATCTGTGAGTCATTTATTTTTCATAAAATTTGCCACATATGGTTTTCATTCCTTATGAATTAATTTCTAAAGGTGACCCCACCCCACCCTTTATATTTTTAATTTATTTTGATGTCACATGAAGAGACTGAGATTTCATTGTTTCACATGGGATTTTCATGGGATTTATTAATACACCTTGATACCAGTATCACCTACAGCATCTCCTCATCCGACTCATCACAGGGTCGCAGAGCAACACAGACACACGTAACCTTTCACACTCACACTCACACCTAGGGGCAATCGAGAATATCTGATTTGTGAAATGTGAATGTCTCTGGACTGTAGAAGGAAACCAGATTACCCGGAGAAAACCCATGCAAGCACAGGGAGAACATGCAATCTCCACACAGAAACAGATTCGAACCCAGGACCGTCTTGTGTGAGGCAGAAATGCTAACCACTACACCACCCCATACAGCTTGTGCGTGTTTCTTGACTCGTGTCCTTTTTAGGATGCGTTGTTCTTTGACTGGGTGCATTAGCATGCTCTGTGAAGATGTGGAAAAATATGAAAAAAGTCATGCCTTGTGACTCAAGCCATGACATCAAGCCTCTCCGAGAAGAAAGACCATACAAGGTGCGTACGTGCTCTCCACAGCTATACCTGAAATCACGTTGCCTGCCTCGCTCGGTAATCTTAGCCATTCTCTCAGCCGTCAGGCTGCTCTTATGTCCGTGCAGGAGCTCGGGAGCTTTTAGGAGCCTTGAGTTGCCTCTAATCATCCCGTCTGCTGCTGCGGCGAAATATCAAGTGCGCATTTATACAATTAGTGCTCTCCTCAGCGTCCACTTCACCTATGGAGCCCCTTTGTTCGGCGGGGACTGCATGTAAACAGGAATAAACAGCTCTTAATTGCCACTTTTCCCGTTTAATGCACTTCCTGCGGTTCAGACGGAGCACGCTCTACTTCAGCCAGTCATCGGAGGCCTTTCATTCGAGGTGCTCCAGCACGCTCCATTCGAGTAGGACTCCTATGCAAAATTATCAGCTGTATTAACATGGACTCCCCACCACCAGACCACCACCACCATCACCTCCACCTCCACCCCATTCTCCTCTCCTCTCGTCTCCTCTCGTCTCGTCTCGTCTCGTCTCCTCTCCTCCGCTCCACTCCCTTTCTCCAGCGCTTTTAAATGCAGTGTTGGCAGCAGAGAGGCCGCCGAGAGAGAACCAGCTCTAAATGAAATAATTGCCGTGGTTAGTTGTACATTATGGTAATTATGGGTGCTTTTTTTCTATGCAAAATAAATTTAGCCATCAGTCCTTAGATGTGAGGTAAAAAAAAAAAAAAAAAAAAAAAAGAGGAAAAAACCCCACATCATCAGGTGTAGTGGAGAGAAAAGCACACACAAAGCCCTTTCACTGCCCTGCAGCCGTACCGATGAGTACCTGGTCCTCATGTGAAAGGTGAAGTAAAGCTGTCAATTACAATGAAAAACAGTTTATCCATCCTGTGCCTCGCTGGATATTTCATAGACATACAGTACGTGGAAAATGCTGTCTGTGTATTTGTCTTAGGGTTCATCATTACGTACAACAAAAATCAATATCCAGAATATATACAATAAATATAAACTATCCATAAAATGTAGACGCTTATACACAGCTCTCGATTCTGATTCTGCTCGCAAAGTGTTAATTCATTGGGGTTTTTTTCTACAACACTGTAAAAGCTTTGGAGGTGAGTACGCGCCTTAAAATAGGGTATCGTTTCCATAGTAACACTTCGTTCACTCACTTGTCCGATCGACATTTAGATAACCGAAACATTAATAGTAAACAAAATGAAGATTAGAGATGTTCAGGCAAGATCTATGGAAGGAGTCTCCAGTTTCAGAGCTTTAGTACTTCATTTGACTTCCTCGCTTGTTTCTAGATAATGTGACCTATTTGTTTATTTATTAATTTTTGCCTTATTAACATCACAATAAAGGGTGACATGGTGCCATAGTGGTTAGCACGTCCAACTCACAGCAAGAAGGTCCTGGATTCGGGTCCTGGTCTCAGCGAGGGTGTTTCTATGTGTAGTACGTATTGTTGTCCCTGTGCATGAGTGGGTTTCCTCCAGGTACTCCGGTTTCCTCCTACAGTCCAAAGACATGCACGTTAGGCTAACTGGCTGTTCCACATTACCCCAAGGTATGAGTGTGAGTAAGAATGGTTGTGTGTGTGTTGGCCTTGCGATGGACTGGCGAGCTGTTCAGGGTGTACCGCACCTTCGCCCAGAGACGGCTGAGATAGGCTCCAGCCTCCCCACGACCCTAGTAGGATTAAACGATTTAACAAATGAATGACTGAAATAAATGAACTTGACAAGAGAGATAAATATAAAGGTATTTGAAGAACTACTGTTTATAGCTGCTGTAATATAAATGAAAACAGGAAGTAGGGATGTTCCTACCCTGTAGGAATGTTTTATTGTGCAGCATTTTTCATGGCAAAGTGTTGCGGTATAAAATGACTGGTGGAGCGAACACGCGTTCACTGACCTCACATGAAAGATAATGAATAAAGATTCAGACTGTGATGTCTATCCGATTTCGAACAGGAGCAGGAATTTGCTTTAAGTCGGTTTGCATCACAATCCCCCCCCCCCCCCCCAAATCGCTGATGATTTTCCTGTAACAGCAAACCCAAGTGTTTTATTCCCTATGTAATTGTCCAATTATCTCATTATTCTCTCTCTCTCTCGCTGTGTGTGGTATAGATCATGCTGAACTCTCTCCATAAGTACAAGCCACAGATCCACATCGTTCGTGTGGGAGGAAGCCACAGGATGGTGACCAACATTTCCTTCACTGACACGCAGTTCATCGCTGTAACAGCCTACCAGAATGAGGAAGTTGGTCTTCTATCCATCCATCCATCCGTCTATCTATCTATCTATACACATCCATCTACCCATCTATCTATCTATCAATTATCTGTATATCTATCTTTATATCTATCTCTCCATTCATCCATCTATCTATCTATCTATCTATCTATCTATCTATCTATCTATCTATCTATCTATCCATCTATCCATCCATCCATTTATCTGTCTATATGTCTATCTATCTATCTTTCTGTCTATGTTTGTCTATTTATTCAATCTATCTTCTATCGCTCAGTGCACAAGTTTGCACCCCCATGTTTTTTGGATAGTAGAAACAAAAAAACATTTTTTTAAATAATTAATTTCATTTTAATTTTCTTATTTTATTATGAACTTAAAAAAATCAAATCAAATCAAATAAAAAATGTATCTTTTGCTATAAACCTGTTAGTCTCCAGGTCCAGAACTGTGTACGTTGTTAGCAGGGTGTACAAACTTTTGCATTTCTTTGTATCTATTGGTTCTGCTCTACAGTGCAGTGTTATTTTTATTTATACTTACGTATACTATATATACAAGTTTTTACAATTTGTGCACTTTAGTTTGTGGAGTGTACAAAGTTTTGCACTCCGTTGTTTCTATCCATTTGTCCATCTGTAGTATTTTCATCTAAAACACTTTCCCCTGTTTATAACAGATAACCGCGCTGAAGATAAAATATAACCCCTTCGCCAAGGCCTTCCTGGATGCGAAGGAAAGGTAATTTTTAATCTCATTTTATCCAACAATTAATCACCAATTAAACTGAATGGTACGTAGCTTTCCTGTATTTTAATTTTCCATCGGCGCACTCGTGCATCGCAATCGTATCATAGCAGGCATTAGCACTAGTCAAGCTAGCATAACTGTGCGAAATCAGCAGTGATTAGCGAGTAATTATTAATCGTTTACGCTGCGAATCGAGTGAGGGGATGAGTAAGGAGCTTGTTGGAGAGGCGGTGTGAAGTGAGGGTGAGATATTTGGAGCATGTATGATGAAGAATGTGTGAGTTGTAACACACCGCTGATCATCAAAAGGCCCCGGTTTTGATTAGCCAATGCGCTAACTACTCAATGGACATCTCTCAGTGAAGACAGACAGTAACTGGATCAGATGATCTTAATGTAAACGTCCCAAAGTGTTGTATTCCTGAATTACAGTAGATGTTATAGGAATTAGAATATTTCTAATCATAATTCTAATATTTATAATTCTAATTTTTAAAATCTGCTCCATCTGCAGGAGCCACCCCAAGAACTTTCTTGAACCCCCTCCTGAGAATCAACATGTCAGCATACCACACTGTACGTGTTTGAGCTTTTCTTCAACCCATAACGCGCTCGACTACATCATCGTTCATTTCTTTTTAGTCCAGGATGAATCCAGGAGGCTTGCCTGAATTTTCTGCGGGGTTTTTTTTTTTCGGTTTCTAGGTGGCTGGTATATTTCGAACCCGGACTCCTTTTGTTCCTCTGGGGGAAGTAACTTTCCCTATGCAGGAGGTTTGCCTCTCACCCCGCATCATGGCTACAAACACTACTCCAGTCTGCATGGACATCGAGCCACTCCGTACCCACCTCCATATCTGCACCACCATCACCATCATCACCACCACCGCGGACCCAATTCAGGTAAACTCAGGTGATTGCTGCACTTATTTACCGTGCCAACCTGATGCACTGTTTAATTGGGGCGGCACGGTAGCGTTGCACATGGTTAGCATGTTCGCCTCACAGCAAGAAGGTCCTGGGTTCGAGGTCCGGGCTTAAAGTGTGGAGTTTGCATGTTCTCCTGGTGTTGGAGTGGGTTTCTTCTGGGTATTCAGGTTTCCTCCCACAGTCCAAAGACATGCACATCAGGCTAATTGGCTGTTTCAAATTGCCCTAGGTGTGGATGTGAGTGTGAATGGTTCCTTCAGTGGTTTTGTTCAGGCTGGTGCTGTTCAGGGTGTACCCCGCCTTTGCCCAGAGTCGGCTGAGATGGGCGCCAGCCTCATCACAACCATAATTAGGATTAGGCAGCTGAGAAAATGAATGAATGAATAAATGACATCACAGCCTCCTAGCTTGCAGGTTAGCCAGCTACCAAGCTAAACAGGATGGATGTTTTTGATAATATTATATTAAATTAATATTAATATTTCTCATAATTTTTGGCTTTTCGCTGTTTTTTCCTTCATTTTAATTATTTCTTTCTTCCCCTTTTGTTTTCTTGAATTTCTTTCTCCTTTTCTTCAATTGATCTCTTCTTCCCTTCCTTCTTTCTCTTTCATTTATTCGCCTTCTCTTTTTTCAATTTGAATCCTTTTTTTTAATTTAAATTCCCATTTCTTTCCTTTTTCTGTCTTTTTTTTCCCTTCTCACTTGTTTCTGTTTCCATATCCTTTCCTTCCCTCTTTCTTTATTCTCCTCCTTTATTTTATTCTCTTTTTCATCACTTGTTTGCGAGCTGTTTTTCTTTGTAACACATGGATTCGGGTTCATAGACTTTTTGGTGGCTCAAGTAGAAATGCATTTCATGTACCAACCCCTCCTCTTCCTCCATGTTATTTAATTTTCTGGTTCTTTCCATAGTCTCTCTATCTGAAGGTCTGAGTCCAGGTGCTCTGCAGGTGTTCCCAGGCCACGAGACCTGGACAGGTGTTTCTCCTCCTGGTCCTGCCGCAATGCTGTCCGTGCCGTCTGGTACGAATTCACCTGGAGTCAGCAGGTCAGAACAAGCGCAGCACTCAAACCATGACCTTTCACCCAGGGATACAACAATAATCACAATGTTTGCCACCAGGCTGTATCCTGACCTTGTGCTCTTGGCTCACCTAATTATTCTGTTGTGCTTTGGTGCATCATTGCAGCTTTTTTCTGTAAAATCATTTCAATATTTTTCCTGCTCTCTTAGTCAGTACCCCTGCCTGTGGACAGTGAGTGGCTGCGGCATGTCCTCCACTCCTCCAGGAGGAGCTGTGAGCTCCACTCTTTGTCAGGCTGAGCAGCCAGACGCAGGCTCCGCCTCCGCTTCGCCATGCTCGCTCCTGCAAGGACAAGGTCCCACAAGTGCAGATGTTGTACCGGAGCACCCTGATCATCACAGGGTGGGAGGGGCTAGCTGGTCAGCAAGCTCCACCCATTCATTTTAAAGGGTCTTAATGGTGAAAGCATCCCAGCACCAGTACATGTGGTTGATCACATGACCTCTCAACAGTGTGGAGTTCTTAACTGCCAAATTGTAACGTGTGTATGTGAAGAATACTGTTCATTTATCCATATCGTGTGCACTGTTTTTCTCATGGAACCCATTTGTTCAAGTCTGCAGACTTTCTACATTGTAGGATCGTATGCTCACAGGCTTTATCGATAAATATATGAATCTTTATTTGAACATAGTTTATTCCCGTCTACACACGCTTTTAAAATATGATGCTTCTAACCTCAAACGTTTCCCTATATTTAATATACGTCCATACTGGCAGGTAAGATCTTTTCGTGCTGTTAAACGACATTTTCTTTCACTCACAAAAGCCCAACTGCTTAATCCTTCTAGGGTTGTGGGGAGACTGGTGCCTATCTCAGCCGACACTGGGCAAAGGCAGGATACACCCCGAACAGCTCGCTGGACCATCGCAGGGCCAACTCGCACACACACTCACACCTAGGGTCAATCCGGAACAGCAAATTAGCCTAATGTGCATGTCTTTGGACTGTGGGAGGAAACCGGAGAACCCTGAGGAAACCCATACAAGCACAGGGAGAACCTGCAAACTCCATAGAGAAACGCCGAGCCCAGGCCCATGTGGCTGCGAAGCGGACGTGCTGCCCCTTTTTCTTACCCTTCACCCCCTTTATTGCATAAACCGTGCAAGTTGTTAAATATTGAAAGTGCTTACATGTACACCTGATCCACGCTTGTACATACAGCGATAATGGTATGATATTTTGACTCTCTTTTTGTAGCTAAAAAACAACGACGGACCAAACCCTGTGAATATCTATTGCGTCACAGTATTATCCGTAGATCAGGGTCTTTAATTCGGGTTGCCCGGTCTATATAAAAACAGTCAATAAAGCTTTTTTCAAAAATAAAGCTTTCAATCTTAAAATAAAACATAACACCTATTTGACTTTGCAAAAACAACAACAAAAAAAACAAGTATGATGAAAAGAATAAAAAAACCTGGCAACCCTGTCTTGTTTAATCTCTAAATAACGTTTGTTGGAGCTTTTTCCTTCATGTACATGAAAGTGTGTGGAGGGAACTTTATACTTGATATGATGTCTGTAGTTTATTCCTGTTATACAGTAACGCAGTATAATTCCATCATTAATCCAGGATGCTCTTTCCTCTTACTTTCCTTTGTTTTAATTCGTTGTGGTGCTTGCTAGCATATATAACCTCTGCAAACCCCCCGCCCAATAAAAGCACACCAAGTCGAACACACTGCCACTGCATTACATTTATTCGGATGGCAGTTCTGCGATGCTGTCCTCCAAAACTACCTTCTTTTATTATTATTATTTCTGTGTGCCATTACCAAGAAGGCGATGCTGACAGTAAAGAGGAGCTTACGTGATAAAATGAAACTTAGCCAGTGATTAGGGGTCCGGTGTAATTGCTATTTGGAGCAGTTATCAAATTAAACCCTGTTCTGATGTTGTCTTGTGGGGCAGAGCTTCAGAATAGTTAGCTTTCATACATTTATCTCGTACTTTAACCCTTCACACACACACAGCTGTCACACTATACCAAAAAAGCCTGACTTATTCATGCGCTGCTGTAAAACAGTGCATAAAGAGATAATTATACCTCCATCATATTTTTCCTCTCTTGAAAATGTTATTTTAATCACGCGAGTGGAGTGGACCACTCTGTTGTTTTCACATGTGTGTAATGAAATAATGACGGGCACCCTGTGAATAGGGCCTTGGCATGCGCCTGTACCACTGTGGGCATCACACATACACACGTGCACGGACGCACACACACACACTCGTAAGCTTTAGAGAGGTTTGGAGCCAAGGTCCAGAATTCAATTATAAACCTGAGATAGAGTGAGAGACATGGAACTAACAGGGTGGTATCCTTCCCGCTCCCGTCCCACACTGCCATTAACTTTACCGACATTTGTCTGCTCAAAATTATTAAGCTTAAAAAAGATAAATAAAAATCTATGAGGAAAAGAAATTTTAAGTCCTGCACATTCATTCCAATCTTAGCCATGATAATGCTCCAGTTTTATTTCTGTAGATCGAGTCCTGGAGAAAAGTGAGTTCCTCTTATCATTTAAAGGCAGGGGATGCAAGTTTAGAGGAACCCGCAAACCAAAATAAAAAAAACCCACCGCCTCCTTTCAAAGCCACGCCTTTAAAACACATGAACATCCATTGCCTGAGGATGAGTCCATGAGACAGAGGGAGTGTTCAGGGAGGAACGTAGTGTGATACTATGATACCCAGCTGATTGATGTCTTATTCACATGAAAAAAAACCAGACCACAGCGGTCCAGACGCATTCACCGAAAGAACCATTTCATAATATGCCAATATAGAACAAGCATAGCAAGTTTGAAAGCTCCAGCTTCAGCACACAGCAAGTAAATACCCGGAAACCTAATATAGTTTTGCCTTTGAACTTGAAAAGTAGGTCAAGGTCACTCACACACAATCTCATCCTAGCACTCATAGTAGTGAACAAGCATAGCAAGTTTGAAAGCCCCAGCTTCAGTGCGCGGTAAGTAAATGTCCGGAAACTAAAGTGTGACGACCGGACAGACGGACGGAAGGATCCCATTCCTACAGCTCCCGAGAGGCAGGAGCTAAAAACACTGAACATTATCTTATATTATTATATATCTATAATATATATGATGAATATATATGATGACTAGCTTGCTAGCTTTAGCAATATGTCTACTTAGCATTGGACCAAATGAAATGACTGGATGAACTTTTTACAGTCCTGCGACTGCCACAGGTTTTTTTATTCATTGCTATTGGAATACGAAAAAAAAAGGAGTATACCAAAATTATTTATTGATCCTGCCTTTAAATTATAGCATAAATAACACTTCCACCTCCTGTACTTAATAATAAAAGAACCACAACGTTTGTTTGTGGATTGGGAGTTACTATAGAAACAGTATAAAGACATTATTGTCTTTGCTGTTGTGGTTCAGATGAATAATACACAGACTGTTGCAAATGACAAGGAAAAACTCTTATGACGTAAAGTTCCTTTGGCTGATGCAGAATCAGGATTGTGACATAAATACTGAAGAAGGTAAGAACGAGGAATACGCATCGAAACGACAGTCACATGCCGCCCAGATACAAAGACTCAAACTCCACATCCACATCGCAGTCTTTCTGAGAAAGTGCCTCAGGATTGGAGAACTCATCTCCCAGCCTCCTCCACCAGGGCAGGTGCACGCTCTGAAGCAATGCATTGTGGGCTTGCCGGGCACGCATGGCGACTGGAGTAGAGCGGCTCAAGAAGAGGCACGAGTCTTCGTCACGCACGTCTTTTAATGAAGGAGCGTCTGAGAGATGGGGGGGTTGGGGGGAGGTGACAGACAAAGGCAGAGTGAAAGAGAGACAGAGGAGAGCGATGAGGCGAGAGGGAGAGAGACGGAGATGAAGAAAGAGATACAAAGAGAGGGAGTCAGTAGTGAAGAGAGCAAGAAAGACAGGTGAAAGAGAGAGAAACAGAAATAAAAGAGATGAAGAGAGCGAGAAAGACAAAGAAAGAGAAGAGTAGAAAGAGAAAGAGAGAGAGACAAAAACAGCAAGAAAGACATTAACAGAGACTCAGAGAGAGCGGGAGAGAGAGATGAAGAGAGAGAAGGAGAGGGATGAAGAGAGTGAGACAGCGAGAGAGAGACAGAAACAGAGATGAATAGAAAAAGACAGAGAGGGAGTTAGCAAGAGATAGGCAGAGAGAGAGAGAGACAGGGGAGACAGAGAGACAGAGAGAGAGAGATGAGTAGAAAGAGATGAAGAAAGAGAGACAAAGACAGCCAGAGAAAAAAAGAAACAGAGGGAGATAGCGAGAGACAGGAAGAGACAGAGAGACAACGGGAGAGAGGGAGAGAGCGAGAGAGAGAGAGCGAGAAAGACAGAGGGAGATAGCGAGAGAGAGAGAGGGAGAGAGAGAGAGAGAGAGAGAGAGAGAGAGACAGTGAAATGAGTAGAAAGAGAAAGACAGCAAGAGGAAAAGAGAGACAGAGGGAGACAGGCAGAGGTAGAGAGAGAGAGAGAGAGAGAGAGAGCGAGCGAGACGTAGACAGAGGGAGAGACAGCGAGACACACACAGAAAGACAGAGAGGGAGACAGAGAGAGAGAGAGAGACAGAGAGGTATAATTTTTTAAAAATAAACAAATAAATAAATAAAAACACTTTCACACCAAACAAATGGAAGTCTTTATAGAAAGGCAGATCATTCATACCGCAGTAGGAACTTCAGGAAAATTGTAAAGTCCTTACTCAGCAGGAGCTCCATGTCCGTGTTGATCTGAGCCACGAGCGCATGCCGGTGCTGATCCTGAGCCCGCTCTGAAGCTCGGGTCATCAGATGGTGCTGGAGCGCACTCTGAGCCTTCTCATGGAGCGCTTGAGTGCCCTCTGCTGACACCACGGAGATCTACGAGACACAAGGGGGTTCACACTTCTGAAATCTGGATTACATGTGCAAGTTCACACCATTCTATACACAGCCATGTTCATGTGTGTGGGACTCAATGCTCTGAGTTCCAGCTGTGCGATGACCCACGGGGTAAAGAGAGATGTGATCTTCGATCTGTCGCTTCAGTTCGGCCCTCCTGCTCTCAGTCAGGCCTTTGGGGCTTTTCCACGGTGCTGCAAACATCCTCCGAGAATGTCTTCGCTTTAGGAACGCCAAAACCTAAACACACACATTTAGATTAACAAAGTGCTTTTTAAATAAAATTTTTACATTTTGTGTAGATTTTTCATTTTCTGTATCCATTTGCATGTTATACACTGCAATAGCACAATCTGATTGATCTGCTACCTTGAGATTATAAATCATTATTCCGAGAGGATAACACTTGAATCTGGGCGGCACAGTGGCGCAGTGGTTAGCATGTCTGCCTCACAACAAGATTCGATTCCTGAGCTCGCGTGTTTCTGTGCGGGTTTTCACAGTCCAAAAACACACACAGCAGGCTAAATAGCTGCACACCCCTAGGTGTGAGTGTGAGTGTGAATGGTTGTGTGTGTTTCTGCCCTGCGATGGGCTGGCGAGCTGTTCCCAGGTGTACCCTGTCCTCGCCCAGAGGCGGCTGAGATGGCCGCCAGCCTCCCCGCGACCCTAATTAGGTAAAAGTGGGCTTAGAAAATAAATGAATGAATGATTATACTTGAATCAAAATGACAGACACTTGTAGTTTGCCACGGTCACTTGGAGTAGGCAGTGTCATTACTACCACACTTTAAAAATGGAAAAATAAGCCGTAACTATTTGTATTTGGCTAGTTTTTAAAAAATGGGTTTAAAAAGACACCATTAGCGACACAGGGCTTAGCTCTACATGGAGCCCACAGATCTCACCTCACCCGCCTTTGTCATGGTTAAATATGTAAAAATAAACACAACGTACAGTAGCTAAGTATCCGTCTGTCCGTCTGACGTTCTGTGTATTAGAGTGTGTATGGTTATGTGTCTCTCACTCACGGCTCTCTGCAGAGTGACTGCAGCTTTGTGCTGTCGGAGGTGATACTTGTTCTGCTCGAACCGTTGTCTCTCCCGGTGTCCTCTCCACACTCTCTGGATCAGCAGAGCTGCTTTGTTCTCCAACTCACCGAGAAACCGTGCCAGGTGCTCTACAACACACACAATATTGCGGAAACACAAATAAATAATAATTTATGGAAACACATTAAGTGTGTGTGTGTGTGTGTGTGTGTGTGTGTGAGACCTGCAGGCAGAATCTCCATCAGATGAAGCTGCCGCTGGCGGAACTGCCGAATGGCCCTCTGTCTACGCAGACGCACTTGATGACGCAGTTCCTCTTCCGCAAGACGTTTCTCGGTCTCGGCTTGCTTCTGGCGTCTCCTCTCTCTGCATACACACGCATACAAACACACACCCGCGTAAACCGTGTGGTTTGAGGTTCATATACACTGACGCTGAAGTCTGTTACTAAACATGAAAAGGGAAAGACGTCACCTGAAGCTCCGCTGTAATGAACTCACGGCTCTGGGGAGTCTCCTCAGCCTGCATCGGGTCTGATGAGCTCTCCAGGCAGCCTGGATCACACGGGCGGCTCGATCCCTCTCCTGGGACGAGTGCTGAGCCTGAAAACGACATAATTATAACAATCCAGACAGAGATACATGTGTGTGTGTTTACTTCAAAAACTCTAAACTAGGGCTCCCGAGTGCCACTATAGAAAAGGATTTGCCCCTTCATCCAGACTTCGCCGCATCTGTGGGCGAGAGTCTGTGAAAGGTAATGGGCTGTGCTCTCAGGGAGGGAGGGAGGGATGGTATACACTCCCGTATAAGCAACAACTAGCCAATCATAGCTGTCTATGAGCTCATGCACATAGGAATGGGTTCCATCCATCACACTTAAGTTTCCGGACATTTACTTGGGGCTTTCAAGCTTGCTGTGCTTCTTCTATATTGGCATATTATGAAATGGTCCTTTCGGAGGAAGCGTCTGACTTCCAT
This sequence comes from Neosilurus mollespiculum, assembly GCA_030014195.1. Taxonomy (NCBI): domain Eukaryota; kingdom Metazoa; phylum Chordata; class Actinopteri; order Siluriformes; family Plotosidae; genus Neosilurus; species Neosilurus mollespiculum. Next base: position 2,708,949 of record JAQMYF010000021.1, on the reverse strand, counting down.
CAGACCTGAGCGTGTTTTTCAGGATCTTCAGCCTGGACGTGATGGATGAGCTGCATCACTGCTGCGTCGAAGCCTTTACCTCGCCAGTCCTTCTCCACCATATCATCCAGCCCTGCAGGACACATGTACCTTACTGCTCTTATTTCTGGCCGTATCACAATATTCATATAGTCATCACACACATCTGGGTACAGTTATAACCTGGTTATAACCCGGTTATAACTTGTCATGTGACGTGAGGTTACCTTTGTAACGTTTGTGTAGCTGCAGGGAGACGGAGGAACTTTGCTGCTTTATGATCAACAGCAAAATCTTGACAGCGGCGCTGCCGATCACAGGATTTTTGCTGCTTGACATTTTATACACAACGTCATCCGTGATACTGTTCAGCGATTTACTCGCCATCTTTGATATAATTGTGCTGTGGGAGTCAAACAGGAGTAAAGAATACAACACTTCAATTATCAATGATACAGTGGGATCCAGCAATTCTGTAAAGAATTCTTTAACGTTGTGAGATAGGAGGATTTTTTGGAAGTGTTGTATTACAGCAGTCCCAGCAGGGGGTGCTGTGTACTTTCTGCTTTTTGCAAAAAGCTGTGTGCGAACTTTCATGAAATGAAATCTACCGGAGGTGGGGGTTTGGACAAGTAAGACTTCTCTATATTTTGGAGATAACCTGACATCCAGGATTTTTTTTTAATATTCTTTTTTTGAAAAATTAACATTGTGAGATAGGAGGTTTTTTGTATTTCCACATTTTCTGACATTTTATATTTCATAATTGTGATTGCTGGGCTTGGTTGAGGTTTGCACTCTCAGTGTGCTCATGATACAATCTGTAATAAATTAAAACCAAAGTTTTACCTATTTATAAAAGCTATAAAGGTTTTTGCTTCTTCACTACTGATGGTAACAAATCCCTAACACTGGAGACTCCTTCCTTAAAACAAACCTCTCCTTACAGAAAATACACCACGTCACTGATTACACCTGAGGCGTCCACTGTGCAAATCCTAGTGTTAGTTATTGCTATAGAATCTATTAGAACCTAGTAGAATCAGTACTTTATATCAGCTTGTGATTGAATTACAGGATCAGATTTGAGACATCTGCCTCCCTGGTGTGGTGTTTCGGGAACCGGGAAGAGGCTCCGGGGCCGACCCACAACGCGCTGGAGGGACTATGTCTCTCAGCTTGGTCTGGGAACACCTTGGCGCCTCCCCGGAAGAGCTGGAGGAAGTGGCTGGGTAGAGGGACTTCTGGACCTCCCTGCTTAGGCTGTCAACCCCGGAAGAAGCGGAAGAAGATGAATGAATGAATGAATGAATGAATGAATTTGAGACATTAACAGATAATTCAAACATTTCTTTGAAATCATTCATTCTTCCGTCGTGTTAAATGGGAATAACATTGCGGCCATGCTTCACCTGTTAGTCCTGAACAGATTGTGCCACATGGTTAGGATCACTGCCGAGACCTCGTCGTCTTCACTCATCTGAATGCTCTTGTAATATTTGGAGTCGAGGACTAAGAAAAGAATACAGCAGGTCCGACATCACTTCGCTTCATACAGTACATCTCATAAGGTAAACTGAAAATCGAGAACTATTTTTGTCGTACCATGTGGAATTAGATGAATGTGAGCTCGAAGAAGCCAGCTGAGAGAATTGAAGATGTTACGAAAGAGACGGAACATCTCGCTTTGTCCTTTATCCTGTCAAGGAGGAAAGAAATCCTTTTTATTCTTTCTCTTTCTCACAATCTGAGATCTCCTCATGTCTCTGCAAGGTTTTCTCGAAGCCCCATGGTGTAAATAGGCAGTGTGTGGATGTGTGTTTTGTGTGTGTGTCTATGTCTATAATGCCCGGGGTACACCTTAAATACCTCACCAATCCATAGCACGGCCAACATACACAACCATTCGAACTCACAACCACACCTAGGGGCAATGTGGAACAGCCACTTATCCTAAAGTGCGTGTCTTTGGACTATTGGAGGAAACAGGAGTACCTGGAGGAAACCTGCGCACTTGCTGTGAGGTGGACATGCTAAACCACTACACCTTCTTGCCACCTGTACACAATCAACTCATTCATTCATTTTCTAAGCCGCTAAATCCTAATTAGTGTCGCGGGGAGACTCTGAGACTCTGGGCAAAGGCGCGGTACACCCTGAACAGCTCGCCTGGCCATTACAGGGCCAACACACACACACACACACACACACACAACCATTCACACTCCCTCTCACACCTAAGGGCAATTTGGAACCGAAAATTAGCCTACTGTGCATGTTTTTCGACTGTCGGAGGAAACGGGAGTACCTGGAGGAAACCCACGCACGGATGAGGAGAACATGCAAACTCCACACAAAAACGTCCCGAACCCGGGACCTTCTCGTTGTGAGGCAAACGTGCTAATCACTACACCATTGTGCCGCCCAAGATCTAAGCTGAAAATGTGATAATAATAAAATTATATGATAATTTCATTTAGATGAGGGTACTCTGTAAGAAGGCAGCTGAAGGGGGGGGGGGGGGGTGTTCCTAAACAGACAAATAAAGATGTAAATGATGTCACTTCTGTAAAGCAAAAACTAGTTTACTTACTAATACTGCTCTGTTCATGATGCGTTGTGCAAGGAACAGGATGCTGTCAGTTACAGATGGAAGAAAGTGACGATGGAACACTTCTCGCTCCGTCACTGAGCCGATGCCTACACAGCATGTGCTGGTGAAAGATGTGATTAAACACAGACACAGATGCCTTGGTGTGAAAACACTGTAGAAAAAGCAGATGAGGGGAAACTCGTCCTACCTGAGGATGTCTGCCATTTGTGTAATGGAGGTGAAACTTCCTTTAATTTTGCTCGGATTGAATTTGAGTGCAGCAGAGCAGTATTCCAGTACTCTGTGGTAGTAAAGGTCTTGTTTGCATCTCTCTAAATCCTTCTGGTCTCCTGCAGACTTTCTGTCTAAAAGGTCTTTCCACATTGATGGAGTTACACAGCAAAATAAACAAACAAACAAAACAGGTCGCATTCATTACTGTATCCTGGATGTAAAAATAAAAGAAGAGTTTATATGTAATGACAGAAAGTTCACTAACCTTTTAGTTTTAATAACACGTTCATAAAAGTCTCTTCTGAGCTGTTAGCAACGAGGATTTTCAGCTCGTCTTCTTCTGACAACCCCATGTTTGTTTTGTTTTGGTTATTTTTTATGGTTTGTTTTAGCATGGGTTGCTAATAACCTATTTGTGCGTTTAAATAATTATTAATGCTTTTTAAAAACGACATACCTATGACGTACACCGTGAATTTGTTGTTTTATTTCATAATTAAACCCCCAAACTCTCTTAAATCGAGTTAGCAACACACAGTTGCGAGTTAGCAACACACAGAACCCGGCGCATTTGGTTGCTGAAGCGACGTGACGTCATCACCCTGCGACGGAAGATAATTCCCAGCACTGCCATGGTAAACAATAAACACAATGCTAAAGTTTACAGAAGGTTTAGAGAACAGTGCACTGACTCACAGTACAAACATTCCCAAGAATGTTATAAAATAATTCCCCTCAATAAATATATATATAAATGAGGCAGATAATAATACCTTTATTATTTATTATGGTCATTTATTAGGGGAAAGCTGGGGCCTACCTCAGACAACACCAGGTGAAGGCAAGGTATGCCCTGAACTGCTCACTAGACCGTCAAAGGGCCAACACAGACAACCTTTCAAACTCACACTTGCACCTAAGGGCAATATGGAACAACCAATTAGCCTAATGTGCATGTCTTGGACTGTGGAAGAAAACCGGAGTACAAAGAGGAAACCCACACAAGCATGAAATGTACATGCAAACTTCACAGAGAAACAACCTAGTCGGATACGGCCCCGAACCTAGGACTTTCTTGTTGTGAGGTAGAAGTGTTACCCACAACGCTACCATTCTACCCCTGCTGTTATTATTTAAAATTATTGTTGCTGCTAACCATCCTTAGAACATCTTATGCAGAAGACTACATGCAGAGCAGATGCACTTTTAAACTTTATTGGCAAATAAATTAATTACATGATTAAGACTTAAAACTCCACAGGCATAAAACCACATCAATACAAGGTCCAAGACAGCAATTCATCTCTTGAGATCAGCTTTCAGGGTCCTCTGCAGGCTGGCGATACTGGCGTCTAAAGCTGCTAAGCCGTTGCGGAACTGCTGCTCGTCGTGCGTGTTGAATGTAGACCAGGAGTTCACGCTCCAGTCTGACGCTAAAGATTTTATATCACACGACGTAAAGGAGTTCTCGTATCCTGATGGCCTTCCTGTGATTACTGAAGCTTCACCCATTTGCAGACGGCGCCGTGCAAGCTGGGATTGGGAGTAATCTGCAGCATTAGCAGCACTCTCGCTGGGTTGTTTCTGCAGCACGCTCGTACCATCGGGAAGTTGGAGATCAGTACAGCGTTCATCATCGCCCAGAGCTGAAAGATCATTCGAGATCGCGAGTTTATTGAACGCAAGGCCGAGGTACTTCGGTCCGACGTGATCGTTCTCTTGAACTGGAGATGGTTTCTGGGAACCTGGTGCTGGCTGCACCCTAGCCGTCTCTCTTAGGGGAGCAAACGCTGTTTCATTCTGTGCTACTTTCTGACTTTTATGGGGGCTCTCTTGACAAGGTTTCCACTGGCTTTGGCTAGGGGAAGACCGAGACAGTTTGTGGGGTTGAGGGTGAGCTGGGTAAGGTGGCGAGATGCATCCTGAGTCCTCAAGAGTTTCAAGGTAGGCCTTAACGGAGTCAGTGACGCGCTTGGCCATGGAAGGATCTCGCTGCTGATTTTCATACTGATCTAGAACATTCTTAGTGAGTGGAGCCACAGGAGATCTGGAAACATCTGTCTGAGCAGGGTGGCAGGGGATCGGGCTTTTCTGAAGATTTCTGTATGGAGACAAATGTCCAATATTTTTAGAAAAGTACAGATTGTTGTTGATGAAAGATTTATAATTATATTTCGGTGTAAAATGTTCTTGGGTTGCACTTCACCAGACCTGATGATCTCCTGCAGTTTTGTGAGCTCTGCCTCCTTCTGCTGGAGGATGCATGTCATTGCAGTCCTCTCCATCTCCGAGTCCTCCAGCTTCGCCTGGCAGTTTCGCATTTTAGCTAACGCCTTACTCACATCTAAATAATAGAAATTATTATTATTATTTTTTAATGTGATTTTAATACTCAAAAGGCAAACTAAAAATGGGCAAAATTTATTTACATCAATTTGTGGGTGAGGGATTTGTGAGCATCATACATATAAAAGAAGTGATTACGGACAAATCTGTGTATATCAGTCCTGCACTTTAAATCGCCGCTTAAAGTTTAAAAGCATTAGTATTTGCTTTATCTAAAACAGTGCTGAACAACAAAGAAAATCCTATTTTTTGTTTTCTATTTTTTATTTAGGATGAGAAGTTTGGCCATCCTGGAATAGGCTCAGGAATCTGATCAGAATGCCTCCTGAACGCCTCCCTGGTGTGGTGTTTTGGGCATGTCCAACCGGAAAGAGACCCCGGGGCCGACCCAGGACACACTGGAGGGACTATGTCTTTCGGCTGGCCTGGGAACGTCTCGGTGTCCCCTCGGAAGAGCTGCAGGAAGTGGCTGGGGAAAGGGACGTCTGGACCTCACTGCTTAGGCTGCTGCCCCCATGACCCGACCCCGGAACAAGCAGAAGAAGATGTTGATCGTTATTTCTTTATTTTTACCCATGCGAATACGACTTGTCTCTAATTCGCACTGCTCTTTAGTCTGTCGCAGGTCGCTCTCGCGGTTCTCTACATCCTGCCGTAGTTTCTGGTTCTCCTGCTGAAGGTTCTCCAGCTCTCTCCGATGGTCATTTAACTGAGTCTGAAGGGAGAGGTTTAGGGACTGCAGTGAGTCCACTGAAACACACACACACACACACACACACACACGTTTAATACTTTAGAAAACAAATCAGTGTGAGCTCTGAATGCAGAGTTTGCAAACATTAAGCCTGACTAACAAAACAAAGCTAGATTGTTTCACTCATTTTATTATCTTTAAAGGTACGGTATGTAAAATTTAGCAGTATCTAGCACCATCTAAGGGTGAGGTGCCACATTGCAATCAAGTGAAATTTCATTCCAGATCCCTCCTCTTTACATTTATCCAGAGCGACTTACAACAAACATTTTTATAAAACTATTGCAGGTTAAGGGCCTTGCTCAAGGACCCAACAGTGGTGGTACTGAGCCACTACTGCCCTCTTTAAAGCCTGCATGGTTCTGGATTCCTAAAGAAACATGGTGATGCAAAATGGCGACCTCCATTTGAGGAGACCCTCTTCCCATGTTGATATAAAACAAGTTATTTTAAGGTTAACGAAAACATACATTTTTTTTATGATTACAGATTAATGAAAACTTAATCAATGATCTAATCAATTTCTGCTAGAGCCTCCAAAAATGTTACACACCGTACCTTTAACTGATTGACGCTGCTGCTTTTATCAGTTATGATTTGAACATAACCTTTTCATCTAATAATAATAATAATAATAATAATAAATGTTGAAAAGATTTAAAGGGGCTCAGTCATGGCATGTGTAAAAATGTAGAAATAAAATAAGTGGCCAGAAACATTAAATCTTTATTCTGAAGTCATGTGGAGATGTCCTTTGTCACAGAGGTGAGAATAAGGGCTTTAGTGTGTGTCCTGACTTCTAAGCTCTCGGCAATGAACGCAAGAATATCAAGACGAATGGATTGGCTTATGGACGCTGATGTTTCTCCAGAATTACAAAGATATGTTTCATTTAATTTCTTGTTAGTGGAACGCAAAATCAAATCCTTGCGCATGCACAACAGTCGTGATAAAGTCTCTTTAATGCTGCTGCACCACCTCCAACTCAACAAAGTCGGATGAGACGTTTTACAAGGTGTTCTTACATTCTAGGTTGCTATTCACCGGTCTGGCCTGCCTTTCCGCTCGCTCCCGCTCCTGTAACTGCTGATTCAGTATTCTCACACGCCTAAAGAACACACACACACACACACACACACACACCCCAGTACTGAGGGCTTTTTTTTTTATATAGAAACAGCTAAATTCTAAAGCAAGTATGATCAGTACATAAATATTATTGATGTTATTCTCATGCTACAATGAGTGCCACTAACCTGCGGAGCTGCACATTCTCACTCCTGATTGGCTGCAGTGCGAGAGCTAGCTCAGCCTGAATGTTGGTGCTGCCCACCATGGCAGGAAGCAACGAGATGTTCTGCTCTACCTCACAGATTAGACGAACTGCCTCACTGTCTACAGGGAAAAGGAACAGCTAGAGTGCGCTCAGACATCATGTAACGATATGAAAGAAATCAGTGAATATAAAAGAGAGTCAAGGGGTTCAGCAAGTGAATCAACAAAACAGTGATTCAATTAATGAGTCAACAAGTCTGTAATTCAGTTAGTGGGATGGTAGTTCAGTTACGGAGTCAAACAGACAGTGATCGTTTAAGTGAGTCGACGAATGAGTGAGACTCAGTGAGGCGCCGAGTCACTGGCTCAGTAAGAGTGGGTCAATGATTCACTGAGACGACAATCAATGATTCAGTGAGACTATGAGTCAATGATTCAGTAAGACTATGAGTCAGTGATTCAGTGAGACTATGAGTCGGTGAGACTATGAGTCAGTGAGTCGGTGAGACTATGAGTCAGTGAGTCGGTGAGACTATGAGTCAGTGAGTCGGTGAGACTGAGTCAATAATAGGGATTTAGTGAATCAGTAAATGAAGTGGGGAGTCAGTGAGTCAGATGGTGAGATAAGGATTCAGCGAGTCAATAAGTGGTGTAGAGAGTCAGTGAATGAGATCACAGTCATTGAGTCAGTCACCGAGGTAGTGAGTCAGCCAGCAGATTCATTTGGCAGTCTAAAGAAAGTAGCACAGAGTTGAAATAGCTGAGGTAGTAATTTCACACCACCCACCTTGATTAGCTACCAGTGCCTTCAGCTCTCCTAACAGGTATTTGACAGTCATCACCTTCCTGACTGTCTTCTCAGGGCTCCCTGACTTGTTTTTTTGTTTCAGCATCCCAGTATGCTTGTCTATGCTGCTCTGACAGCTTGTGTCTCTGACTGGCATGACGTCCACTCTGTCAGTCTCGTCCTCTTCACTCATGCAGTCTCCACTCTCCTCCGACGAACACTCTCCAGATGAAATCTGGTTATCATGTGAACACTCACGCTTCAGGACATGGGTGGGGAGGGGTACCGGTGTGGGGATTCGCCCTGGTGCTGGAGAGTTTGGGCAGATCTGGGGTACACTATGTGCCTGTAAGGCACTGCTATGTCCACATATGCCTGCAGATGCGTCTGTAACAGGTCCGCAGGGTTTAAGTGGGCCCGGATGTAAAGCTGACACAGATGTGAGGACGTCAGGCTGCAGCTGGACAGCAGAAAATGTGTTTTGGGTGGGCGAAGGTGTAGTTCTTAAAGGTCCGTGTTGAGTCGATGGTGCCACGGAGGCTCCTGCACACCGCTGAGGGAAGTGATGCGTCGTCGCTCCATCTGCTCCTCTGTGAAGCTACGCAGATGTAGGGAGAAACAGAACAGAAACTGACACTGACTGACGGGTGAGGAGCGAGAAATTGACAGCACAGATTGAGCTTCCCAGTCTCAGTATTTAATTAGTCATGTTGGTTTAATTCATCGGGATGATGGTGTGCACTGTCATACCGCTTGACTGTCAGATGAAGGGGGGCTGTGAGGACTGAGCGATGGGGTGGAGGTGGTCAGACGGCTGTTAAACACAGTCGAGGGCTGCGGTCCTGCAAAACCCAAATGCACACAGGCATATACATGATAAAACTTTGCACTATGTCAAAATGTATTTCATCAAGTTACTTATACGGCCATCTTGTAGTTGAACTCGAATAAGATCACAGTGTATCCTGCACAAGAATGGTGTGATCCGATTACAATAATGCACTGAAGGCATGTCCACCGAATTTTAGGTAAATAAGCACTGTAGTATATACTACATGGGAACATATGCAAGAAGCATACTAAAATTTGATTTTTATGGTTAATTGTTTTCAAATCATGACGGACACAGGGCTCCGAGAGACTTGCGTCATGGCGTCGCTAACTTTCTTTCAGAGTTTAAAGCCTAGCTCACACGTAAGCGATACCCGCGGAACAGTGCAGCGTCATTTTCACTTGGTTACCGCCACTATGCTCGAAATGCAGTCTCTTTGAAACCCACAAATATCTAATGATTATAATAACATCTATTCATTCTAATTTCACACAGGTCCAAAATTGTTCACGAAAACCGCGAATACGGATCATTTCCCTCGAATTTAACCGACTACTTCCAAAAACATGCGGATTCCAGTTCAAATTTATTAAATTCCCTTCAAGATGAAATTCGCTTGTACTTTTGGACAAGATCGCTTACGTGTGGGTCAGGACTAAGTATATACGCTACACGGAAACATAAACAAAAGCAAACTTATTAGTTTATATGTACTTATTTTAACCATTACAGAGGCGGGTCAGATGAGCTCCGTGTGTTTTGAATCCAGCTAACGATGTGTAGCTAACAGCGTCTTTTGAGCCTACTCATTCAGAGTTCAGTGTGTACAAAAATGTGTTTTAGCATAAACTACACAAAAAATACGTTTTAATGTCCCCCCCCCAGTTTAAAAGTTCTCCAGGTGACAAATTTTGTTCGTCTGTCATTTTAATTCAAGCGTTATCCACTCAGGATAATGTTTTATAATCCAGAGACAGCGAACCAATCAGATTGTGCCGTTCCTGTGTAGTATATACAAACGGAAATCCTTGACGTTCAACAAAATGCCACCCAAAAAATAGCCTTCACTATTTTCAGAATAAAAGTCCTATAGTTGAATCTCGGATTATCCAGTGATTTCCACCTTGCCTTCTACAGCAGCTAAAAATACACACACTGTAAAATAAACAATCATGAAAACATTGCTAATAGAGTAATAAATAAATAAATCAGAGTTATTCCCAGCTTTCTGTGTCCCTCATATTATTTTTTTAAAAACCTGTCACCGAAGTCCCTCCCAGTTGCACTTCTGATCCAGTGACGACATCAACTGCAGGGACACGTGGTGCGTCCTTCCCACCTCGGACACATGGTTGTCTCTTTAAGCCTGCGCAGGTCTCCGAACGCAAGATGGTTTTCTGCACTGGAGCTACAGCGTGCAGAGGAAAGAATACATGTTCCATAGATACACAGCTCAGATATTTGCACCTAAAAACACTGACATGTGTAACATCACCTGGTCTCTTGTTTATGCGTGCGACTGCGCTCGTCTTCTTCCCGACCCTCTTTCTCTCGGCTTCGTTCCTGCCAAGTGACGTTTTCTTTTTGGAAGGAGCCGCATTCGAGATTTGCGACTTTGTCTTGGGGTCTGGTGGGTGGATAACGTAAAGGTTCAAACATGAGAAGCTCAAAGACATACAACAAGCACATGAATCCATCACTGGTACCTGCTTTTTCGGCTTCAAGTAGGTTATTGAGCAAAGCCGCACATCGATCCAGGCCTTTGTTTATGGTTGCGACCTAATCAGCACATTTCATGTAAAAATCACATTAAAGGAACATCCAGTCACATGTATAAATGATTTTAATGTGAGAGCTACTACTTCCACTGATAAAATCTACCTGGTCTTCTGAATCTGTGGAGTAAAGAGAATAGGAAGGGTCAAGATGTAAAGGTGTTCCAGCGACCCTGTAATACAGGTGAGGAAATTCAGTACAGGGTACATTATATACATAAAGGATGATATCACTATGTCACAAATTGGTGGGAATGGATGGGGGTAGGAGGTTACTTTTTCCTGATCATCTGTCCTCTGCCAGATCCTGTCAACCTGCCTGAGGACACCGCCTGCCAATAACACACACGTGCAAGGAAGCTGTCACAACTCTAACCAGACGTTATAGTCTTATAAGTCATAACACTCCTAACGGTATCTCCTGAGATTTTCTGCAATGAAACTCTGATTAGGATTTAACCCTTGCCTCATCTATACTAAAGCGTCAAACTCAAGGCCCGCAAGCCAAATCCGGCCCGCTAGTTCGTTTTTTTGCGGCCCGTGAGAGCGTTTAAAGAATATGATTATCATACATTGTGTGCAGCCGCCGTTACCCTGAAACGTAATTCTTCATCCTTCCACTAGGAGGCAGCAACCTACAGCAAATAAATGATTACAAGCTAGCTAATAGATGTGTATGGTTGTCAGGGGAAAAAAACCTAAACAAAACATTTTTCATGGCCATTTTAAAACGGACGTTCGGTGATTACTCGGCCCTAGAAATTTTGTGATGAGACCCTCAGTGAAAAAGAGTTTCATCCCTGATCTGTACCTAAAGGAAGTGATGCGGCGGCGCTTTAGTCCTTTAGTACTAGTAACTCCACTACAATGGACTTCTCACTAATACAACATTAAACATTGATGGAAAATAGTGAGCTAACAATGAAACACAATCATTATCCCCCATGTCTGAGATTGCTGGATGTTCTTTTTTCCCCTTTTAAAGGCCATTACAACTGCACTAGCAATAACAAAGCCGCCCAGTGACGTCACATCGGGACACACCTCCTTCTGTCTAACATGAATAACAATAACAGCATCAAACAACACAAACATTATTAATAATAAACCAATAGGACTGAGATGAGTGTTACCTTGAGCCTGGGGGTCACGTGACGAGCCATGTAAAGCAGCTATCAATAGCCAGCTAGCATAAAGCGCGCGATTCAGACTCGCCTTAAGCCTTACGGGAATTTTTCTTAAATTTTAAGATGTCTGCAACATCTAATGACACAAATAGCTGTTATATTAAAAAAAAAAATAAAGTCACTTTTCAACAGACCAAAAGCTGCTTGATTGTTGTTTTAAACGGAAGACAATGACGCGCTCGACCAATAGAAATGCGGGATACCTTTATCCACCAAATCATTGGCGCATTTTAGTGACGTCACCACAACGCATTGCACTATTGGACAAAACATTTGTCCATTATAATAACGACAACCAGTAGTGATATGGGCGGATTTGAGCTGAGTTTGATGCGTTGAAAGTGTAACTATGGAAACGAACTCAGTATTTTTTCTTTCCCGGCTTTTAAACCTGTTATTTCCGCCTGTCAGTTTATTTTCCATAATAAAACAAATCACTTCTGTTTATTATTATTATTATTATTTTTATTATTATTAATATTATTATTATTATTATTATTATTGTTATTGTTAGTGTTATTATTATTATTATTATTATTATTATTACTACTACTGTTATTATTATTATTATTATTATTGTTATTGTTATTGTTATTATTATTATTATTACTACTATTATTATTATTATTATTATTACTGTTATTATTATTATCATTATTATTACTATTATTATTATTATTATTAATTAATTATTATTATTATTACTGTTATTATTATTATTATTATTAATTAATTATTATTATTATTATTACTATTATTATTATTATTATTAGTAGTAGTAGTAGTAGTAGTAGAAGAAGAAGCCAATGCAAAACACTAAACACATATATTTATTTTATTTATTTTAAATTATTAATTATTTCACCTTCGCAACTTGTGAAGTTTTGTCATTTTAATTTATTTCTATCAATATAGTACAGTATTTTTATTTCACTTTGAGGGTAAACAAACTTTTTTCACTGCATCACTATATAACTTTTGTATTGCAGCTTCTTATATATTTGTTTGTTTGTTTGTTTGTTTTTGTAGACTCTGGCACTTTACCCTTGTCTATAATAAATGCAAACATGAACATAAATATATATTTGTGTCAAAAATATTCCGATTTTGTTTAAGACTTACGCATATAGTCGCAACTAATCTGGTAAATAGAATACTTCCTCACTATCACTCATTTGCTAAACCGCTTAATCCTATTTGGGTCACAGGGAAGCTGGTGCCTATCTCAGCCAACACTAGGCAAAAGCGGGGCACACCGTGAACAGCTTGCCAGACCATCACATTCACACCTACATGTTTGCTCCAATTTGGAACAGCCAGTTAGCCTAATATGCATGTCTTCGGACTGTGGAAGGAAACTGGAGTACCCAGAGGAAACCCACGCAAGCTCTGGGAGAATATTCCACCCTGTAACGCCCGAGCCCAGGACTCGGCCCAGGACCTTCTCTCTGTGAGGCAGATGTGCTAACCACTACACCACCGTGCTGCCCTGAACAGAACACTTTTTTTCAAAATGTTAAAGCTTTTAAACTATTGTTCTGCTATAGTTTAGACCAATCACTTTTATACTGTGATAAGTAATCACATAGTACTGTTGTTCTGTTTGATTTAGCCAATGTACAATGTATATCTTTAGTAATAGTCATGCATAAGGTGCACGTTGTAGTTCCCTTGTGAGACACCTTCAGATATCTTTATCTTCAACACATGAAGATTTGAAATCATTTTAATGTGTTTATTTAATTTTAATGCAAAAAAATAAGTCAAAACCTGAAACCATTAATGTCAAAGAGCTGACTCGCTGCTGATTCAGCTATGAATACATCACTTTTATTCCTTGGTGTTTTGTTCCCTTTTTGTTCTCCAGATCTTTTGTTCCTTTGTGCTCAAGCAGTCATCACACAAACACGACAAAATGCAAAATAATGTCTCCAAATATGTGAACAGTGTGATGTTCATGTGAGACATATCTCCATCCATCGCTGCTAGATTGCCTACATGTACAGGCCAGCGAAGGTCTTGAACAGCAGACACGTCTCAGGAAATTTACAGCGGGGGTCGTAATGTTTCAAGCTTGAATCATGACATTTTACTCATCCCACTCACTCACTCATTTGATGAACCCCTTAATGCTCGAGGGGAGGCTGGAGCCTATCTCAGTCGACATTGGGCGAAGGCGGGGTACACCCTGAACAGCTCGCCAGACCATCGCAGGGCAACACACATACAACCATTCACACTCGCACTCACACCTAGGGGCAATTTGGAACAGCCATTTCGCCTAATCTGTGTCTTTGGACTATGGAAGGAAACCGGAGTACCTGGAGGACACCCACGCAAGCATTGAGGAGAGTGTGCAAACGCCACACAGAAACACCCTCTCCAAGCTCGGGACTCGAACCCAGAACCTTCTTGTTGTGAGTCGGACGTGCAGACTACTACATCACCATGACGCCCCTGTGGCATTTTAACAGAATAAAAAAAAGACTAATAAATACAGTGTAATGAGAAACAAATCTAATATAAATTCACTCAGAAATGATATCAAGGTAGCTTATGTTAGCGTGTTGGCTAACAAAATATGTATAATAAAACCTAAGAGTGTATGAATATGATTACCAGGGATTTCCTTCTTACAGCTTCCATATTGGGAATCCTACACACTCCTATATCCTATATCCTCTTTCCCTCTCCACTGGAGGCCGACATTTCACTTTCTTTCTTTTTTTTTTGTTGTGTTTTTTTTTTTTTTTTTTTTTTTTTTTACAAATCACCTTAAAAACTTTTGTTTTCTTCATGCCATTATAAAAGAACACATATTGTACCCTGTGAGAATATTCAAACATGAATATATTTTCTTATATGGACACACTGTTGTCCATTTTAATGCAACCTGTGCTTTATTCAGACTTGACTGGTTTGCAGCGAATAAAGAAGAAGCTGACTATGAATTACAGGAAACTGGGATTTCCTGGTCCGAGCTTCACTTTGGTGGATTTAACTTCTAGGAACAACAAAACCATGTGCAAGTTCACATGCATGCCACCGATCACCAAGCAGGTTCTGATTAAGTTTTAAAAGGGCCACACTGTAAAAGACTGCTAAAGCTGTATAATGAAGCAGTCATGATGTAATTGAAGTGTAGAGTTTCCTCTGTGACTTGCATCACAGGTTACAAGCATGATTTGAAAAAAAGCACTTTCATGGACAGTTATAGCGTGTTTCTTCCTTAACTCAAAAAAAAACTGAAAGAGATTAAATATCTAGAATTGATTGCAAGTGTTGTATTTGTATTTGGCAGCTGTTTATGGGAGACTCTCAATATGTATTCCAAAAACATGCCAGTTAGGCTGAAAAAATAAACACACTTATCACAGAGATAGCAGAATCCATAGAAACGGCAAAACCCAAAAAAAAAGAAGAAGAAAAAATTCAGAACATTGAGTCATGTCAGAAACATTCTTGAGGAGGTAGGGGTCTGACTGTCAAAATCTAAAATTGAGACACATTCAAGAATGTAAATAGAGAGGGTTTACATCTAGATGCAAATGAGTGGTAACACTCAAGAGCAGAAAGGCGAGAAAGCCTGCCAGTTCTGGAATTCATCACCAGAATGATGCTTTGAAGAACAACTACCAGCAGAACTAGTTCACTGATATTTATTGAGCACGTGACTGCTTATAGATGAAGCAGGATAAATTCTGAAGTATAGAAAGTTATACTTTCTGATCAGATTCAGTGAAAAGCTGCAAATGCTTGGCCACCTGGTTCGTGAATTCATCGCGAAAAATTTCAAAGATGTTTTCAAATATGAAAATCGAAAATTGCGCCAATGTCACAAAACGAGGCTCTGACATGGATAGTCTCAAACTCATGTCTTGAGAAGTTGTAGTTTTGCTCGCAAATTATTTTCGTACTTCGTTCGCAAGGAAAAGCGACACATTGGAGACTTCCACACGGAAAGTTTGACAAAAGTTTGCGAATTGCTGGCATCTGCTATATCCAGTGCATCTTGTCATAATTTGTATTTTATTCACATATTGCTCACGCTAATAAAAAGTAAATGGTTTTAGAACAAAAAGCGAACAAAACATGATTGGTGTATGACAGGAGATTCGGGGATTTTTCGGAAAACATCCACAAATTACTCGCAAATCTGTTGCAAATCAGTCATAAATTGCCACATGACTTTCTAGCAACTTTTGCATGTTATACGTATTTAAGCCGCAATATATTCGCTTGCATGCGGATTCGCAAAACATCTTGACACAGATTTCAAAATTCGCCAAAAATTCACAGAAAAATTAGGGTGATCACCCCCTAAAGCTCTCAAAGTACAGCTGGAAATCTACATTTCAATCACGTCTCATTGTTTTTACGAAATGTATTGAACTGAAAATAATTTTGACAGTGTGTATATACTGAACATGGGGATCTAAATGTTTTTGTACTTACTCGATAATGAAGAAGTCATAATATACAAACCTGTAAGAAAAAATGTAGACACCTAAAATTCTTGTTCTGTGTCTAGAATAAATCTTCTCCCATAAAAAAAGAGGTGGGTGGGGCGGGGGGGGGGGTTGAGACATAGAGAAAGTGCTTCATGAGTAAAATTTTGAGAAATCTTTAGGGAAGAACTAAGGGCAAAAAATCCCAACCTGTTTCTTAATTTTTTACATTTTTTAAAAAGTTAAATAACTTATTTAAAGCGAAGCTTTCAAAAGTGTTAAAATCGGCTATTGCACTAGTGCATGCATCTGCAAAGGTTTACAAAAATATCAATAATTAAAATCAATGAATTTTTTAAAAAATCAAATAATCAGAACTTTTCTGGATTTTTTTTTCCTTTTCCGATTTTATTTTATTTATTTATTTATTTTGTACAGGAAATCAGGAAATAAACAGATGCATATATGGTTGAATGGTTGAAACTCCTTTTTTTTTTTTGGTGCTTCCTGGCAAGTGGCCCACCATCCTGGTCCAAAAAGCCTCTGATGCTCTATGAAGCATTGAGCAAGTCAAGAGGGAGCGTATTGATGCTGAGTGGGGGAGTCGGCCCTCTCTCTCTCTCTCTCTCTCTCTCTCACACACACACACACACACACACCCCATTATTAGGAACCGTTTGAGCGTGCACCTCTGGACGTTTCGCATTAAAACGAACACCTTTTGGGGATGTATTTATTATCTGATTGATTTGCGGTTATTAGGTTTTTATTATCATCTGGAGTCGGGGAGTCGGGGAGCGACCAGTCGCGCGCGCTCTTTCCTCTTTTCTGCCCCGGACAGAGACAGGAGCGCGTGCCGCGCTGCCATTGTAGCCCATCGGGATCGGGGAAGGACCATCAGTGCACGTGAAAAAAAAAAAAGGATGAGTGCATGAAGGATTGAGCAGAAGGGACTGATGTGCGTCGGAGGACTCGTTCTTTAACGGCTGGGATCTGTGCGTGAAGCTGCAGGAGCAGAAGCAGCAGCAGCCGCCTGTCACACAACAATAGCGCCCGGTGTGAGAGAGAGAGAGAGAGAGAGAGAGAAGGGGAGAGAGGGGGCTTTCTGTAGTAAATTAAAAAAAAGAGAGGGACGGAGGAAACCGCGGCCACGGAGAAAGAGCTCCCAAATGGGCTTCACAACCTAAGCTTGTGTATAGAATTCTGCTCTGCCATTTATACCTGTACAGAAGGAGGGGGAGAAAACATGAATTCCGCCGAGGCAGCTGAAGAAGGACCGAATGAACCGGATACGGACCCGTTTTTCAAGACAGGTGGGCTGGGTGTATCCGTGTGTGTGTGTGTGTGTGTGTGTGTGTGTATAGTGTCTTTTGTCCAGTTGAACCCAAAGAGTCACCCTTCTAGGCTGCATCATGCTTTAGTTGAGCTGATGTGTGATACAGATGTTCCTGATGTGTGTGTTAATGATTCATAGTTAATCTAAGGTTTCCATTCCATTTCATTTCATTTCATTTCATGGCACACCCTGTGCTGTAAATTTCCCCACTCTATCCTCCTACATGGCTACAGAAGAGGCACCAGCCATGTTCCTCCTCCCACATGCTCTCTTCCTGATGCTGCTCCCGGATGGAGTCTGTAGACTTACAATGCTCTGGAATGCCGTCCGTCCGTCCATCCGTGCATGCATCCTTAATGCACACGAAACGCACCGTACAGGCTGTCCTCTGATCCGTCCCTCTCGTTGGTTGTTGGTTGCTGGTGGCGGTGCACTCCCTGCACCTGCTAGTTCACTATCGATGTTGCGCTCGTGTACGCCGGGAGTGGCTGCCTTTGTCGGCCATGACATTGATGCATGTTTTCCGAAGCCTGTTGATTCACACCGAAAAGTGAGCGGGGATCTGGTCCTCGATCATCACATCGTCAAGGATCGACGGTGTCGAATAGATCGGATACCAGTATCAAACCTCTGGTAATCCTGAACCAGTCGTAAATCATGTGACTCCTCGGTCAATATCACAGACATTCATGGCTTACCGTAGTACATCAATGGAGCGACTCGGGGAAAAAAATCTGATATCATATATCCCATATCCGGCATAGCTGTCAATCAGGATCCATGAGCAAATGGAGCCAAGCCTAGTTTGAATCCCTGGTGCATTCTCTAGGTTCAATCGCTCAGCTGTGCTTCTGTGGGCTCATAACTGAACTGTAAGCCTTAACACTGACCTAGTTCCCTGCATCCATCCCGGCAGATGTTTGGGTGCAGATGTTGAGGCATTTCTTTTAATCAAACCTAAGCTCCCGGGTAATATTCATTCTCCTTATCTGTCATTCGAGTAGGGATGTCAGTGTATTGAAGGTATAGCTTGTATTCAAATGTGCGTCTTAGTGTATATCATCAGTCTCTACCAGAAGGCACATACCGCTATAAGGCTACATTGATACTAATACTGGTTTGGGGTGTTGGACTGATTTCATTCATTATATCATTCATTATTTGTACTTATAAAAATATGGTGTCTGTGCATCCCTATGCATCTTTATATGGACAAACATTCATTCCCTGTTATGTACATATGGATGACAGCGGTACGGCGGCGTCGTGGTTAGCATGTCCGCCTCACAACAAGAAGGTCCTGGGTTTGAGTACTGGGCTCAGCGAGGAGGTTTCTGTGTGGAATTTGCATGTGCTTGTGTGGGTTTTTGTCCTGGTACTATGGTTTTCTCCCACAGTTCAAAGACATACACATTAGTCTAATTGGTTGTTCTAAATTGCCCCTAGATGTGAGTTTGAGTGTGAATGGTTGTGTGTATTTTGCCCTGCCATGGATTGTCGAGCTGTTTAGGGTGTAACCTGCCTTCACCCAGAGTCAGCTGAAATAGGCTTCAGCCACGCTGTGACTCGAGTAGGATTAAACGGTTCAGCAAATAAAATTTTCTCAACATTTTCTTCGGTGAACCTTGTAAATATCATTTCGTATCACCGACTGAAAGAAATTCTATAAATGATGACAATTAAAACAACAATCTAAACACAACTTTGAGTAGAAAATTTAGCGCACAACATAGTAAAGATGTGCACATTTACCATTCAGTTGTCATTTTGCTGGTTTCAGCTCACTGTAAGCATTGCCTTATATGGAATTCTGGAGGCAGGGCTACATGTTAATCAGCTGAGCTATGAACATTTTAGGTAATTTACAACTGAGTTGTTTTTAGCAACATAAAGGAATGAGTATGTAAAATATTTTACATAAGAAATTATGAGTAAAAGTTTGATTTGCCTACAAAAACAACTAAAAAAGGAAAGATAGACAAATGAGCCTTATAGAGTGTGAAATACATGATTTGTTTTTGCTGTAGTGCACATAATATACACTTGTGTGTGTGTGTGTGTGTGTGTGTGTGTGTGTGTGTGTGTACCTTGTAGCTTTATTTGAGCGTTCATTAACATGTCTGTTCATGCTGCTGTCCTGGAAAAGCTCCTACACCCACCTGTGAGGCTGAACGTTGCAGAGATCAGGGGGCCTATAATACACAGTGTGTGTTCATCAGATGAGCTTGTTCACAGCACGAAACATAAGCAGGCGCTTCAGGACCGGGCTTGCATTCACCACACGTCTAGAATCAGTCGTTTGTTCGGGCTTAGTGATCCCAGTTAATCCTGATCCAGAAACAGAATTCAGAGGGAGAGAGAGAGAGAGAGAGAGAGAGAGAAAGAGAGAGAGAGAGAGAGAGAGAGAGAGAAAGAGAGAGAGAGAGAAACGGAGAGCGAGACGAAGAAAAGGGCGGCATGGCGGCGCAGTGGTTAGCACGTCCACCTGACTGCAGGAATGTTGCGGGTTCGATTCCCAGGCTTGGGGTGTTTCTGTGTGGAGTATGCATGTTGTCCTCGTGCTTCCCTCTGGGTAATCTGGTTTCCTTCCCAATTCGGCGGTTCCAAATCGCCGCTAGGTCTGAGAGTGAGTGTGAATGGTTGTATGTATATAAGCCCTGTGATGGCCTGGCGAGCAGGGTGTACCCCGCCCTCGCCCAGAGTCGGCTGAGATGGACCCCAGCTTCCCCGCGACCCTAATCAGGATTAAACGACTTACAAAATAAATGAATGAATGAGATGAAGAAAAGAGAAAGATACAAAAAAGAGAGATACAGGACGAGAGAGGGAGATATAGCAAGACAGTGGGAGAGACATAGGTACAGAAAGAGAGAGCAAGAGATACAGAAAGAGAGATGCAGAGAAAGGGAGCGATATAGATAGAAAGGGAGAGAGTGGGATACGGAAAGAGAAAAACTAACAGAAAGAGATACAGAGAAAGAAAGAGAGAGGAACCCAAAAAAGAAAGAGAAATATAGAAAGAAATGAGAGCTAGAGAGATTCAGAAAGAGAGAGAAAGAGAGAGAGAGAGAGAGAGAGAGAGAGAGAGAGAGAGAGAAATTAAGAGAGATATATAGAAGTAGAAAGAATGTGAAAGAGATACAGAAAGAATGAGAAAGAGAAATTATGAAAGAAAGATAAAGAAATAGAATGTGAAACAGTTACAGAAAGACAGAGAAATTAATAAAGAGAGAGAGAGAGAGAAATAGAAATAATATGAAATGTGAAAGAGATACAAAAAGAGAGAAAGAGAGGAATTATGAAAGAATGAAATAGAAAGAATGTGAGTTACAGAAAAACAGAAAAAGAGAGAAATTAAGAAAGAGAGAGATATATATAGAGAGAATGGTAATGAGAGTTACAAAAAGACAGAGAGGGAGAGAGAGAGAGAAAGAGAGAGAGAGAGAGAGAGAGACAGAGAGAGAGAGAGAGAGAGAGAGAGACAGGGAGAGAGACAGAGAGAGAGACAGAGAGAGAGAGAGATCAGCGCTTCATATTTAAATGTTGGCAGTTTCGGTGATCCATATTATTGGAACGGGGCGTGTTAATATAAAATCAGGTCAAATGTCTAAACAACGCCTTAGTAAATGTTTGTTTGTTTTTTTTCCTGAAAAGTAGCTCGGAGGCTGCTCACTCAACGTTTCTGGATCAGTAGATCACTGTCAGGGTGTGAGGATGGACGAACAATCAATCACTTCACTCAGCACAGACAGATGCAGACCGACAGGTGTGTGTGTGTGTGTGTATGTGTGTGTGTGCTCTGTACTACATTTCTAGGATGCACTAATACAGTACTGATCCTGCAAGAGTCTGCGCTAGGGTTAGGGTTAGGGTTAGGGTACTGATCCTGAAATTCCTTACTCATTGTTCATGGATGTGGTTCACCCTGAACAGCTCGCCAGTCCATCGCAGGGCCAACACACACACACACACAAAACCACTCACCCTGTCCGCGCCCTGAGTCGACTGAGATGGGCGCCAGCCTCCCTGAGACCCTAATTAGGATTAAGCGGCTTAGAAAATGAATGAATGAATGATATACTGTGGTGTAATACCAGACTTTCGATGTGTAGGCAGACAAATTATTATTCAAACATGGAAATGTAGTAATGATTGTATATTTGCTGAGCATACCTTTTGGCTGCATACTGATTTTGCAGAGTACAAACACCAAACGGCGTTTAGATCGGAAATCAACTGTAATCTAATCTGGAGTATTGAATATGAAATGCTGGACTTACAAGGACAATGAAGTGCAGCATGAGTATACTTATTGGATCAATACTGACCTCAAATGTTGGGTCAGTGGATTTTTCAGTAAAAAAAAACCCACCTCTGTGTTTTTATTAATTAATTAATTTTTATTTAAATCCATGACATTAATGTGTCTTTGATGGTTTTCGTTCTTCCTTTTCTTCTACACGGCATCGTAATCTTACAGTAGATTAAATCATCATTCAATCACATGTTTATTTAAACGCGGTGGTTTAGCGGTTAGCGCGTTTGCCTCACAGCCAGAAGGCCCTCGGGCATTTCTGATTGGAGTTTACGTGTATTTCCCACACTTCTGTCAGATTCCCCCTGGTACTCTGGTTTCCTCCTTCTGTTCAAAGATATGTACAGAAGGCTAATTTATTAATTCATGTGCCGGAGTGCTTAATTTTAATAGGGTCGCGCGGAGGCTGGGGCTCATCTCGACTTACTCGGGGCGAAGGCGGGTACGCTCTGAACAGCTCACCAGTCCATCACAGGGCCAACGACATTACATTCAGATAATTGGCTGTTCCAAACTGAGTGTTAATGTGAATGGTTGTGTGAGTGTGTTGCTTTGCGATGCTCTGGCTGTTCAGGGTGTACCCTGCCTTCGCCAGGGTCGGCTGAGATAGGCTCCAGCCTCCCAGCAACCCTAGTAATGTTAAGCAGTTCGGGCAATGGATAAATGAATGATGTCATAAGTATGTTTATACAGTATAATATTCAAATTAACACCAAAAAACCCCCCAAATCCCTTGTTTTTTCCCTGTGTGTACTTCTATAGTTCAAAATATTGAGTGTTTTCCATGTTGTGAGTGTTTTGGTGCTCTTAGTTTAATATTCATCTCACTAATATGCAAATTGTGATCGATTCCCTTGCCGTTCTCTTGAGGTGTTGCTCTCGAGAGTACAGAGATTACACCATTAGTGCTGTCATGGATTTCGAGTTCATATTTATCCATCACATCTAGTTCAATTTGGAGTATTTACCAATTAAGCAACATGGGAAATACGTTTATTTTACTGCTCATAATTGTATTTGGCGATAACTCCAAGTTGCTTCGGTTGCCAGATATGTGGCCTGGAAAAGCAAAAGGTTAAGCTGCTTATACTTTATTTATTTCTATGGGCTTTTCCCATGGATTACCTCTTACATGGGGTAAATGTGTCACACACATATACACACACACACACACACACATACTCACACCACACACACATATACACACACACACACACACACACACAGTACTCCCTTCCACCCCAGGCTGGAAAAGCTGCAAATGCAAAACCACACTTAAAAAGTGCTTGAGAAGATCGAGTCAGACAGATAATATCATCCGTGGACCGTTTGTGTACTTTTGTATACCTGAGGCAGGGAGGTCCAGTATGAAAAACTATCATTACCTCTCACTTACAATATGATCAACGTCTTGAGAACAACTTGGTGTTCTTTTTTTGTTTTGTTTTAAAAAATCTCGAATAGCGAGAGACTATAAGAGTCAATGCACTAGGAAACACGCATCCCATGACCCCTAAGGAAGCCACAGTTTCCTTACAATGGATCATGTAAACACACATGAGGGCATGAGTCAGAACCCGGAAAAAGGACTGAGGTTAGTGTTTGCTCAATTCTGTTCCAAGAAAAATCCAGTCTTAACTAAGTGCAGATGTTGAAATGACTGGAATTAAAATTATTTGCTGAATTAGTGTTTTTTTTTCCCCCCATGATAATTATTATGCAAGCAGCAGTCAGATTTTTAAATACGACAACATCCTGATATTCGGATATATGTATATTGTGAGCCAGGACCTTCTTACTGTGACGACACCACCGTGCCGCCCTAAATCATATAGAGGTGAATGAAATTGTGTTGAATCGTATGGCATCGCAGTGCGCAGATTGTTATCGTATCATGTTGGGACGCACTGTGATCATATCATATTGCCTCAGTGAAAGGGAGGAACAATATAACAACAGTCTGCTCCACATCACGCCATCATGGATTATTTTCATATAATAGCATTTTTATTATGAATTTCATGAATAAACCATGAAATTGTGGAGATGATCTGAGCAGGGGATCATGTTTAAAAAAGCAAAAATGCAGAAATTCTGAAAAATCTTTATCAGACTTCCACTAGGGGGAGACATTTCATTATAATGATGCCAAGTTATAATGAAACCTGTGGTCTTAGGCAGATTTTTTCAAGTTAGTCTGGTGGAGGTACTTTGCACTCTATGAATGCCCCTGTAGTTCCATATACAGTGTTATAACATCTGTCTTACGCCTACGGTAACTCAGGTACCATCATCAGTAAACTGAAGGACTGCCTATTGTATTTCTGTTAATATCATCCAATATACTAAATTTACTGCCTTTGAAGGAATCCAGATAGTGGAAGTGTGAATAACGGGGTTCGGAGTTTACTCTAAACAAACCAAAGTCACCCTGCTCTCTCTCTCTCTCTTTCTCTCTCTCTCTCTCTCTCTCTCTGTCTCCAAATGGATTATAACTTCCCAGAGGACGACTTTGGTATCTGGCGTATGGTCTCCTATTTCAGTTCATATATCTTTTGAAAAACCTCGTTCTCAGCATCCAGACTACAAAGCCGAGCAATTTGCCAAAGCAGCGTTTTATCGCATCCGTGGTGGACATATGGCTTAACATCGACCGCAAGAAAAACCACCAGCATGCATTACTAGTCATAAGAGTAGATGATTGCTCTTCTCGAGGGAGGAAGAGAAGCTCCAACACAAATGCACTGTATTGTAGCTGTGTAGCAGAGGATCTCTGTCAAACCCGTGGCCGAGGGTCAGAAGTGTTGCTGTAGCAACTGTTGCCAAGACCTTTGGTCTGGGAGATAGTGAAATCAATTTGATGAGAGTTTACGGTGATTCACCACCCTGGCTCCAAAATGTAAATTTTTTCGTTTAGACCACGCCCCCTTTGCGTTCACCGAAATTTCCAGGATGCAGTGTGGTCTTCACGGTCTTCATATGAGTGTAATGGGGGGCTCAGGAATAAATAATTATAGTATATCATCATAATGATCAACAATGGTAGTCAGGCCAGATGACAACTTACTGTATAATTTGTTTAATAAAGACTGGAATGGAATATTTTTATTAATAATATATTTATAGGTACATTTAATATTGTGAACCACTCACTCATTCACTCATTCACTCATTTGCCGAATTACTTAATCCTATTAAGGTCGCTGGGAGGCCGGAGCCTATCTCAGCCGACACTGGGCAAAGGCGGGGTTCAACACACACACAACCATTCACACTCAGACTTACACCATGGGGTAATTTGGAACAGCCACTTAGCCTAATGTGCATGTCATTGGACTGTGGGAGGAAACAGGAAGTACCTGGAGAGAACCCACGCAAGCATGTGGAGAACTCCACACAGAAACGCCCTCACTGAACACACGACTCAAACCCAGGACCTTCTACCTATCCTTATACCGCCGTGGCACCCCATCCAAAAAGACATTAAATATATTATATCATGTGCACATGTGATATGTAAATGACTCTGCCCCATTGGCTAGTTCTAGATGATGTCACTTAATTCACCTTATTTCTGACTTTTACTCAAATTCTGGTCTAATGTTCCACACACACACACACACACACACACACACACACACCAGTCCAGAGCCAGCTATTGTTCTCAGAGTTTGAATAGAGGAGGGTGTAGTGCACCCGTGGGTCAGAGTTTTATTCCGTTTGTCCTTGACTGGAGTTGGATTCGCACAGCCATTTGGCAGCGCCCTGCCATGATTGGTTTCATTTGGTGATTATGCAGAGCGCCCCATTTCCCAGCCCTCCTGGGAGGTTTTGTTGTTGTTGTTTTTTTGGTGCACTGTGATCCTAAATATGGGAAGCCTTTCCTCTCTGTTTCTCTCCAAGGAGTAGAGGTTTCCTGTCCATTGATTATGTTTTTCAACATGAATGGCTCCATGCATGTATGCAGGTCTATTTCAGCTTACGTTTCTGTACATTGATCACTTCCTCCCGTACAACACCATGACGTATTCATAAAACATGCAGGAGTGATGCATGGCATCATTATGAATTATTGATAAAGCACTTTGTATTTAGTGGTCAGTGAATTGCTGACTGTCAGGGTTGCCAGATCCTCATCTGGCATTAATTGTTGAGTATGATTTTTTTTTTTTAACTTGCTGCCATGTGGTTTTTCTTGAGTCTGGCTAGTTTGTATGCGTTAGGGTAAAAACAGGTGGCGTTAGGGTAAAAACAGGTGAAATGGTGAAATGGTGTATGAGCTGGTGTGAGAACTTTTATTTATATATCAAATGCATAAGAAAAAATATTTATTTGTTTATTTATTCATTCATTCATTCATTTTCTGAACCGCTTAATCCTAATTAGTGTCGCGGGGAGGCTGCCGCCCATCTCAGCCAACTCTGGGTGAGGGCAGAGTACACCCTGGACAGCTCACCAGGCCATTGCAGTTGCAGTATTTATTGGTTTGTTCTCTAATTTATTGGTAAAAACTCTAATTATAGTTATATTTAATATTGGTTGTGGAAAAAAAGTTGTTACATGGTATAAATAGCTCTGAATATCCACTCCCTCATCCGTCTCTCTCCCTTTTGGAGAGACAAACAAAATTAAAAAATGTTATCAAAAAAAAAAAAAGGACATTGTCTGTCCTGAAGCTTTTGTTTTTTGTCCATATGATGGAAAATTTACAGATTTTTCAATAGATACACATTAAATACACTTCTCCTTGATGATTCTATCTTTTTCTGTGCACAAGCAAACAAGCAGATCTATTCAGCGAGTGACATTTTAGGTGATAAAGAAAAACGTGTTCAAGAAGCAACTGTGGCAGCAATTACTGGTTGCCTTTAGTGATGTATACACTTGGTCACGGAAACGTGTGTAACACAGGTCCTGATGTTGACAGCATGATGTTATACACCATATTAACTCCAGGCTGCTGCAGACGCCCGATCATGTTGCACTCCTTTCACTTGTCACAGGAACAGTCCCAGAACTTTGTAACCACATTTAGTACGTTAATGTGTAAATATCAGATCGGGAATTTGGTAATTGGACTTGATCACTCTGCTGATTCTCGTGACGTACTGATGTATATATGAATGGTAAGACAGAAACACCTTCTGCAACTTCAAGGCCTGTTTTATATACAATGTGTGCTGTAGCAGGAGTGGAGGATGGGAATGGGAGCGTCTAGGATGTGTAATTGAATAATTTTCCTCACCTTGTTCTTGCTGTTAGACCCATTAGTGCATGTGCTAGCCCTCCAGGCTTTGCAGAAAAGCAGGTGTGAATTCCCTGACATAACTCCTGTCTAACATGATTTAAACATCGTGCAGCAAACCTTTTCCTTTTTAAGTCGCAGAAATCAGTGCTGTGATGGTAAACAGGAAATGAAAACAAGTGGAAGGTTTTAAAGAATTGAAGCTGGTTGAGATTTCTGCTCTCTGATTCGGACTGACTCAGTAACATTATGGCAATATATTTTTTTTATTTGAATTTGTGTAATATTTTGAAATCATTCCCATTTCCTAGCCCCGAAAATGTATTACCTAGAAGAAGAAAAAAGAGAAACGAATGCATGGAAAGACTAAAAGGGATTTCTGCAGTCGTTCAGTACATCATGTGAGCTCTTTGGCAGCCTCCGCTACTCGGTTTCTCTGACACGAAGCCAGTGACCCAATGAAAATGCGGTTGTTGGATGTGCTCCCGTTCCTGCAAAAACGGTCCTGATGAAATTGCTGGCTGTTAACACTCACAGGGTCTTCAGATGTTGTGATCCAAAGCATCCGATGGGTGTTCCATGGGCTTAAAGTTCAAGGGTCGTATTCACAAAGGCTAAAGGCTTGACAGCTGAGGGACTGATTTGCGAGATACCCTAACAGAAGGATTTGAGTCGTAGTACGATGTTCTTCACCAGTGTAAACTTAAAGATTGTCCAGAGTAGTGGTTCTTGAAGTGAGGTTCACAGAGCACCAAAATCTCACCACTAAAAAAACAAGTAGCACTATAATTAACACTTACTTATCATATAAACTCTATTTTTCTGTCGTCTCACTCTGAGAAACACAACATAAAGATTCAGCGAATATTCTTTACACATAGACACATGGCTGCTCGCAGTTCGCTCTTACTGGTTACTGACTTCTCTATCTGGAAACACACATTAGAAGCTGCAGGTAATTACACACAGGTGAAACTAATCAACATGTTGCCCGCTGGTTCTACCTGACTCCTATCCTCCTGCAGAGGGTGCTCGATTACGCCCTCGTTGCCACAATTACTGTGTTCGTGTTTTTTTTTTACTAAAGTAATTTGTCCTTCAGTCCTCATTTTCTATCCCGATTTCTGATTTAAAGGCGAGTGCTGGATTTGAATGTTGTGACGTAGAGCCTGTGTTGTCTCGGATATATTTCTGCTCTACTGTAGGAAAAATCTGGGAATCCCAGAAGCAGTTCACATGCAGGTGATTTACATAATCCTGCATAATCTCAAAGAATTGTCTGATTAATATATTTTGAAAACGCTTTACAGTAACGAATGTCAATAATATTTATTCCTAAGTTGTAATAATGTAATATAATTGGATTTCAGGTTACTTTTCTTTCATATCTCTTTGTGATATAACCCAAGGCCATTGTTCCTACTATTAACATGAACATACAATACAGTTAAGATTATCTTTACAAGCTGCTACTGCTTCTTTACTAAGGCACAACTTCTTGATTGGGATTTGTTCATATTCACCCTTTTTGTGGCTATCTGTGTTTTTAAAACATACTGTACGTTTTGCAATGGCGCAAATGCCCTGAAGATTTAGAGAGACTGTGAGCGGTAAAGGAGGACAGAGAGGACGTGTTTGCGTTTGGAGTTATTGTGGGTGACATGGTAGTATATCACAAAACCTGCTTGTGTAAAATACACTCTGGCGTCCCTCAGGATCAGCGGAAAGCATCTGTTTCTCAGTACATTTAACATGTCATGTTCAGGAACAGCCTCTCTCATTCAGGTTAAATAGTTTATGCAGTCCGCAGTGGAGGAACGAAAGGAAGCCCAGAGTAGAGGAGAGAGAGAAATGTGATTGAGGTGTGTGTGTGTGTGTGTGTGTTCAGTCTACATGGCTGCATATTTACAGTCTGTATGTGTGTCAGCTATCTGGCTTTACTCTGTGTGTAAGCATCAGCAGTGTGTGTGTGTGTGTGTGTGTGTGTGTGTGTGTGTGTGTGTTGGGGGATAAGTGACTGGTCAGGATTATATCCACTGAAGAACTGCCATGGGATTCAGTCTGCCAGCGAAAACATTAAGTAAATGTCCCAAAGTTCAAACACTGCCAACATTTTGTAGTAGTAATCACGGTTGCCAGATTGGTGAAATAGTTTCCAGACCATCCAGAACCCATAAATAATGTTTAGAATGTTATATATCAAGAATTAAAGTGATGATGTTTCAATTCTTTGATGCATCGCAATTCTTAAGATTTATTTAGATGTTATTATTTAGGCTTTGGAAACTGAAATGGTCAGCAGTAAAAAACAAAAAACACAAACCTCCACCAAGCTTAGCAACGAACCCAAATGTCAAAATTCATCCTATCTCACAATGTTAAAGAGTTCTAGATCCAGAATTTTTTTTCTCATCTCCAAAGATGTCTTCCTTGTCCAAGGCCCCACCTCTGGTAGAATTTTCATCAAAATCTGCATATAACCTTTTGCATAGTCCTGCTAACAACACACAAACCGAGGGTAAAGCACAACCCCCTTAGTGGTGGTTAAAAAACAGCACGATAAGCCAGCACTGTCAAGGATTCTGAAATTGAGATGTATAAAGGAATACTTCTGTTGTATTAATGTATTCTTTCCTGAGATATAGCAGTCAAATTCCTTCTATATTAATTAAAGAAATATGTAAATAATGCCAGGCGGCACGGTGGTATAATGCTTATCATGTTCGCCTCACAGCAAGAAGGTCCCGGGTTTGATTCCTGGGCTCTTGGCGTTTCTGTGTGGAGTTTGCATGTTCCCCCTGTGCTTGTGTGGGTTTCCTCCGAGTACTCTGGTTTCCTCCCACGGTCCAGAAACATGCACGGTAGGCTGATTAGCGGTTTCAAATTGCCCCTAGGTGTGAGTGTAGATGGTTGTATTTGTGTTGCCCTGCAATGGCCTGGCGAGCTGTCCAGTGTATACCACGCCTTCACCCAGAGTCGGCAGAGATGGGTGCCAGCCTCCCCACGGCCCTAATTAGGATTAAGCGGCTTAGAAAATAAATAAATGCATGAATAAATAATGCCAAACAGTTTTTGTCCGAGGTGGCACGGTGGCATAGTGGTTAGCACGTTCGTCTCACAACAAGAAGGTCCTGGGCATGTTCTCCCCATGATTGGGTGGGTTTCCTCCAGGTACCTCCTCTGGGTTTCCTGTCACAGACCAAAGACACACATTCCGGCTAATTGGCTGTTTCAGATTGCCCCTAGGATGTGAGTGTGAATGGTTGTGTGTGTGATGGTCAGGTGAGCTGTTCAGAGTGTACCCTGCCCTTTCCTAGCGTCAGCCGAGATAGGCTCCAGTCTCCCCTGGCGACCCGAGTAGGATTAAGCGGTTCGGCAAATGAGTGAGCTGAGTGTCTTATCCCAGACAACTGAGTTAAAGTAAGCATGATAGGGGAAGGTTCTCAATTTGACAGCGCTGATCTCGGTAATATAGACTGACATGGCTATTTTATTCAAAAATGCATTGCTTTTTTTTAACACGGCGTGGTTTAATCTTCAAGGCATAAATTAATAAGTCGGTGTGAATGAATGCAGTATTGAATTACACTGTCTGTGTCTCAGCTGGTTTTCTTTTCTTTTCAGTTCCGTCTCTCTCAGCCGGGTCTCTGAGGAACGACGGCGTAAAGGCGGCGGATGTTCTGACGGTTCTGAGAGAAAAGGTCGCCTTTGTGTCAGGTCAGCACCAGAGTGCTTTGATTCATTTGATGCAGCATGAAACTGTTAAGACTGTTAATTACGGACTAGTGACAAGAAAAAGGAATCGTTGTCTGAGATGTGACATGTTCCTGAGGGGTTTAACCCAGGGAATTCTTTTTTGCCTGGTCTGTCTTTCAGGAGGCAGAGATAAGAGAGGAGGACCCATCCTGACCTTCCCTGCCCGCAGCAACCACGACCGAATAAAGCAAGAGGACCTGCGCAGACTCGTCACCTACCTCTCCACCGTGCCCAGGTGCTCCCATTGCTGACAGGTTTATCACTGGTGTGCACGTAAATCCGCTCATGTGGGCTGCTCTGTGGAAACACAGTGTGAGCCACCAGGTGTTCTAGTGGGATGGTGTGAAGCGATTACGCTTCACAAATGAATAAATGAATATATGTTTAAGGATGTGGAGAACAACCACTGATCCAAGCAGGTGGTGTGTCACTGCAGCTGCCGTGGATGATATTTATGTCTTGTGTCAGGAGGGAAGGCAAAAAAAAAAAAGTAAAAATCAGGTATCATGCTACCCTGCTCTTAATGACGCACTTGAATGTTTTTTGACAACCTGCTGAAAATGGTGTAGTGGAATTTATTTTGATGCACACTTTTCAAACAAAACAGCTTCCAAGGCATCACATTTAATGCTAAAGGGTCCGTGTCTTTATTCCCCAGTACCTATGTTCCCCAGTATGTATGTTTCCTAGTGCCTATGTTCCCAGTACCTATGTTCCCCAGTACCTATGTTCTCTGGTGTCTATGTTCCCCAGTGCCTATTTTCCCCAGTACCTATGTTCTCTAGTGCCTATGTTCCCCAGTACCTATGTTCCCTTGTGCCTATGTTCCCAGTACCTATGTTCTCTAGTGCTTATGTACCAAAGTGCCTATGTTCCCCAGTGCCTATGTTTCCCAGTGTCTATGTTCTATGTTCCCCAGTACCTATGTTCCCCAGTGCCTATGTTCCCCAGTACCTATGTTCTCTAGTGCCTATGTTCCCCAGTACCTATGTTCTCTAGTGCCTATGTTCCCCAGTACCTATGTTCCCTTGTGCCTATGTTCCCAGTACCTATGTTCTCTAGTGCTTATATACCAAAGTGCCTATGTTCCCCAGTACCTATGTTCCCTAGTGCCTATGTTCCCTATGTTCCCCAGTCCAATGCTCCCCAGTACCTATGTTCCCCAGTACCTATGTTCCCCAGGAACCCTAACCCTAATATTTCATAAGTTGATACTTTGATGAGTATGTTTGATTTTATTTCATCATCCTTCTTTTACAATATAATTACAATCGTTGTAGATTACTTCAATAAAGTACACAATACAACAGAAGATCAAATAATTTTATAAGGACCGGGGAACATAGATACTGGGTTCCATGCTAAATACCCGTCAATGCTAATAACTAGCTGTGCTAATTAGAGCCGAAATCACCAAACATATATTTCACTACGGTATTTTCCCTCTTAGATTTGATGTAGTCTGTTATAGGGATGTTCACTCCGTCACTGATTTGCTGAACAGCTCAATCCTATTAGGGTGGGAAGGCTACAGGGTACTAGGCGATACACCCTAAACAGCTCGCCAAACCGTTGCAGGGCCAACACACACACACACAACATTCACACTCAAATCCACAACTAGGCCCAATTCGGAACAGCCAATTAGCACAATGTGCTTGTCTTTGGACTGTGGAAGGAAACCTGATTACCCTGAGGAAACCCATGCAAACACAGGGAGAACACGCAAACTCCACACAGAAACGCCCGAGCCTGGGAATCGAACCAGGACCTTCTTGCTTTGAGGCACTAGTGTTAACCACTACGCTGCATGCCGTCCCATGACATGAACATCATTTTTGATATGTAAAGGGACATATATTTGGTGTTTACTGGCTAAAGGTTTAATCAGGTGGTTAGTCCCTGAGTAACTGGGTCAGACCTCAGTATACCTTTTATAATTCATCGTAGCCATGCTGTGTGTGAATGTGAGTGTGTGGGACTGAGTGTATTCCAGCATCTCTCACAGTACTGCTAGGATAGACACACAGCAGAATTCTTGCCATGAAGGCAGTACAGGGGTGGAATAAAAACAAGGTGAAGAGGTGAGGCTAGGAAATGTTTGCCACCCCCCCCCCCCACCCCCCCCACGGTTCGGAAGAAAACGATGTGAGCGTGTGCTTTGCCCCCTGCATGGTAACCGCTCAGAATTCATTTTGCTGCCTGTTATAAATGTGATATTTAGAGTGTTTCGTCTTTATTTGTTACCACACTGGCACAAAAACAGCTTTATTGTGATCTACAAAATCATGGTCATTCTACATATACAGCTGGCAGTATGAGAAAAGTCTGTGACTGTTTTACTGAAATGTGAGTCATTGCAATTAAACACTCGACACTGCGTTAGTTTATCTTCACACACTGTGTTCGCTACATTGGGTTTTATTAGTTTTATTTGTACAAGCTTCATGAACACTTGGTTTAACTATCTCTCTCTCTCTCTCTCTCTCCCACTCTGTTGCACTTTGTCTCTTCATCTCTCTCTCTCTCTCTCTCTCTCTCTCTCTCTCTCTCTCTCTCTCTCTCTCTCTGTTGCTCTCTCTCTCTCTCTCTCACTCTCTCTCTCTGTGCCTCTTGCTCTGTCTCTCTCGCTCCATCTGTTTCTTTTTCTTTCTCTCTGTCATCCTTTCTTTTTCTTTCTGTATTTTCTCTCTCTCTCTCTCGCTCTGTCTGCCTGACTATTTGACTGCTCACGCTCTCTCTCTCTCTCTCTCTCTCTCTCTCTCTCTCTCTCTCTCTCTCTTTGCAGTGAGGATGTTAGTAAGCGCGGCTTTACTGTAATCATTGATATGCGTGGCTCTAAGTGGGACCTGATTAAGCCGCTGCTAAAGACGTTACAGGAAGCGTTCCCGGCCGAGATCTGCGTGGCCCTCATCATCAAACCCGACAACTTCTGGCAGAAGCAAAAGACTAACTTCGGCAGTGCTAAATTCACATTTGAGGTTTCTACCTGCATGTTCTATGTAGTCTTCATCTCATACACAGTCTGGCATATTACATTTCATGTATGCGCAGTTACATTAATAGAGATTTTCTAAACGTTCAAAATATCGTTATAGATTTTGATAACGTGAGAAAGTAATAATTAATTATTAATAATTAACATGTGAGGATGATAGAATCAGACAGTGCTCTATAACAGACAGGATAACTACTCAACATTGGAAGACATACTGTAGATAGTGGTAATTTAGTGGTTTAATTTGAATGCTGGGAGTTCCAGTCCCAGGAACCTCCGCAGGAACTTTTTCAGGAACTGAAGTGCTATTTTTCAAAGTTGTATTCAGTTAGCATATACTTGCTCATTAATAAACGAGTTATGTAATTTAACATTACCTGGTATCCCATCATCCTCTGATTTTTAACATTGTTGGCCTAAAGATAATAATTTCATTCGTTCGTTCATTTTGTAAGCCGCTTAATCCTAATTAGGCAACTCTGGGCGAGGGCAGGGTACACCAACACTCACACATCCATTCATACTCACACTCACACCTAGGGGTGATTTGGCAAATAGCCTAATATGCATGTTTTTGAACTATGGGAGGAAACCGGAGTACCCGGAGGAAACCCACACGAGCAAACTCCACACAAAAATCCAGGAATCAAGCCCAGGACCTTCTTGCTGTGAGGCGAACGTGCTAACCACTGTGCTACCGCGCCACCCAAAGATCAATAATTTCATTAATTTGTTTTTCTAAAGACCAGAGCACATTCTCTCAGGAGCTTGTATGTTTTAACTGTATTCAACTTTACTTAAAAGTAATTTTTGAATGAAAACATCAACAAATAATAATAAAAAAATGAACAAAATGTATGTTCATACACGAATACCCTGATACCCATATGCTTATTGCAGTAACTCCTCACTTATCTGAATTATGATTCTGGGATGTTTCATAGTTAGGCGTAGTTATTTTTAATGAACTCCGACCTTTCATGTTCATTGCAGACAAGCATGGTATCCGTGGAGGGCCTGACCAAATTGGTGGACCCCTCCCAGCTGACAGCCGACCTAGACGGCACTCTGGAGTACGACCACGTTGAGTGGACAGAGCTCCGGGTCTCATTGGAGGAGTTCACATGTGGAGCGCTGCACCTCCTGTCACGCCTGGAGGAGCTTCAGGAGACGCTTTCACGGCAGGAGATGGCCGCTGATGCTGAGGAGGCACGTAGGCTGCTAGAGGAACATGCACGCCTGAGAAAGAGCGCCACTAAGGCGCCGGTAGACGAGCTGGAGCATGAGGGTCAACGTCTACTGCAGAAAATCAGGGATGGTGGGGATGGACGACTGTCTGGAGGTCCTGACTTTCAGAGTCTCGTTCCCAGAGTCGCCGCCCTGCTGGACAAACTGCAGGCTGCGCGTCAGCACCTGTTACAGGCCTGGCACAAGCGCAAACAGCAATTGGACCAGTGTTTCCAGCTCCGACTGTATGAGCAGGATGCTGAAAAGGTGAGGGAAAGAAATATGAACTTTCTTGGCAGGTTGATTGAGATTATATGGTACTTGAGTTTCATTTTGCTAATACAGCTTAATGCGTTGTAGGATTGTTGGATTAACTTCAGGGCCTCTAACCGATCCGCCTCTTTGGAAGACTGAGCTCACAGATGCCCATAATTGGCTAGTGATCACTGTGAGTGACAAGGAGGCAAGCGAATGTCATAAATTGAGTTAGCGGTCAGTGCTAACTGTTATTCTAGTGTCATTTTCGTCGCACTTGAGTCTTTTATTGGCAATCTACTAACACATCTGAATGAAATGTTAACATTTTCAATGTTTTTAGCCTGTTTTTTATTGTCACACTGCCTTTACAGTGTCTGTGTGGAAGGTTTAACTTCTATATGCTAGCTAGCTAAATTGCACACCTAATAGTAACAATGTTGTGACAGATATAAACTCTGAAAGGAATTGTGGGCGTATTTTATGTTTGCCTTCCTAGATACCTTGCTACG
Organism: Neosilurus mollespiculum; assembly: GCA_030014195.1. Classification (NCBI taxonomy): domain Eukaryota; kingdom Metazoa; phylum Chordata; class Actinopteri; order Siluriformes; family Plotosidae; genus Neosilurus; species Neosilurus mollespiculum. The sequence continues at coordinate 2,673,056 of JAQMYF010000021.1, read as the reverse complement.
GTGTTAGTATTTGTATTATTATTAACTATCATTTCAAGTGGTTACCGTTTGAACAGCTAGCTTATTGTGTGTTTAGCATCTCATGGGTCAAGGGACGATGAAAATTGGTGATGAAAACAACTCTGTGTTTGTGTATTAGGGTAATATAGGCTTAATGTAATGATGCATGTTATAACAACCCCTGGCACACTAATTGGATATGAAATTTAAACAAAATAATGATTCTTTGCTCGGTAACGCTGTAATATTTAGATAAGGATTTAATGCCGGAGTCATTTCCAAATGCTAAAACAGGAAGGTAATGAAGGGAGGAATGACGAAGGCTGTGTGGATTTTCATAACAGTGATGTTCCTCCACTTTGCTCTCCCGAGAGGCTAGTTTTTGTGCGGGAGCTTGTGTTCCGTTTAGACCCAAACCGAGCAGGAGTTTCACACAAGCCCAGTCCTGCCGGCAAGGTCCATCTGTGCTCCGATATTGCCAGAAAACCACGGACATCCAGCCTGAGAGAGTGAATGAGAATGAAAGAGACGAAGAGATGCTATGACAAGCGATACAAAGAGAGAACAGTGCGAGAAAACGTGCGGTGAGAATGATGGTGAGAACGCTTACGTGAGAATCAGAGCATAGGTAGAAAAATAGGGCTATAGGGATAATAGAGGTGGGTCTAAAAATGTTGGCACCCCTTCACTAATTAGAATTTTCCACCCAAATAAAAATAATCCAGAAGGAATTGCCTTTGGACTGTGGGAGGAGTTTCACCAAAACACTTCGCAAAAGTATTGACACCTTTAAAGAATATTTATATTATAAGAAATGCAAGTAGCATGAACCCTTTTTTTTTTTCAACGGACCTTCACGGTCACTGGATTCGAACCCTTCTCACAATATGTGGTCTATAATCCAGTCAACATAGGAATAGTGAAATCTTAAAATATTTTGAGTGTCATGTTTCCTTTGGGTTCTTAAATGTTTTCACCTAGACCGGCTTCAGGTTAGATTTAGGTTTTATAATATAAAGATTTAGGCAATGCTTAAAAGCGGAGCTCCTGATAGATATCGCTATTGATAGGTGTCCAAGGCTGGGGTTCTAAAGGTAGTGTGGCTTCTTTGCTCCCTGGAGGAAATGAAGGAATAAATATTTTCCCCTTTGTTTCCCTGACTATGGTCTGAAGCGAAAGAAGAAAAGGTTAACTCTGAGCTTTCCTGTCAGTGCCTTTCACCCACCGATTCTCTGTGTTCATTTGTACCACCTGTCTTGTTAGTTTAATTATCCGTTTAACAAGTTCATGTTCCGTGTTACTGATAATGTTTCGTGTTGTTTTGGCTCGTGAAAGTTTGTCTGCCTGAGTTTTTATTCTAGGTTTTTATATTCATGATGCAAATCAGCACAACAAAAACTTTTTGTGCTGAAATCAAACCAGGCATGCTCAAAATCTGCCATTGTTCTTTATTTGTGTCAGGCCCTATAGAAAATAGGAGTGAATTTAAAGGCTTGCACTCGGTCTATGGGCGATTCCATTTTTCTGTGACTTGCATGCACTGTTGAATAAATATGTCTGTTCTGTAGTAAATATTTATGCAGGAGCGCTTGTCCTGATTGGTTCAACTTGATAATCTATGCTCTGTGAGGCTCGTTTATCACCATATGGCCTCATAACAGGAAGCACTTCAGTCTCTGCTAAGCGAATGTGCTGTCCTTTTTCTCACCTCTCTCTCTCTCTCTCTCTCTCTCTCTCTCTCTCTCTCTGTAGATGTTTGAGTGGATTGCGCACAACAAGGAGCTGTTCTTGCAGACGCACACAGAGATCGGGGTGAGCTTCCAGCACGCCACCGACCTTCAGACGCAGCATGACCACTTCGCCATGAACTCCATGGTAGGATTCTTACAAGCATGTGTTTTCGTTGTGTACAAAAAGTCATCCTCATTATAAATCTCAAGAAGCAATGCTGATGAATTGCTTGTTTAAGGAAAGAGTGCTAAGAATTATCTGTTGGCTTTTGTCTGATGAGTTTAAATTAACTCGAGTATTTGACTGGTTTAAGTTTGCGGTATAATGTGGGGAGTTTAATATTAATGGATCATTTAAGTTCCAGCTGGCTACATGGTTTGAATTTAAGTTAGCCAGATAATTTCATTTCAGTTTATTTTTATCAGGGTCCAGTTAGCTGGACTATTTAATTTTTGCTTGATGATGACTGGCTGGTGTATATTAGCTGGATAATTGACGTTATCTTAATTATGTGATAAAAGTCTATCTGGAAATAGAATTTGCTGTATAATGAGCTTCATTGGCATTACATTATTCCAGATCTACGTAGCTAAATGAATGGCATGATCACTAGCTAGATAGTTAGCTAGATTTAGACGGTTTGCTGGATGAGTGTTTGAACAGGACAAGATTTGATGGATTGTGATTTTATCACAAGTGGCATTGTGGTGTAGTGGTTAGCGTGTCTGCCTCATAGCAAGAAGGTCCTGGATTCAAGTCTCGGGCTTGGCGAGGGCGTTTCTGTGTGGAGTTTGTATACTCTCCCTGTACTTGCATGGGTGAGCCGTTCAGGGTGAGCTCCGTCCTTCGTCCCGTGTCCAGCAAATGAGTGAGTGAATGAGTGTGGGTTCTAATCACATAGCAGTTCCAGTTAGCTTGAGTGTTTGAATAGTTTGAATTAGGCGGATCATTGGATTCGTCTCAGCTCATGAGCTTAATGATTCATTAAATTTTTGTGTTATTCGTTACAGACCAGCCTGGTATTCACTCTATGCTTGTAGCTATAGAATCTTTTGGAAGTTTCTCATCAAAAAAAAAAATCCCGAAAGGTTATAAAAAAAAAATCTGTTGTATGTTTGTAGCAAGTTTTGGGTATCTTGTTTTCATCTAGAACATGTTCGTGACGATTCTCCGTTATGTCCTGTTTCCTCTTTATATTTGGTCAGAACGCCTATGTGAACATCACCCGGATCGCCTCGGTGGCCACGCGACTGTGCGAAGCAGGCCACTACGGCGCCGATCAGATCCAGCAGGTCTCGGCTCAGCTAGATCAGGACTGGAAGAGCTTCGCCTCGTCCCTGGAGGAGCGCAGCGCAATTCTGGCCATGTCGTCTGTTTTCCACCAGAAAGCTGAGCAGGTCAGCTGCGGTTTGGACTTGTTTACTTTAACGGGGACGGGTTAACGACCTTGGAAATGCCTGCAATCAAATTTTGGCAGACGAATGCAATTAAAGCCTGTGATTGTTTATCCAAAGCTTAAAGGGATCTTTCAGGAATTTAGAAATGTGATGCAATCATGGAACTCAAATCAAATTTCATTGATTAAAAAATTTTTTGCTTCCTTGTACAGATGACCTTTCCTAACAAACCCTGATTATTTGCCAGCGTCTGCAATCCTGCCTTCTTTAATTCGCTGTGGCTGTGAAAATAACTTTCAGTTTGTGTCACTGAACAAGTTTTTTTGCCCTGATCGCCTGCAGCTAAATGTGCTAACTCGGCTTATTTGGTTGGATCACACAGTATGTTTTATGTTTGGGCGGAACGGTGGCGTAGTGGTTAGTACTTCCACCTCACAAGCAAGAGGGTCCTGAGTTCGAGTCCTGGGCTTGAGCATTTCTGTGGGGAGTTTGCATGTTCTGGGTTTCCTCTGGGTACTCCGGTTTCCTCCCACAGTCCAAAAACATGCGCATTAGGCTAATCGGCTAATTCCAATTACCCTAAGGTATGCATGTGTGTCTGTTGGCCCTTCGATGGTCTTCAGGGTGTACCCTGCCTTCGCCCATTGTTAGATAGGCTCAAGCCTCCTTGTGCCCCCTAATAGGAGTAAATGGTGTTTTATGTTGGTCTGGCTTGGCGATCTCCTCCTTCGGTGTCTGTTTAACAAGAACAGCGCACTCCTCTCAGAATTTTTCATGTTACTTCTAAATATAAATAGTACCTGTGCTAATCTCCTCTCCTGAAAGTATCCAATACCTCCTGCATCATAGTCCTGGAGGGCGCTACATCACTCGAACGTCACTTACTTTAAAATTCTGAATTCTGTATGTGCTCTACCAGCTCAGGGGTATGAGACAGGCGTAAACTCTGCTTATATTCTGTTTCTTCTCTCTGCCGTGGTCTGGCAGTTTCTCTCCGGAGTGGAGGGTTGGGTGAAGGCGTGCAGTGAAGGAGGATTGCCCACAGCGATGCAGGAGCTGGAGTTAAACATCCACAGCCATCAGACTCTGTATGAGCAGGTGACCACAGCGTACACTGAGGTACGTGCTTACACTACTCATAATGTTTTCTTGTGGAGGTCATTCCTAACCACAGGTTATTACAGTACAACTGTGGGATTCTGGATTGAAATGGAAACAAGACTCTACGGGGGACCCTAAAATGATTAAAAAATCCATATCTTAAGATGTTTTTATAGATCAGTTCTGAATTCTCTTCCTGTTTAAAATTCAGGTCTTAAAATTTAATAGCAGGTTAGAATATTACATATATTGAGATTTTCTGGTTAGAATTTACATTTTGGCCACTAAAAGTATTATTAAAGAAACATGTAATGTCCTTCATGTTTGAGATAAGGTGGCACGGTGGTGTTGTGGTGAGTACATCCGCCTCACATCAAGAATATCTCGGGTTCGAGTCCCGGGCGCTCCTGTGCGGAGTTTGCATGTTCTCCCCATGCTTTCCTAGGTTTCCTCAGGGTATTACCTGAGGTTTCCTCCCACAGTCCCAAGACATACACATTAGGCTGTTCCAAATTAGCCCTTGGGGGGATTGTGAGTGTGAATAGTCATATTTGTCATATTTGACCCTGCAACGGTCTGGCGAGCTGCTTAGAGTGTACTCCGCCTTCGCCCACAGTCGGCTGAGATAGGCGCCGGCCTACCCGCGACCCTAATGAAAAAAAATGCGGTTATGGAGATGGATAGATGTACAAGATAAGCACAGTTGGTGTATTTGCCAACTCTGTTAGACAAGGGGGGTGTTGATGAAAATTCCCCAAGATGGAAAGTCGAGGCCTTCAGTCTTGCCAGATAGCACTAGGTGGAATAATTCTCCATATCATACTTCACCTCATTCAATAACTGTTTATTATCCTGAGTGTATAATAATTAAATCAAGATGGCGGACAACACTCATGGTTTCCCATGATCACTGATTCTGAAATCCTAGAAATGCTATTATGGGGGATTCACTTATATCCAGACTTTTCAGCGCTGTTTAAGAACCTGTTTTATGTCCTGGATATTTTGGATTTTCTTGCAGGTGAGTCAGAAAGGGAAGACTTTGCTGGACGTCCTGCAGAGGCCACAGCCTCAGGCTGACTCCGGCTCGGTGACGACGGGCGCAGATTACAGCCAGGCAGTGCGCGCCGTTCTGGACGTGATGCACGAGGTGGTGCACGAGCACCGCAGGCTGGACGGTCTGCTACAGCACCGCAAACTACGTCTGCACCAGAGACTGCAGCTTTGTGTGTTCCAGCAAGATGTGCAGCAGGTTCGCTGTTGAAAATGACACACACAGAGACACACACGCACATACACACACACAGCACATATTTATGCATAAAGAGTAAGAAGTGAGAAGACATGAAACATTTGTGAGGTCTAATATACAGATGGGTGACAAATTAAAGTGTTAGAATGGTGCTGGACCATGATGAGACTGCGTCACGGCCTGCGTCAGTGAGCTTCAGCTTCAGTTAGCTTCAACATCAGTGAGCTTCGGCATCAGTCAGCTTCGACATTGGTTCTCTGGTGTGATGAACACAATGTTGCTCCAGTTTCGTGTTTTGATGATGATGGTGAGTTTCATCCACATCAAACTTTTCCAAGCACTTGGATGGGGGAGGAGTCATCCTGGAAAAGACCACACTCATCCCAGGATTATCAGTCATGAGTATTCATGGTAGATTTCAAACTGCTGGACCCAAACTACCCCAGAAAAATAAATAATTGCCCCCCTACAGTATAGAAGCTTAAAATCTTAACTTATTACTTATTACACAAAGTGTATCGTTAACTCTGTCTGTATACTTGTACCTACATTTGAGTGTGTGTGCGTGGGATAGCGAGTGTGTGGGAGAGAGAGAGAGAGAGAGAGAGAGAGAGGCAGGCTGAGTCACAGTACTTGGTGAAATTTGCTCAGCGTCCTCTCTGGAGGTTTTGGTGTATTATGTTTGGACTGTAGTCAATACACTCCTGAAAATACAGAGCGCTTTCCTGTGAACCGAGGCCCATTATTGCGCCGTGAATGCCGTGAATGGGTCTCAGGAAGGTAGACGGTCTCCAGATGAGTGGACTGCATTGTTTCCGAACCCAATCTAATAGTATAGATTAAATAGATATCTTTATTGATATACAATTAATATATAAACGGAGGTGTGGTGGCGTAGTGGTTAGCACGTCCGCCTCACAGCAAGAAGGTCCTGGGTCCAAGTCCTGGGCTCAGTGAGGGTGTTTCTGGGTGGAGCTTTCATGTTTTCTCTTTGCATGCGTGGCTTTTCTTCAGGGTACTCCAGTTTCCTTCCACAGTTTAAATGCAAGCTAATTCATTCATTCATGTGCTGAAGCGCTTAATTTTACTATGGTTACAGGGAGGCAATATATATGATGAATATATGAAGAGGCTTAGTGGTTAGCACGTCCACCTACCAAGAAGAAGGTCCTTTGTGAGAACGTATCTGCGTGGAGTGTGCATGTTCTCCCTATGCTTGTGTGGGTTTCCTCAGGGTACTCCAGTTTCCTCCTACACTCCAAAGACATGCACATTAGGCTAATTGGCCGTTCCCAAACTACCCTTAGGTGTGGATGTGAGTGCGAATGGTTGTGTGTGTGTTGCCCTATGATGTTTTTCTGGTTGTACCCCGCCTTCACCCAGAGTTGAGATGAGCTGAGATGACCACATGACCCTAGTAGTAGAATAAAGCAGTTCAGCAAATGATGATGATGATGATGATGATGAAAATTAGTCTTATATAGAACATATTGAATATTGTACGAATAAAATTTTATGAAGTGAACAATATTTTATTGGTATTATGTTGGTATTATGGGGTACTGATGGTTCAGTGGTTAGGACTCTGGGTTACTGATCTGAAGGTTGGGGGTTCAAGCCTCAGTACTATCAATCTTCCACTGTGGTGCCCTTGAGCAAGGCCCTTAACCCTGAACTCTAGATAAAGGTGTCCACCAAATGCCGTAAATGTAAATGATGTAAATAATATTGATTCATTTTCGGAACCGCTTAATCCTAATTAGGGTCGCAGGGAAGCTGGCGTCCATCTCAGCCGACTCTGGGACAGCTCGCCAGGCCATCGTAGGGTAGAAACACGCTGACGGCAATCCAATGGCCTACTCTTTATGAACAACAGCAATGGTTCTTCTACATGCCTCTCACCACAGACAGTAGGAGACATGGCGGCCTTTGATAACCCAGTAAGCTTCACTGGGGGGGCGACAGCAGTGACAACTCTGTTAATAATGGGGCTTGAACCCCCGACCTTCGGATCAGTAACCTACCCCCAGGCCACCACTGCCCCTGTTGTATATAATATATTTATATAAATGATAAAAACTTTGAATTAATATTGAATCGTTATTTAAAAATATTTAATTAACATATATCTCTCATAATGATGATGTGGATAAAAGTGTGTTAATAATACAGATTTAAAGTAGGAAACACACAAGCTGTGTCTATAATATTCTACTTAACTTCATTTTATAAAGATTTGATGGATTTTTAATGAGGTGCAGGCTTGAGGCAAAGGATCTGGTTTTGTGACTAGTTAAAGGAACCCACCGTGTTAGAAACGTTCATTTAGATTTAAGGAAATGTGTTAAAGGGATTAATATAAAACACTCTTAGGGGGTTTATACAAAACACACACACACACACAAAACAAATAGGTTCCCATTTAAAGGTGCTGAGATGATATGAGGAGGTGTTTAGGATGTTTTGTGAAAAGAAGACTACTCTGCTTTTAGATCACGTTTATAAGGCGTGTGGGGTTTTTTTTTTTGCCGCATAGTCATTAGATTTTATTTGCCGGAAGCAGGAAACTGGTGGAATCTGATTAGGCTACTGTGATTTTGGATTGGAATTCTGAAGCTGTGTGTGTGTGTGTGTGTGTGTGTGTAGGTCCTGGACTGGATCCAGAACCACGGAGAGGCGTTTCTCAGTAAACACACCGGTGTTGGTAAGTCCGTACATCGGGCACGAGCGTTACAGAAACGACATGACGACTTCCAAGAAGTGGCACAGGTATGGACTCTGTGTGTGTGTGTGTGTGTGAGAATCACAAGCATACCCAAATCCTACCTTAATGCATATCATGAGCCATGACTCATACTGTCACAGGTTAAATATCATTTTCTTAAGAGAGGAATTAAACTGAAGTCGTAGTTAGCACGTCCGCCTCACAGCAAGAAGGTCCTGGGTTCGAATCCGGGGCTTGGCGAGGGCATTTCTGTGCGGAGTTTGCATGTTCTCTTTGGGTACTCCGGTTTCCTCCCACAGTCCAAAGACATGCACGTTAGGCTAAAAGACTGTTCCAGTTTGCACTAGGTGTGAGTGTGAGCACGAATGGTTGTGTGTGTGTTGGCTTTTCTCGGTTGTGTGTGTATTTTCCCGTAACTGCTTGTACCGATGCGTTTTATTCCCCTTATATCTATTATATTGTGGGAAACCAATGAAACCGTTTCATTTCAGTCGTTGCCTGATGTTAGCTAGATTTTACCTGCTGTTAGAGAAAACCGAACATCACTTTCTGACCAATCAGAATAGAGAATTGAACAGAACCATGATATAATATATCATCATAATATAGCTCTCTCTCTCTCTCTCTCTCTCTCTCTCTCTTTCTCTCTCTCTCTGAAGAACACGTACACCAACGCTGACAAGCTCTTAGAAGCAGCCGAGCAGTTGGCTCAGACAGGAGAGTGTGACCCAGAGGAGATCTATGCCGCCGCCCATCACCTGGAGGTCAGAGTTCAGGAGTTTGTGCGCAGAGTAGAGCAGAGGAAACTGCTGCTGGATCTCTCAGTATCCTTTCACACACACACCAAAGAGGTAAACATCACCCACACACACCTTTGGAGAGATCTCGAACGTCAAAAACTTTTATACACAGGCAGTTGTGTTAAAACATCGTAAGAAGCTCATCTATTTATTAGTAAAGACGTGAGTTAGTTTTGTTTGTTTACCTGTTTATCTATCTGTTGTTTGTTCTTTTCTCATTCCTTTATTTATTTATTTATTTCTCTGTGTGAGAAGAAATCATACGGGGCGGCACGGTGGCGTAGTGGTTAGCCCGTCCGCCTCCCAGCAAGAAGGTTCTGGGTTCAGGTGTTTCTGTGTGGACTTTGCATGTTCTCCCCCTGCTTGTGAGGGTTTCCTCAGGGTACTCCGGTTTCCTCCCACAGTCCAAAGACCTGCACATTAAGCTAACTGGCTGCCTCTCGGTGTGAGTGTGAGTATGAATGTTGGTGTGTGTGTTGCCCTGTGATGGTCTGGTGAGCTGACCATGGTGTACCGTGCCTTCACCCATTATCGGCTGAGATAGGCTTCAGCCTCCCATTGACCCTGACTGGAAATCATACACATATGCATTGTATGTTAAAGGGGCGGGCTCAGCTTTTTTTTAGAATGCTTTCCAGAGAACTTTAAGGGTCGCCGATGCTCGGAGACTATCAACCTGGAGATCACAGGTTCGAATCCCGGTCGATGCTGCAGCCATTTGCCACCGGGAGTCCATGGGAGCTAACTGGGATGGCATACGCTCACTTTCCTGTCACTCACAGCAATCACCAGCCAATCACGGGCGTCTGTGAGCTCATTCATACGAGGGGGCGGATAGCACTTTCTCTCCGAGTGTGTCGTCCCCAAATACGCATGCACAGCAGTTCATAAAGAGGCGTGTGGAAGCATTGCAAGAATTAGTGGGAGAAAATAGGGGGAAAAAATCCAAAATATGGTCCACATATGAGACATGGATGAAGAGAAAGTTCCACACAGGGTTTTGAAGGGATCACTGGCGATAAAAATCCTGGGAAAGGGAGGGAGGGTTTTGGTGCACAGAGAGCTAGCAGCTTGCTGTCTTGTTTTTTTAAATAAAATCAAGGAATTGGCTTCTGGGACGAGAGATTCATCCCCTTTAAGCCGCTCTGTGTGTGTCTGTACTGTGTGTCTATGCCTTGTGTGTATATATATATGCCTAAAATTCACCTGTGTACGTGTGTGTGTCCAGCTGTGGTCCTGGATGGAGGAGTTGCAGAAAGGCCTGGTTGAACCTGTGTGCTCGGAGTCGGTGGACTCGGTGCAAGAACTCATCAGGCAGTTTCAGCAGCAGCAAAGCAGCACACTGGACGCCACGCTCAACGTCATTAAGGAGGGCGAGGAACTCATCCAGCACTTACGGTGAGCTCTACAGGAAAAAAAAAAAAAATCAACCGTGAAGCTGATCAGACAAGACACGATTCCTGTTTCGTTAAAGCAACATTACTGCCGAAAACACGACGCCGTCACCGAGACGTCCGCCTGGAGGCAGAGCGGTGCCGGATGTGTTCATCACTAAGTGTTCAGAGCTTTAATATCGCACTAAGGCTGCCAGATAGAACATCTGGCAGGTGCGTCTGTCCTCTGGTGCTCCATCACCTGTTCACTGTTGTAGTGTGTGTGTGCAGGGATTCAGCGCTGGCGAGTAACAGGCTGCCCCACGCCAGCTCCGTGGCTCATATCGAGAGTGTTCTGCAGCAGCTGGATGAAGCGCAGGCTCACATGGAGGAACTCTTCCACGAGCGCAGGATCAAACTCGACATCTTCCTGCAGCTGCGCATCTTCGAGCAGTACGCCCTGGAGGTGTGTATTGTGTACCGTCGGCCGAGGAAGACAAACGATGCCTGTGCGTTTAGCGTCCGCATGCTCTCGTGCTTATCGAGCGCCGCTGTATTTGAACAGTGAATCAGTATCAAGCCACAACAGTGTTTGCGGATCCTGTGTTTGCGTAACGGTTGTGTGTCATGTTTTGTGGGTCAACAGTGAGAAAGTTGGACACTTGGCGTGGGCGTTCGTTGCTAGAGAAGACATGGCTCTTCCTTTCTAGCAAGTGATCATACGTTCACTGGAGTTGGCTGTCAGCCAGAATTGGGTTTAAAGGTGCAATAGGTGTTTTTTTTTCTAAATTTCTTTTCAGTACAACTAACCTGGCCGACGTGTAGAACATGATCAGAAAGGAGATGTATAAGCAATAACTTCTGCACAAATCTTTTATATGCCTGTATGATGGGCTGTAGTGCTTGTTTGTGTTTACATGGGCTCTTTTTATAGACGTTCTCCAACACCCCTTCACTCCACCCCCACCTCAGTTTGTTCGGAAAGAACTGCTGAGCACTTAGCACTTAGCGCAGCCTGAAAACATGCTTTGTATCATAAACTCGTAGTGCTTTTCAACATGGAGTAATTTATTACTGGTGAAGGGGCTGAAGTGTAAGCTAACATTCATTTATTCATTTAGTCATTCATTTTCTGAACCGCTTGATTCTAATTAGGGTCGCGGCGAGACTGGCGCCCATCTCCGCTGACTCTTGGCGAGGGGGGGGGGGACGGCTCGCCAGGGCATCCCAGGGCCAACACACATGCAACCGTTCACACTCACACCTAGGGGCAATTCGGAACAGCCAATTAGCTTACTGTGCATGCTTTTGGACTGTGGGATGAAACCAGAGTACCCGGAGGAAACCTACGCAAGACATGCAGACTCAACACAGAAATGCCCCCGAGCCCGGGAATCGAACACAGGCCTTCTTGCTTTGAGGCGGACATGCTAACCACCACGCCACCATGCCGCCCACGTTAGCTAACATTTCTACTTTTTTTTTTTATTACATGAATGTGATTCTTATTGTATTAATTTGTATTCTTAGGTTACAGGCGAACTGGATGCATGGAAGCAGGATCTTCTGCGCCAGGCGTCTGAATTTAACACCGAGGAGCTCACGCTGGCCGAGCAGAGGCTCCACCGTCACACCGAACGCAAACTCGCTATGAACAACATGACCTATGAGGTCATCCAACAGGGACAGGACCTGCACCAGTACATCATGGAGGTGCAGGCGTCAGGTCAGAGACACAGACGCTAATCCGCTGATTTCACAAGTGTGTGTGTGTGTGTGTGTGTGTGTGTGTGTACATGTACTTAACACATACTGAAGACAGGACTATGTTTTTTAAGTGGCAAGGTGAGGACATTTTGGCTGGTCCTCACTTTTTCACAGGGCTGTTTGATAGTTTCAGGGTCGAGGATAGAATTAGCTCAGTTAGCTCTAAGTTGGGGTAGGGGTTAGATAAAGTTGATGGGGTTAGGCATTTAGTATTGGTGGTTAAGGTGTGTGGAAGGGCCCCAGGAATGCATTCTGTCTATGAATGTCCCCAAAATGATAAAAGTATGGGATTGTGTGTGTGTGTGTGTGTGTGTGTGCGTGTCTGTGCGTGTTCATTTCATCGCTTACAGTGACTGACACAGCTGATTTTACTGATTAAGCACTAACAGCTATCAGCCAGGACTTTAATGAATTAAATCAAGCCCTGTTAATCAATAATTGATTTGAAACGAAGCTTAAAGCTTCACTTGAAACCCAACATAGAACAAAACCTCTCTCAGTGGTGGAAAAGAAAATCCGCTTTTTTTTTTCTTTCAGGCTTAAGCGCTAGTGTTCCTGTCTGAAGTCAGTGCTCTAGACACTAGATGTCTAGACGGCTCAGTCTCACGCACACACGCACTCATACACATACACACACTAAACCAGAGGACCTCAGAAGTACACACAAGTGATTTTTATACTCAAAATAACTGTTTGTGAGCCACACAACACTATTCCAGCCAATCGGCAACAGGAACCAGCTTACCATGTACATCAGGGTTTTAACAAAGACCCAGAAAACCCTGAACATGCCTGTGAGATAGCTTCAGCATCTCATCGCTATTTATATGGTAGAGCCTGGTGCTTAGTCATGAATGCTTCTGACAGTAGTCCGAGTAGAGATAGAGAGATGGAGAATGGTGCGCGGATGAACGAGGGATTTGGAAAGGGCAAATGAAGCCATGTACAAGTGTGTGGTGTGGTTTATGTAGCTCCTGCGGGATTCTCCTACACGGATAACAACACGCCACCTCCAAGGCTCTTGGAGAGCACGGGCTGTTTGAAAAGCTCCCAAGAAGATCGACGGCATGGAGCCGTGGTGGGAGAGGAATAAGAGATAGACAAAAAGGAGAGAGAGAGAGAAAAAAGTCCTAGCAGGTAGGCGTGAGGACAAAGAGCGTCATGCATTGGTGAGAGGAAGACAGCGAGAAATGGAGCGAGAGATCTTTTTCCATATAATTCCACGTACAGTGTGTGTGCAGGGGTGGGGTTGCTATGGAAACCCCCCTCCCCCTTACATTCCCTATACCAAGGTTGCCATGGCGACAGACCCCCCACGCTAGCCGCCGCTGGGTTGCCGACGGACACGGTCCGTCGTTCACGGCCAGAGTTTGCGGTGTATGTAGTTCAAGCTCCTGTACACGCCACCCTGTCACGCACCTATTATGTTCCCATGGGAACCGCCTCCTGCTGCCTGGTGTGGAGTTGCCATGGAGACTGCATCACGCTGTCTGTGGGGAGTAACTGTGGGGGTGAAATGAGAGTGAAGGAGGGGTAAAATACCCTTTACTGCTCCAGCAGACTGAGACGCTTGTGCTGTCATGCATATGGTGTACTCCCGCCTGCCCGCCTGCGTGCGTGTGCGTGTGTGTGTGTGTGTGTGTGTGTGTGCATACAAATATTGGTGCATGCACAGGAGAAAGGTTGAGAGAGGATAAGATGAAGCATCACTGGGTAGCTAGGTCCATCTGTGGCTGTGCAGAAAGGCTCACCTGGACGACGTATCCCCTTTCTCGCTAGTCAGACACTTTTTTTTAACAATCCCACAGAATTGATACTGGTTTGCCAAAATGTCACTCTATGCTCGTCTTATCTCACTAGTGCCTCCTGCTGGATACTACTTCACACGCCTTCCTGCTCTGTTTAATCTGCTTCCCATTCCAACACTTGAAAGTCTGAAAGTCATTATCATGGGAGCTAATTATTACATGACAAGCTAATTAGAAAAATAAATAAATAATAAATCCACTGACTGCCAGGCTCAGTCATTAACAGGTGACTACGGAATTACTGGCATCCTTAAAGCAAAGAAATACACTGCTGTGAATAGAAAGTTGCGAAGTCGTTTATAAACAGACAAACAAATCACGGGTGAGACATAAAACAGGTGAACACAGCCGGGTAGCAATAGAGATCGGGGGTTACGTATTGCGATTCTTTCGTGCGTCGATTGATGTATCGCCACACTAGCTTCAAAATCACATTTTTATTCTTTTTTCTAATTTATATGTTTGAACTCAGGGCGCCACGGTAGCATAGTGTTTAGTACATCCACCCCACAGCAAGAAGGTCCTGGGTTCGAGTTACAGGCTCTGTCTGGAGTTTGCCTGTTCTCCTCGTGCATACATGGGCTTCCTCCGTGCACTCCAGTTTCCTCCGACAGTCCAAGAACATGGATGTTCCCAAACGCCCTTAGGTGTGAGTGTGAGTGTACCTCTGCGATGGATTGGTGTGTCACAACAAGAAGGTCCTCGGTCGGAGTCCCAGATTTGGCGGGGGTGTTTCTGTGTGGAGTTCTGTTCTCCTCGTGCTTCCATGGGTTTCCTCCATGTAATCCGGTTTCCTCCAAGTGTCCAAAAGCATGCCCGTTAGGCTACTTGGCTGTTGCAGATTGCTCCTGGGTGTGATTGTGCTTGTGAATGGTTGTGTGTGTTGGCTCTGCGATGGTCTGGCGATGGTCTGGCGAGCTCTCAGGGTGTGTACCCCGTCTTCGCCCAGAGTCAGTTGAGATTGGCTCCAGCCTCCCCGCGACCCAAATTTGGATTAAGCAAATGAGTGAGTGAGTAATAGTTCATGATCCTTGTTACCCTGCACCTTTACCCCCCTACGGGGTTTTTATGACCAACATTCCTGGATCCCGTATACCAAAGAGCGCATTGATTTTTCTCAGTGAGGTTTGTTTAAGCAAATTCTTTGTAAAAGCTTTCTGGAGTAGTGTATAGATGAAAGGCTTGCTCCAAAATTATAGGCATATTACAGACTGAATATTTACAGAAGCCTCCCCGGGAGATGAACGCAACACTGCGCCTCTTCCTGTAATGTCTAATGAGGTGGGAGACACTTTTGCAACTTGAGAAAAGCTTCCCGAGAGCAAGATTGATGGCGTTGTGAATTCTGCTAAGTACCAGGATGTTTTATCTCAACAGCCACTTGGCCATTGCGACAAAGATAAGACTTGGCAGTAGTCTGTTGAAACCTGCGGTGTGAACTAGAAAGGAAAGACCAGATATCGCGTATGCTAAGCTAAGAGAACTTGCTGAAGTCTCCGGGATCCTCTACAAGTGTCCCAAACTTTGTTAGGAGTTGTAGGAGTGCGCTACTTACCACTAGAGGAGGCCTACGATTACAATGCCAATAGTTTTGCACCTTGTGGTCTAAGAAAAAAAAGTGGTGCTTATATTTTTGGGAAGGGGGGGGGGGTACTTAAGCTGTTATTGAGTATTTATGGAAAAAACTTTATAGTGTTTGGAGAAATTGGCTCTCAAACGTTCAACATTTATCTCTATGGAGGGTGCCAGTCATTTTGGAGGGGAAGTTAATTATTATGGGCTGCACTGAAAAGGTTTTGTGTGTGTGTGTGTGTGTGTGTGTGTGTGTGTGTGGTGTAGGTATGGATCTCAGTGGTGAGAAAGACGTGGATCTGGCAGCTCAGGTCCAGGAGCTGCTGGAGTTTCTGCATGAGAAACAACACGAGCTGGAGCTGAGCGCCGAACACACACACAAGCGCCTCGAGCAGTGTTTACAGCTTCGCCACCTACAGGCTGAAGTCAAACAGGTCTGTGTGTGTGTGTGTGTGTGTGTGTGTGTTTGTTCATGCACCATGCACCACAGTGCCCAGTCCTTATTACACACACACGTACGCACTCACACACACACACACACGCACTCACACACACACACACACACACACACTCTTTTATTTATTTTTTTTGCTGATACTTTAGTTCTCATCGTCATGTCAGCAAAACTAAAAAAATATAATGTTTTAATGCTCGATGCCGTCTCAGTGCTGCCGTTACCTTCTACTGTAAATGCCAGCTGATGGTGTATCTCTCTCTCTCTCTCTGTCTCTCTCTCTCTGTCTATTTGTGTTTCAGTCTCTCTCTGTCTCTCTCTCTCTCTCTCTCTCTCTCTCTCTCTCTCTCTCTCCTCTTTCTCTATCTCCCTCTGTTTCTCTCTGTCGCTGTCACTCTCTTTTTCTTTCTCCCTTTATCTCTCTCACTCTCTCTCCCCCTCTGTCTATCTGTGTTTCAGTCTCTCTCTGTCTCTCTCTCTGTCTATCTGTGTTTCAGTCTCTCTCTCTCTCTCTCTCTCTCTCTCTCTCTCCCCCCTCTCTTTTTCTTTCTCTTTCTCGCCCTCTGTCTATCTGTGTTTCTGTCTCTCTCTCTCTCTCTTCTCTTTCTCTATCTCCCTCTGTTTCTCTCTGTCGCTGTCACTCTCTCTTTCTCTTTCTTTCTCCCTTTATCTCTCTCACTCTCTCTCCCTCTCTTTTTCTTTCTCTCTCTCCCCCTCTGTCTATCTGTGTCTCTCTCTCGCTCTCTCTCTCTCTCTCTGTCTCTCTCTCTGTGTCTATCTGTGTTTCAGTCTTTCTCTCTCTCTCTCTCTCTCACTCTCTCCCTCCCTCTCTTTTTCTTTCTCTCTCTCGCCCTCTGTCTATCTGTGTTTCAGTCTCTCTCTCTCTTCTCTCTTTTTCCATCTCCCTCTGTCACTGTCACTCTCTCTCTCTCTCTCTTTCTCTATCTTTATCCTTTTCTCTGTCTCTCTCTTTTCTCTTTCTCTATCTCCCTCTGTTCCTCTCTGTCGCTGTCACTCTCTCTTTCTCTTTCTTTCTCTCTTTCTCTCTCTCTTCTTTTTTCTGACCTCCACATACTGTGTGAGTTGCACTTCCTGTCCGGAGGAGAAGTGGACCAGTTCAAAAGCACGATTCTGGCCTTTAGCAGCCGACAGGAAGACTAGCTGAGACGCAGCCATAATTCACCGGTTATGACACCACGGCGCTGTTTATTTCTTTATCCTCTTTGTTTAAACTGATTCATTTTCTATAACCGCAGCTCGGACAGCTTTATCAAGTCACCACTTTGTCTGAATGCACTAATGCTACATGACACTCGGACGTGTACGGCTGCTGTTCCAGATTCAGATCAACGACTAAAAGTGTCCTTAATGTCCAGGTTCTCGGCTGGATCCGTAATGGCGAGTCCATGCTCACAGCAAGTACAGTCAACGCCGGCTCTCTATCTGAAGCCGAGCAGCTGCAGAGAGAGCACGAGCAATTCCAGCTCGCCATTGAGGTATTGACATTATCAGCTTATTCTTAGGTGGACTTTCCTTAAGCAGATTCACTTAGTAATTGGTTCGGAGTAAACTTAGTCTCCGAACTAAGTCATTTCTCCTGCACAGTTATTAAAGGAGATGTGCTCTCTTTCACCAAGCAGATGCCACAGCCTCTGTTCTAACTATTAAAGTTTCATGTCTCAGAACTGTTCTCATTGGGGTGGAGCTAAATTTAGCCTTTTAAACAGAAGCTTGAGGCTAAAGAGTTGTATTAATAAGTACATTACTTTATGGTACTTATAGAAGCGTTCTAAAGCATCAGCTATGTTAAAGGAGCGGTTTGTGATTTGTTCAGCGCCCTCTGCAGCCTGTAATGGTAAATGTAGCTTCAATGAAAACCTTGACTATTATTATTATTATTATTATTATTATTATTATTATTATTAATACACTTCACCCTCGATTTCCTGGATTATTCGGGGGATAGGCTGTCCGGGAACCTTAAAAGTCCGGCAATCGCTAATGTCCGGAGTCCCTACCCTTTCCTGGACATTTACTATAATTTGTCCGGCAATCACTTATCCGACACTCAATACACAATATTGTGCTTCCACAAACTTAAGGAGCGAATCAACGCATTCTTTTATCACATTCATTCTAAATGTGGGTTCCGGCTCGTTGTCACTGTCCTCACTTTCTCTTCGCTCTCCCATCACAGATGCCACTATGTGTTCATCGGACATTATTTCATGCCCCTCTGCTGCTTCATTATCGTCCATCCACTCGGACGGGAACGGGCCCGACAGGAGGGAAGTTGTAAAATCATGACCGACCCGGACTTCCATCATCGATTCCCGGACTTGTCCGAGCATTTTTCCGGCAATACCAAATAATGCCCGGCACGGGATTTTGTATAGGAAATCCGAAATCCAGGAAATAGGGGTACGGGAAATCGAGGGTGAAGTGTATTGATAACAGATGTGTTAAATGATATAAAATGTGAACAGAAGATTGAAATGGAGGATGAAAACTTTAACTCCGTCAGCATTTATAAATATTTCACTCCTTCTAAAATAACAGACCGCACCTTTAATTTGCAAATTATGCCTAATAACCTATAAACCACAGGTGTCAATTATCATACATTCTTTGCATTAACCATTACCATGGACTCATTCATCATCCTTCCACTAGGTGGCAGCAGCCTATTTCAAGTAAACAGCGAGTCATTCATGACTCAAGGAAGATTTCATGCCAGCTTTTTGTTGTTAGGAATGAAAAGTGAATAAAGGAAAAGTGTACAAAAGCCTAAAGGAATCATTTTGCGGTGAAGATTTCATGGTCGCCCATTTTGAACAAATATTCAGTGATTATTTGGCGCTCGATGGCCTTTAAATTTAGTGATGTTGGCCTTAGTGAAAATGAGTTCGACACCCTCTCTATAAACCATAGGAGCAGTCCTATCAGTGAACGCTAATTATCATAAATTACATTTCTATTTGTTTATTTGTTTATTACAAATGTCTGGAACTGTGTCCCTAAAGTGTCATCTGTAAGCGCTGCACCCGCACCAAACTTTGAAAGTGCACCCTTAACTTCCAAACTCACACGCCGTAAATATGTGAGATGAGTTTAATTCCGCAAATTGCCTCCTATAATTCACAACTAATGACAACTGGTTTAAACCGGATCTCGCGTGCAAGCTTAAGAGCAGCTCTGATTGTACGCCAAAGCAGTCGCTGTGCCAGACACTCCAGAGGCAATCAAGGATAAAACACTGCAGTGCTCCAACTTCTTATTTATTTATTTATTTATTTTGGATAAAGTACATTTCTTATTCTGTTTGTTCGTAAACAACTCCGGATTAGAAAGCAGCGATTCATTTCCGTACTAATAAAAGAGGACAGGTGGATTAAATGATGCAGGTGACAAGGAAGGAATGAGAAGGTACAGATAAAGGAAGATATTAGGGTTCATTTATCCACAGTATGAGACACTGTGATGTTAAACAGGGAAGTTCAGTACAAAAAAATTACTTGGTAGCTATAGTAACCCTCTGCTTATAAAACAAAATTAAGGATCATGGAATGTATGTATGTATGTATGTATGTATATTACTTGGTGGAGGTTTGCGCTCTACAACGTGCTCTTGCTTCCATAGTTTTTCATGGAACACTTCCTTTGCATGGTTAACCATATTTCTATAGTGTTCTTTTAAAAGAGCGTTTTAAGGGGACACTATAAATAATTTTTTTAATGTATCCAATAAAAGAAAATTAGGCGCTCTAAGGGCGGCGCAGTGGCGCAGTGGCTGGCATGTTCGCCTCACAAGAAGGTCCCAGGTTTGATTCCCGGGCTCGGGTGTTTCTGTGTAGAGTTTGCATGTTCTCACCGTACGTGCATGGGTTTCCTCTCTGTACTCCGGTTTCCTCCAACAGTCCAAAAACAAGCACAGTAAGCTAATTGGCTGTTCCAAGTCAACCCTAGGTGTGAGTGCGAGTGTGAATAGTTTTGTGTGTGTGTGTGTGTGTGTTGGCCCTGCAATGGTCCGGTGAGGTATTCAGGGTGTACCCCACCCTCGACCGGAGTCGGCTGAGATGGCCGCCAGCCTCACCGCGACCCTAATTAGGATTAAGCGGCTTAGAGAATGAATGAATTAACCACTTTAATTCATATGCTAGATTATCTCTGTAATAAATATCTGATTTCATGGCATCCCACTAATGATAGGCTTCAGATTCTCCTCAGCACTAATCAGGATAAGGTGCTTACTGGAAATAAATTATTAAATGAAAGAAAAATCTGGTTATAATGATGGTTCTTGTTGGTTCGAGAAAGTGAACGGCGCCCATGATGTTTCCTTTTCAAATTTGAAGCACTGATCCATTTTCAGTAGAAAAAATTATTGGATAAAATATTATTATTAATATGTTTATATTATGATGACCTCCAGCAGGTTATGTTTTAACTTAAAAATTTAGCCACAAATTGTGAGGAATTCTTTTTCTGGAGTAGGGTGTGGTACAAGGAACAAACTATTACGTTTTAGTGGTACTCAGTGCACAGGATAAGGTAAAAAAAATCCCCAAAAATCCCTATTTTAAACATGGTACAAAGTTAAAAAAATCCTAGCTTGGGCAAATCTTATTGGATGGAGTTCGCACCAGGCATGCAGAGTACCAGAATGTTGGTTTAGCAAAGAGTTGGGGTCAGATCACTCTATCTCAAGATTTGTACACGGAATTCCTCAAAAATTTTAATGAAATTTTGAATTATATAGCAACGTACAACTGAATACTGTGAGTGACTTTATGGTTTGGTGGAGGTTTGCGCTCTGTGAGTGCTTCTTGTTTTATTTATATAGCATTTTTTAAAAGTTTATAAAGTTTTTTTATTTTTTTTATTTTTTTTTTTTTTTACAGACTGTCTTCAAAACAATGACAGAAATGTAAAAAAAAATACATTTAAAATAATAACGGAAGTGAAACAAAAAAGAATTAAAACAGAGAAAATTGTATATTTTTTATGCAGTTAAAACAGACTCCACCCAACTTGTATGGGACGATCTGGTATATCTGTGCTGCCTGATGGAGCAGCTGCGTGTCTAACAGAAGGGTTAATGTGTAATGGATAATAAACTAAGCTCCTCTCTTTGTGCCTCCAGTCTCTTCTTCATGCAGATTCGCTCCAGAGGACACATCAGAGCGCCCTCCAGTTACAGCAGAGAGCTGAGATGATGCTGCAGGCAGGCCACTACGACCCGGATGCCGTTCGAGCCTGCGCTGAGACCGTGGCGCTGCATTGGCAGACCCTCATGCTGAAAATGGAGGACCGACTCAAGCTGGTCAACGCCTCGGTGGCCTTCTATAAGACCTCCGAGCAGGTGCGTTGTGGAGAAGTGAGGAGGAGTGGGTGTTTTGGTTTGGATGTTCGGTGAGCTTCTTATTTGTGGAGCGTCCGCTTGGGACTTTCAGATGAAAAGTTTTTTTTAGGAGTGAAATTTCATCGTAATTATTTCTGAAAATGTAGAAGAGTTACACCTGAAAACATACTGCGCATGAATTAAAGAGAATTATTAAATGCTGTTCTATTTTCTGTGTTTTTGTGTGTGTATGTGTATGTATGTGTGTGTGTGTGTGTGTGTGTGTGTGTGTGATCCACTCAGGTGTGCAATGTGCTGGAGAGTCTGGAGCAGGAGTACCGGAGGGAGGAGGACTGGTGCGGTGCTCACGACAAACTCGGCTCGACGTCAGACACGGACCACGTGGCTCCTCTCATCAGCAAGCACCTGGAACAAAAAGAGGCCTTTCTCAAGGTTAAACACACACACACACTTTACCTACATGTTTATTCAGACTCACATGCACATACACACCCCTCCTCCCTCCCCGTATCTCTCCCGGTACACCTGTCTCTGTTTGGCTGATAAGACGTCCACACTTGACAATCCCTACGACTCAGAAATGCTTCTGTGACACATTTAAATATGACTTCAACCTGCTGCTGGAGCGTTCCTCCCATCCAAAACACTTACAAACATCTGAAAGTATACAGGAGTGTGTGAATATAGATTTGGGCTCGCTAGGATTTGAGTCAAGCATTCAAGGTATTAATTAGCGTCTTTTTTTTAATTGAACGTTACATAACATCGCTCATGACGGCGGCGTAGTGGTTAAGTGCTTAGCTCGTCTGCCTCGCAGCAAGAAGGTCCCGGGCTCGACAAGGGTGTTTGCATGTTCTTTGCAGTTTCATCCGGGTACCCTGGTTTCCTCCAATCGTCTAGAGACGTGCACGTTAGGCTAACTAGCTGTTACAAATTGCCCCTAGGTGTGAGTGTGAGTGTGAATGGTTGTGCAGGTGTGTTTGCCCTGTAATGGACTGGCGAGCTGTCCAGGATGTACCCCGCCTTCATCCCGAGTAGGCTGAAATAGGCTCCATAGGCTGAAGTGGTTTGGCGAATGAATGAATGATTATGTAACATTATAATTTTGCAAAATGTATCTTAGACCGTACTACAGTATACTAGCACATATAGGGTTAATAATGAAATCCACTAGAGGGCAGGTCAGATCTGATTAATCCCCGTCTGCCATGTTTTCATATCAATCGGTACAATGTCATGTCAGTTATAGTATGAGCGAATTGTCCAGCATGTACTATGCCCTCACCCAGAGTCGGCTGAGATGGACGCCAGCCTCCCCTCGGCCCTAGTTAGGATTAAGTGGTTCAGAAAATGAATGAATGAATAAATTATAGTAGTGTTTCTCTATAACGCAAAATCAAAAGACATACCCCAGAATCCATTACCATATATGGAAAATGCCCTGTCCTTGAGCGTGTGGGTGGGTGGAGTTACATGGGGCACCACGCATGTGCAGTACATGATTTTTGTGGGTCCTTGAGAAGGTACTTTAAGTGCTCTGTTAAGTGCAGTTGATTATGTCGTAGATTGAATTTAGCGTCCTGTTAGCATTGCGCAAGGTCAAGGCGACCAATTTCCTTTAAGTAATGAATGTATTAAGTAACAGATGACGTTTCTGATTCAAAATATAATTGAAGTTGTCTGGGATTTCAACTATGTCTGGGGAAAAGGCTACTGGTCAATTTTTAAAAAAAAAAGAAAATACAAGAAAAAGGAAGCAAACAAAAAAATTTTCTTTTTATTTGAGACGGTATCTTTGTATGATTTTTTTTTTTTTAATCGACCCATTTTTCAGCACCCGAATCGCACAATAGAAAATTGTTTGCCCATCTGAGGGCAGGTTTAAAGAGAAAGAAAATGGTCTGTGCTCTCTGCAAGGGAGGAATGGTGTATTCCTGTCAATCCAAGCGACCCAATGCCAATCACAAGCAGCTGTGAGCTCACGTATGCAAAAGTCGGCGGTTAGCACTATGCTGCTTTTCGAAAGATAAAGCTGTCTCGCGTCGCGAGTTTTGATAGAAGTATGTGCTCACCCCACCCTCCCCAGCTGATAAAGCCTTATTCCAAGCCCTAGCACAGGGGCTACACACCACACCTGCATAAAGCCATGTGGGAAATGTAGCACTAAATAGACCTCATCACCTCCCATGATGCTTGCTGTGTGTCTGTCAGACAACTGTGAATCGTTTTTTGCCTACAGGCCTGCACTCTAGCTCGGCGAAACGCTGAGGTCTTTCTGAAGTATATCCACCGCAATAATGTCAGCATGTCAGGGGTCACAAGCCACAACCGAGCACCTGAGACACAGGTCAAAGGTCAGTCACCTGAAATATCCTACAGTTTTATATAGCCTGCACATTGCCATACTTTCAGTATGTGTTTTACTGTATTATAACATGGATATGTGTGTGTGTGTGTGTGTGTGTGTGTGTGATAGCCATCCTGAGCGAGCTGCTTCAGAGAGAGAACCGTGTCCTGCATTTCTGGACGCAGAAGAAGAAGCGCTTGGATCAGTGTCAGCAGTACGTGCTGTTTGAACGCCATGTCAAGCAGGTGAAGAGAAGATTTTTACTGACCGCAGGGATTAACTGTGGCTTTGATGCGTATTAAAGAAGCGAGTGGTCTCGCCGACATCCCGCCACGATATCCATGCTGAAGCTTTTGTGGAAGTGTAATGTGTCTTTGATTAAAAAAAGCCATTTTTTTTTTTTTTTTTAAATACATACAGTTTTATCTCAGACTTCTAAGCTAAATATCACAAAGTGGGCGGGGGCTGAGAGGGCGGCTGGGAGAGGAATGATACGTCTCAATCAGTATATATTTCAAATTTCGCAGATGACCATTCTAGCTAGAAGGTGTTAATATTAATAAAGTTTTTTTAAATCGCGGAAAACGTGCCCCAGTGTAAATCCAGGGTTAGTCATAGAGGAGCCAATCAGAACATGCAATTGCTCATATTCAGTGGGTGTGGAAATATTTGTTTTAAAAAATTATCATTGGTGTGTTGTTGTGGTTTTATAGGAATAAATATTATTTCCTTTTAGTTCAAATAGAGCGTGACTCCACTTCGTCTCCGCCCACATTGCCACCGATTTATTGGCTATACAATAATATCTATAATTGTTAATTATAAAGTATATAGTGCACAACATGTCATTTTAAACAAAGCTAACATCTTCTTCTTCTTCTTCTTCTCTCTCGTTTTGTCGTACTCAGGCGTTGGACTGGTTACAGGACACCGGTGAGCAGTATTTATCCACACACACATCTCCAGGTGAAACCACAGAAAAAACTCAGGGACTGCTCAAAGACTATGAGGAATTTCGTGTCTCTGCAAAGGTATGTTGAGATTCGATGAAATAATAACCTCATAGAGAAGCTGTGAGGAAACGTTGTGCCTTCGAATCATGATTATCACATTTTCTGTACAAAAACAAGAGAGAACACTTTCATGTATTCAGTGCTTTATAATCCCATTAACTTTAGATACCAAAACATCTAAGAGACGGTTTAGTAATTTTCAGTTTTAATGTGTATACAATTCCACTCAGTCCTCCAAGTATAATCGAGTATCACTTCCAGCAAACCCAGGAGAAAGTGAAGCTGTTGATCCAGCTTGCTGGAAGTCTGGTGGAGAAAGGGCATGTCCATGTGGCTGAGCTGAAGCGGTGGGTGTCTACTGTGGACAGACGCTACCGTGACTTCTCTCAACGCATGGGCCAGTACCGCTCTAGTCTGGACCGAGCACTGGGACTGTGCTCGGAGGTGAGCTTCACTTCTTATCTTCATCTCATGGCCTTCTTGAAAATGGAGGAAAGATGGGAGCAAACTATCCATTTTGTGGTGCCCCTTTCTGGTCATCACTGGGCAAATGTGGGCAAAAAAGCCCTTTTCACAAGCGCCCAATGCAACAATGGGCCAGTGTTGATAAAAGCATGCTTTACATAAAACTCCCACCAATGTTGGGCCAACGTTGGTGCTCAGTGTTAGATCAGTGTCACATATTGCATTGGATCAATGTTGGGTGCCAGTGACGAATGGAGGCTAAATGTCTTTTGGCCTTTTGGGCCAATATTGGCCAAATTGACAAAATTATTGATTGGCTAATGCTAGTTTACTACCTTTGCAGTCAGTATTATGGTTTGTGCAACCACCTTCACTTCCTGTTTCCAGAGTTTAGGGTTTCTCCTTTTGGTTAATTTGACCCCTTTATTTTGGTTTTTATTAGATTTCTGAGAGAATTTAATGCAAGGTTTTTAACAACAGCCTACCTGTCTCCAACAGGACTATAAAGATCTGGAGTTGGACATTATCCCCGCCAGCCTGACCCACACCGACCCGGAGGTCAACCTCAATGACCCCAACCATGAAGTCAACGAAGAGAAGAAAAAATCAGCCAGGAAGAAAGAGTGAGGCAGCCATAGAGCGAAAGCAACAAAAGCAGTCCTTCGGTTTCTTCTTCTTTTTTTTTTTCTGAATCAGTTCCAGACAGTGTGTGACTGTGTGCTGTCAGTCCAGCTTGCTATTAGACATTTCTTGGCAATTAGTTCCTGGAGGAAAATCTTCCTCTGATCAATATTTCAAAGCACAGAATGGGTTGTTTTTTTGTTGTTGTTTTTTTTTGGTGAACTCAGTGAAACGTTCTCTCTGCTGCAGGTACATCATGGCAGAGCTGCTACATACTGAACGAGCGTACGTCAGAGATCTGCAGGAATGCCTCGAGGTGGGTTTTATGCTTTCTTTTTTTACAGACCATCCAAAATAGTGAATTTTTTAACTTCTGTTTGTTAAATTAACAGTTATGTGTCGAAGGTGAGGTGAGGCAAATAATTATTTTAGTATATACTACACAGGAACATAAGAAAAGGACACTAAATCAAGATTTTTGCATATTTTAGCCATGACAGGGGCAGGTCAGGTGAGCTCCACATGCTCCGAGCAGAGCATAAGTGGGGTGTAGCTGACAGTATAGAGTTCAAAGCGCAAGTTACATGGATAGTGTAGCAAGAAGGCCCTATATGGGTACTGTTTTTAATATCCATGGGTTTGCCATTCATTCATTCTAAGCCACTTAATCCTAATCAGGGTCGCCGGCAGGCTTATCTCAGCCGACTCTGGGCGAGGGTGGGGTACACCCTGGACAGCTCGCCAGGCCATCGCAGGGCTAACGCACACATTATCATTCACACTCACTCTCAAACCTAGGGGTGACTTGGAACAGCCAATTAGCCTACTGTGCATGTTTTTGGACTGTAGGAGGAAACTGGAGTACCTTGGGAAACCCACGCAAGCACGCGGAGAACATGCTCCATGAGCTTGTATTACAGTATATTCTATATTACGTGTACGTGACCAAATTAGACAAAAAAATGGTTTCCTAATAGTGTTCCATAATAAGGTCATAAGTTTTGAGGTCATAAGTGATCTTTCTCCAGATTTTGTGACCTTGTTCTGACCTTCACCTTTGAACTTGACATTCCAAAATCTTGCCATCTCTAGGACTCAGGTAGGGTAGGGTCCCCACCAAGTTTGGTGAAAATCTGTGCACGGGCGTGGTCAGGGTTTTGTTCACAGGCAAATTGAAAAATAAACAAACTCTGTTTTGGGCGGAGCTAAAAATTGAGTTAATACGGAACAGTAGTGAAATCTGAAGCTTTAATTAAAAAATAGTCAACGTGATATTGTTTTTAAATTGCTGCTGGGACGACATCAAGAGTGGCGTGATGACACTGGAATGAAACAGTACCAGTACTGGTTATTTTTGGTTTACTTCCCTATTTTAACAGCAGTGAACAAAATTTTTCGCACACTTTGAATTAATCAACCATTCAGACTGACTTATTGTGCCTGTGTTCCTCTTCCAGACGTTCCTGTGGGAGATGACCAGTGGCATGGACGAGATTCCACAGGGAATCGCCAACAAGGAGCATGTCATCTTTGGGAACATTCAGGAGATCTACGATTTCCATAACAAGTAAATCACACCCATTGACAATGAACTGTAGGAGTTTATAGCTTAGAAAGTGTTTATTATTATTATTATTATTTATTATGTTATTATTATTATTATTATTATTATTATTATTATGCACTTCAATGCATATTGAGACCACATTGTAGCATTTTTGGTAATATTTTATATATTTTAGCTAATATGTGGGTATGTGTGCGGGAGTGAACGCTACCATGGGTACCGCGGGTTTCCTCCAGGTACTCCGGTTTCCTTCTACAGTTCAAAAACATGCACAGTAAGCTGATGTTTCAAATCGCCCCATGTGACTGGTGGTAAATATGTTGACCCCACAATGGTTTGGCGAGCTGTTGAGGGTATACCCCGCCCGTGCCCAGAGTCGGCTGAGATGGCTGCCAGCCTCCCCGCGACCCTGATTAGGATTAAGCAGATTAGAAAATGGGTGAATGATCAATTTCAGTGAAAAATTACAAAAAATGCACTGTTTGATCATTCCCATGTTACAAATTTGGGGTACAAAGGGTGGGCGCATATTAAGCGGGAACGTATTTTAACAGAAGCGCATATTAATGAGATTTGTACCGTATTAGTAGTAGTAGTAGTGTTTTCATCTGATTTTAGCTACCTCATGTAATTCTGAAAATGAACAAAGTGTTTACTTCAATGTTTGTAGCATTTTCCTGAAAGAGTTGGAGAACTATGAGCAGCTTCCTGAGGATGTCGGACATTGTTTCGTTACGTGGGTAAGGCGCCATGTTGTTCTCACTAATGTACTTTAATTCCATAGAAATGTTGAGGTCTCGATTCTGACTGGTCTGAAAATGTTGATTGATTTCTTTAACAGCAGCTTTAACACTTCTCTCAGTCACTCAGTCTTCCTTTTAGTTCTGTTTAGCACTTTATAATCATTATTACTTCATTTGTAATGCCGTTTAATCCTCTTTAGAGCAACTCTTTGGGATTAAGTCACTGTTTTAAGACAAGTTATTCTTTTTTTTTTTTTTTTTTTCAGGCTGATAAGTTCCACATGTATGTCACCTACTGCAAAAACAAGCCAGACTCCAGTCAGCTGATTCAGGGTCAAGCTGGGCACTTCTTCGACGTGAGTTTCCTTTTCCGTGTTTATTGAAAACCTCGATGCCTGAGCCGAGGATTCAGTGTGCAGATAGATGGCAGCAGAGAGCTTCCTGTGACCCACTCAGTTCTTTTAGCTTGATTTCAATCTTTAAAGCTGTCATTTTAGCACGTGGGACAAACACCTCACAGAGTCATCAATTATTTTCTAAGCCGCTTAATCCTCAGGGTCGCCGGGAGGCTGGTACTACATCTCAGCCAACTCTGGGCGAAAGCGGGGTACACCTTGAACAGCTCGCCAGGCCATTGCAGGGCAACACACATACAAGCACTTACACTCACACCTAGGGTTTTTGGACTGTGGGAGGAAACCGGAGTACCCGGAGGAAACCCACGCAAGCATGGGGAGGACATCGAACCCGGGACCTTCTTGCTGTGAGGCGGACATGCTGACCACTACACCACTGTGCCGCCTAAAGGATACATTTTGCTTTTCTCGCTCATTTTTCACACTTCTTAAATAACATTGTCAGGAATGTGATAAACTAAAAGCAAAAAGGAAAACAAATAAAGATTATGTATTATTTATTAAATAGCAAAGTAATTGCAAAATATCAAAATATCTATTTTAAGCTCCTAGCCGTGCTCTAGCGCCCAAAGAATTGACTTGAACCTTCTTTTGCCCCTTTTCTGTATATACATTTTATAATTTTTAAACATTTTTTATATGAATTATTTTAAAGTAGGATTAAGTGGCTTAGAA
Source organism: Neosilurus mollespiculum (assembly GCA_030014195.1). Lineage (NCBI taxonomy): Eukaryota > Metazoa > Chordata > Actinopteri > Siluriformes > Plotosidae > Neosilurus > Neosilurus mollespiculum. The sequence continues at coordinate 2,643,867 of JAQMYF010000021.1, read as the reverse complement.
ATTGAGTAAATTAATGAATTATTGGAAAGCAATTTTCCAGAAACTCATATACTCCTCAAATCTAAAAATTAATAATAATCATAATAGGTCAGCACGGTGGTGTAGTGGTTAGCACGTTCGCCTCACAGCAAGAAGGTCCTGGGTTTGTGTCCTGGGCTCAGCAAGGGCATTTCTGTATGAAGTTTGCATGTTCTCTACGTGCTTGTGTGGGTTTCCTCAGGGTACTCCGGTTTCCTCCCACAGACCGAAGACATGCACATTAGGCTAACTGACTGGTCCAAATTGCCCCTAGGTGTGAGTGTGAGAGTGAATGGCTGTGTATGTGTGTTGCCCTGCAATGGACTGGCGGACTGTCCCGGGTGTACCCCGCCTTAGCCCAGTGTCAGGTGAGAAAGGCTCCAGCCTCCCCGCAACACTAGTAGGAATAAGTGGTTCGGTAAAATGAATGAATGGATAATAATAATAATAATAATAATACCCAGTTCAGCTAACTGGGTTATCAAAGGTCAGCCATGTCTCTCACTGTCTGTGGTGAGAGGCATGTAAATGAAATCTTTGCTGACTTTCGTAAAGAGTCTACCCCAACCTCGCCCAGAGTCGGCTGAGATGGGCGCCAGGGTCCCGGTGACCCTAATTAGGATTAAGGCTTTGCAAATTAATAATAATAATACATTAAATTTTCTCTAGTTTTTTAAAGGGGAAATTGATATTTCAGGATTCAAATGGCAATTTTTATTATATATAAACTTTAAAATGATATATTAATGACCAATTAATCAGATTAAATTGACACTGGAAAACAGAAAGCAACAAAAAAGGTGAACATTTAATAGCAAGCAGAGAAATTCACCTTTTTTCCCCATGAAGAGAAATCATCCTTAAAGCGGCGGTCCTCCATGAAACATGACACTGACTGGCGTATAATACTGAGAGACTGTAGAACTGTCTAGAACGTGATAGAAATTTTTCGTTTCGTTGGTAGGGCGTCGCCCAATCACTGCAGTGAAAAACCCACCCCTGGTGGTGTCTCAGATTTCCACTGCATGGAACGTTAATGGCACTGATGTGTGTGTGCGTTGTGTTTTAGGAGATCCAGAAAAGACATGGGCTGGCTAACTCCATCTCCTCCTACCTCATCAAACCTGTACAGAGAATCACGAAGTACCAGCTGCTGCTTAAGGTAGAACCTGGACATTCCGTAATACTGGAAATTAGTGAGCGATGTTCAGAACGGCGTGTATGAAATGTGTTGTGTGTGTAACAGGAGTTGTTAACTTGCTGTGAAGAGGGTAAGGGTGAGATTAAGGAAGGATTAGAGGTGATGTTGAGTGTGCCTAAACGAGCCAACGACGCTATGCACGTGAGCATGCTGGAAGGTAAGAACCCATGCTTCTTCCACTCTCTAATATAATCATAGCATAAATTAAAAACACACTAGCTCCAAACATCCGTAACGTCGTGTTGCATTCTAGGTTTTGATGAGAACCTGGCCGTTCAGGGAGAGCTGATACTACAGGACACGTTCCAGGTTTGGGACCCCAAGTCTTTGATCCGCAAAGGTAGAGATCGTCACCTTTTCCTCTTCGAGATCTCGCTGGTGTTCAGCAAAGAGATGAAGGACTCGTCCGGACGCACAAAATACGCCTACAAAAGCAAACTGCTGGTAGGTTGTGCAGAGAATCAAATATCCGGAGCCTAATTCCCTTCCCTCCGCTTCTCCTGCATGGGGGAAAAAAAATGTATTGTTGGTTTTTTTTTAAATACAGAATTATCTTTTCAATTAACAAAACATGATATGTGTAATTCATGGAACAATTTAAAAACATTAACTACCAGACATATTTATTCACAAAATAATGTCCCATGGTGGCCAAAAGGGGAGGGACTACGGCTGTCTATTTGCTGTTGAATTCTTGATTCTCATTGGTTGGAAGGTGTTGTCAATCGTTATGGCCACAGTTCTACATTTATCCAAACATGTTATCGTGTCTGTAGTGACAGTGCTTTAGTGACAATGATTTTTCACGTAACCAAAGAATAACAATAATAATAATTCTATTCGGACACACTGGATATGAGCAATCGTGAGTTCTCATTGGCTAATCTACTACTAGGATATCACCCCATGTACCTCATACTGTATATAGGTACGTCAAAACAGAATGGAAGAAAAATGGAACCGCTTGTGCTAAAATAATTCCTAATGCTATCCGCCAGTTCTTCTGCTCACTCACGCACTCGTTTGCCAAACCACAAAATACTATGAGGGTCATGGGGAGGCTAAAGCCTCCATCTCAACTGGCACTGGGTGAAGGCAGGGTACACCATGAACAGCTCACCAGACCACCGCAGGGCCAACACACACACACAGCCATTCGCTCCTAGGGGACACTTGGACAAGCTAATCAGCCTAAAGTGCATGTGTTTGGTCTGTGGGAGGAAACCACGGTAAACAGAGGAAACCAGCGCAATGCAACTTAGGAACGGGGCGGCATGGTGCCGTAGTAGTTAGCATGTGCACCTCACAGCAAGAGGGTCCTGGGCTCAGGTATCTCTGTGTGGAGTTTGCATGCTCTCTTCATGCTTGTGTGGGTTTCCTCCGGGTACTCTGGTTTCCTCCCACAGACATGTAGGCTAATTGGCTGTTCCAAATTGCCCCTAGGTGTGAGTGTGAGTGTGAATGGCTGTGTGTGTGTGTGTTGGCCTTGTGATGGACTGGCGAGGTATTCATGGTGTACACCGTGTTCGTCCAGTATCAGTTGAGATAGGCTCAGCGAGTAAGAGCGAGTGTCTCAAGAACACCTGGCCAGTTTTTTTTCCTTCTAATTAATTGATTCAGTTCTGAAAACATTTAAAAAGTTTTTTTCTAAGTTATTTTTATGTCACTGTTGATGCTCCCACAGACCTCAGAGCTGGGAGTGACGGAGCACATTGAGGGAGACCCATGTAAATTCGCCCTGTGGGCCGGACGCACCCCGACATCAGACAGCAAAACCATCCTGAAGGTAAGTTTACCGTTAGATGTTCAGATCTTTACAGATGTAGCACGTGCACTCTCTATAGGACTTCCTCATGCACTTTTTTTCCTACAGGCGTCTAGTGTGGAGGTGAAACAAGAGTGGATCCGGAATATCAGAGAGGTGATCCAGGAGAGGACGGTACACCTTAAGGGGGCGCTGAAGGAGCCCATCCACCTCCCAAAAACCCCATCCAGACAGCGCAGCGTCAGCAAGAGGTCCCCAGTTTAACTTGTGCTACCATGGTTATATAGAAATATTTGGGGGTCATGTGTGTGTGTGGGTGAAAATATTGATACCCTAGTAAACGTGTCACATGATTTTGGTGCTGTTTGCCATTGGGTCATTATTTAGGGAAACCACTGAAGACGCGGACAGTCAGGGTGACGCCAGCAGCCAGCCAGACACCATCTCCATCGCGTCCCGCACCTCCCAAAACACAGTGGACAGTGACAAGGTAGGAGTACAAAACAGTTCCTCATTGTTTATATATGGATCAGGCTCAAGAAAACTATTCCAGGGTATACATGTGTGTCCAATGGCTGTAAATACATTAATAATGTATTTGCAGCCATTGGTTTACGACCCAGCAGCACAGTGGCGTAGTGGTTCAAGTCCCCGCCTCAGGCGTTTCTGTTTAGAGTTTGCAAGTTCTCCTCGTACCTGTCAAGGTTTACTCTGGGTACTCCGGTTTCCTCCCACAATCCAAAGACATGCACATTAGGCTAACTGCCTGTCCCAAATTGACCCTTGGTGTGAACATTGGTGTGAATGGTTGTGTGTGTGTGTGTGTGTTGGCCACGTGATGGACTGGTGAGTTGTTCAGGGTGTACCCCACCTTCGCTCGACCCTAATAGGATTAAACGGTTCAGCAAATGAGTGAGTGAGTGATGAATGGGTAGTTTATGACCCTGAGTTCACTGCAGTGAACCGCATGGTGTGTTTAACACACATACACCCCGTCATTCCCATGTCCTATACAGTTAGACTATCACCCCCCCTCCCCCACCCCACCGCACCCCCCCTAACTTCTTATACTTCATAATAATTATCATCATTGGCTGTAGTAAACATGGACAGTGTGGCTCCATTGGCTTCCATTCAGTAGAAATAAATTTGGGAGCCAGTAGAGACAGGTACACCCATTCATCAGATAGGGCCCGCCCATAAACTGCATCGCAGAACGTCTTCATTATAGAAATCAATCTTGTATCTATCGAGAGAGCTTAAATAGTTTCAGCTGGAGATCTTTCATTAATACAGACACATCTAGCAAAATCGTTTATCACATAGACATGAACTGGAAATTCACTGATATTAATGTGAATAACGGAACACATTCATCATACCGGTGCGCTAACGCTCCAGCAGTGCGCTGCAAGTTAAAAAATCATTATTTAGGCTACATGGCTATTCTGAGCACATTATAAACTAACTTGCCTACTTATAAAATTGATTCTTTATGTTTTTCATAGTGTATGTTTAAATAGATGTCGGGCTGATTGTCGTTAAAACTGAAATAATATGTTTATTGACATGGCTGTATGGATAAGTAGCTAGCATGATTAAACTAGCCTTTTTCTAATAAACCTCTGGATGTTTAGCACGTCCGCTTCACAGCAAGAAGGTCCTGGGTTCGGGTCCCAGGTGTTTCTGTGTGGAGTTTGCATGTTCTCAATGTGCTTGCGTGGGCTTCCTCCGGGTTCTCCGGTTTCCTCCCACAGTCCAAAGACATACACGTTAGGCTAATTGGCTGTTTCAGGTTGCCCCTATGTATAAATGTAAATGTGCATGGTTATACATGTGTGTGTGTTGTTGGTGCGATGGCCTGGCAAACTGTTCAGGGTGTAACCCGCCTTTTCCTGGTGTCGGCTGACGAGTGAGTGTGTGGGTGAGTAATATTTATTATCAGCACTGGATCAAGTTAATGGACAGATCATTAGAAATTTTTTTATTATGGCTTTCTGGTGAATTATGGGGAAAGGCCCTGCGTCTGAGTCAGCAACATTAAGATGGGTGGAGAAACGAGTCGTCGGTGGTGTGTATAAAACAGAAGAGGAGGTGTGTGTGTGTGTGTGTGTGTGTGTGTGTGTGTGTGTGTGCTTATGTGCGGCTTGTTTTCCCTCAGTGGAAAAAATGACCGTCTCCTATCATGGTACAGTGTGTTAATGGACTTGTATGTGTCTGTATATACACTGTATATATATGTGCGTGTGTGTTTGTGTGTGTGTGCATGAGTATGTGTGGTTTGGTAGCAGAAACATTGTTGGGGTGTGTCTGTAACCCACACTTTCATATAATACAGATTTTTTTTCAATGTTTCATGAAAAGCATACTTTACAAACACGCTCAGCTCTTTCTCTTCTCTTATTGGCTCAATTCTATTAAAATAGCACACAAACATATCTCTTTATATCATAATATATATTTAGTGGTTTGCATAATTGGGATTTTGGACAGCGTCCTCGAGAACACTAGTGAGTTTATCCTCAGCAGTGTTAAAAAAACAAACACATTTCTATTTTTTTGCTCACAGCATGAATCACAGTTTGGCCTGTAGTTTTCCTTCAGTCTTCTATTTTGCTGCCTCGTCCCACTCGATCTCAGTGACTCAGGCCTGGTTCTTCTCAGTGTGCTCCTGTGGAAGAGCTCTCGCTCTCGCTCTGAGCTAAGATAAATGTTGGGGTGGTGTTTCTGTCTGCCAGAACTATCACCGAGTTAAACAGAAGTGTTACTGAAGATATACACTAAATAAATATACTAGAATAAAAAAGACTTTTTTTATTTCAGATAATATTTGTAGGTTGTAATATAACTAAAAATAGCGACGTGTGGATTTTCTGAAAGGTTACCAGTATGTGGTGTTGTGTGACATTTCACTTTAACGGAGATGTGTGTAGTCAAATTACACAAGCAGTTAAATCCAAGATAGAAAGCAAGCTAGGCTAGTTAGTTAGCTAATACCAACCAATCATCAGTTGCAAAAGCAGCTAGTGTTTCTAGTTTAGCAGCTTGTCAGAGCCATTTAGTAACTTTTTATAAAAGACCATAATGCCGAGTATGAATTTCTGTCCCATACTCAGTATGTTTCACCAGATGATATTCTTACCAAAGGCCAATAATGAATCATATTCTTTTCCATTGTCCCACCACTATACAATATTGTTCCTGACAACCAATCCCTGACCACCAGTATTCCCACCACCCAATCCTTGAATAGCATTGATCCTAGTTACCAATTCCTAATTAATGTTGATCCCCACAACTAATCCCTTGATCAACATTGTTCTTGACAACCAGTCGCTTACTGGCATTCATCCTAATAACCAATTCTTGATCACCAGTCTTCCCCTCCCTCCCCCCAAAAAAACACTTCCTGACAAGCATTGTTCTCAGTTACCAATTCCTGATCTATATTGTTCCTAACAACCAATTCCTGATCACCACATTTCCTATGTTCCTAAGAACCAATCCCTGACCCCCATTGTTCCTAAGAACCAATCCCTGGATACCACTGTTCCTAAGAACCAGTCCCTTGATACTGTTGTTTCTAAGAACAAATCCCTGACCACCAGGGTATCTAAGATCCAATCCCTGACCACCAGTTTTCCTAAGAACCAATCCCTGGAAACCATTGTTCCTAAGAACCAATCCCTGACCACCATTGATCCTAAGAACCAATTGCTATATACCACTGTTCCTAAGAACCAATCACTGGATACTGGTGTTTCTAAGAACCAATCCCTGACCACCAGTGTTTCTAAGAACCAATCCCTGTATACAATTGCTTCTAAGAACCAATCCCTGACCACCAGTGTTCCTAAGAACCAATTCCTAACCACCAGTGTTCCTAAGAACCAATCCCTGTATACCAGTGTTCCTAAGAACCAATCCCTGACCACCAGTGTTCCTAAGAACCAATTCCTGACCACCAGTGTTCCTAAGAACCAATCCCTGTATACCAGTGTTCCTAAGAACCAATCCCTGACCACCAGTGTTCCTAAGAACCAATTCCTGACCACCAGTGTTCCTAAAAACCAATTCCTGATCACCAGTGTTTCTATGAACCAATTCCTGACCACTAGTGTTCCTAAGAACCAATCCAGTTTCTTAGAACCAATCCCTGACAACCAGTGTTCCTAAGAACCAATCCAGTTTCTAAGAACCATCCCTTGACCACCATTTGTCCCAACAACCAATCCGTGGTTAGATCCAGCGCTTTTCAGTAATGTTTATACAATCAATCATCATTATTCCCCACAACCAATCCCTGGCTATTGCCCCTAATTACCAATCCGTGACCACTGTTGTTACTAGCAACCAGTCACTGATTCCCATTTTTGTTGTCTTACCTACTGACATCTGCTGGATATTTACGGCAGTACTACTGACTAATTTCCCATATAGATATGATAGAATTTAGTACATTCGGTGTGTGTCGTCATGATCAGTAGGTTTTTCTTTCTATACATTTTCTATAATGAAAATCTAAATATAAAAATTCCGATCTATTCAACTCTGTCCTATTCTAAGTGTCTTCAGAAATTCTTCCTATCTCACGTAACATGTTTCGCATCGCCAGTGCTCTTGAATCTGCGAATGAACTGACCCCACTGCAACCCCACTCCTTCTTCCTGCTCATCCTGTTGGTCTGTTTCGGTCCTTTTTCCATTCATTTGGTCCTGTTTTGTAACCTGTCTTTCTCTATAATCCTGAAAATACTCCTGATGAGCACAGATGACATTATGGCTTTGGGTTTTTTGTGGGAGGCTGCATTGGAAGCCACACTGCAGCCCTAAAAATAATTAGAAAAAAAAAAAAAACGACAGATTTTTCCAGACATTTGGCTAAGAGATTTGTTGGACAGCGGTGTCAGTGTGAAGTTCTGAATGTACGTTTAAAAACAAGAACCAGCCCAAACAGGAAGCGAGATAATTTCAGGTTGGTAGGTCGAGTTTATTTTCTACCATCTTGAGACGCCGGAACATCCACAGTGACGACAGTAGGAGCCGCTACATTGGCGGTTCATTCCGCAGTGACGCCGCTGTAAATAAGTGAATTAGCATTTTAACCCTTAAGCCCCCAGATTCATCGTGAAGCATGCTTTCAGGAAGTAATATGAATGAGTACAGTGAATTATTTCGTAATTTCGATAAAATTAAGCAGAAATAATCTGGAGACAAAAAAAAGTTTGGACGTGACAACAAGAACGTTGGAGTTTAATGACAAGGAAAATAAATGTGCAATAAATATTTATTAATTACAGAAAAAATGTGTAGAACTAAAAATCTTAATTAATGTGATTGTATATACAGTATGTTGTGAGACATATGATTCACAACCAATCAGGATTGTGCATGCTATTGTTGGCCCCGCCCACAAGTACCAGTTATGCTATGCTTGACAGTATGTAAATCTTTCTCTCTCTCTCTCTCTCTCTCTCTCTCTCTCTGTGTGTGTGTGTGTGTGTGTGTGTGTGTGTGTGTGTGTGTGTGTGTGTGTGTGTGTGAAACCACATACTGTCATTTCCCAATCAGACCGTACACACCCACATATGCTGCTTGACCTCAGGCTCTCTGCATGTATTCAAGCAACATCTCTCTCTCTCTCTCTCTCTCTCTCTCTCTCTCTCTCTCTCTCTCTGAGGACCGCACTCAACTTTAGACCTCAGTCATTCCGTCTTTAGTCACACAAAGTCAAACAAGCACATCAGCAGCTCATTATCGTGAACCAAAAAGTTTGGGTAAAGGGGGCAGGGCTTTTTTAATTTAATTTTTAATGTAATTTTTTAGTCTAGACAGCAGACAGCCAATCCGAGTCAGTGATATTTTATATTTAAGTTTGAGACCTTTTAGTTGTAGGCTAGAGACAGTGGTAGTGTCATGCCGAAGTGGAGAAGCTTCACACAACCCAAGGGAAAAAGAGCTGTGAGTAACTCCAACTTTTTTTTAATTATAATTATCTTTATTAGAAACTGTTGATTTTTATTGCAATATTGAATAATAGAAATGCTTTTATCTTTACATAACGAGTTTGGAGGAGAAGCTCTGGAGGATAGATTGCAGAATTAGAGGATTTTGTTCGAAAGGAAGTGAGGGATGTTTTTAAAAAGTAATGTATCATCTGTGTGTGTGTGTGTGTGTGTGTGTGTGTGTGTGTGTGTGAAAAGTCACAACACCTTGTAACCTCACACCCTGAACAGCTTCCTACTTAATTAATTATTCATTTAATACTTTTATTATATAGAATCATTTCATAATAAAAGCACACCATGGCAGTTTTTTTTTTCTTGGATGTCTGATAAAGAGAAATAGTGAGAAATAGTTTGTAGTTGTACTATTGTTAGTTACATTCTTATTTTTTTGCAAATTAATAAAAAGGTACAAATTAATATCGGCACAGCGAGGCAGTGGGTAGCATAGCGTTGCCGTCTCGCAACTTTCCGTTTCTATCCTGTGCTTGAAGTACTGCTTCAGATTTTCTCGTCGTGCGACGGTGGTGTAGTGGTTAGTACGTCCGCCTCACAGCAAGAAGGTCCTGGGTTCGAGGTCCGGATTTTTCGGTGTGGAGTTTGCATGTTGTCCCTGTGCTTGGTACTCCGGTTTTCCTCCTACAGTCCAAAGACATACACAGTAGGCTAAGTGGCTGCTCCAAATTGCCCCTAGGTGTGAGTGTGAGTATAAATGGGTGTATTCGTGTCGGTCCTGTAATGGTCTAGAGAGCTGTTCAGGGTGTTACCGCCGGTTGAGATAGGCTCCAGTCTCCTTGAGCTTGTAGTAGGATTAAGCACCTCAGCAAATGATTGAATGAATGTTTTTCTCTCTACACGGGTTTCCTCTGGGTTTTCTGGTTTCCTTCACGGCTGTGAAATTATTCATGATTATGTGTAGCAAAAAAAAAAAAAGTTATACTATTCTACTAACAATGCTAAATAGGGCTACGGAGAGTAAAAATAGCTGGGTGGAAGGGGCATCATCGGTGTCTCCTGTCAATCACATGGATACTAGCTAATTGTGAGCTTGTGTATGTGGAAGACGGTGACGTGAGACCTCGTCTACAGCATGAACAACACTTGCAAGATGCACTTGTCCTCTTTTTTGGCTTCACGTGTCTCGAGGAAAGCACGTGATGGGAGTGTGAATGTTGTTAAGAATTAAAAAAGTTCATGCTTTATTTAATAATTCTCAATCACAGGATAATTCCCTGTGTGCTACAATTGTAGTAAAACGATATGAAGCGCTTGTTTCAGCAGGGGCGTACAAACCTTCGACTGCTGTGTGTGTGTGTGTGTGTGTGTGTGTGTGTGTTTCCAGTTTTCAGTTGCAGTCAGCATGAGCTCATTTTTGGATTGGCTTCTCTCTCTTGCTCAGGAGGGAGTGTCTCTCTCAGCGCTGTTCAGATTATTGTTTGTCCAGTCCGATTTCTCCCTAACGTCGGAAACGTTTGATCTACGGTTAATAACTTCGCATTACACAAACACGGCGTTACATAAGACACAGCCGAAGAAGAAAAAAAACTTGACCAGGTGTACACTAACACCCAGTGCTGAGGATGGAAGCGGTGGTAGAATATGAGCCGGAGCAACACGAATCATATGAAATAAAGTTTCTGACAGCGTCTGGTTCATTTCCTTTTCTTTTTTTTTTTAAAGTTTTATAATTCTAATACCACTGAGAATTCACTCCATGTGGAGAACACCATGTTCCATATGGTGGGAATTCCTGGCCAGATGTGGAGAGTCAGATTGGGAAGCACCGCATGCTCCCATGAGGAGGGTGTTCCTCCTCCTCCCTGTCATCATCCTCATCACTATTCTTTCCTTTTCATTACTCTGATATGTTCTTGAGCGATAGAAGCTCTGGCACAGGAGATATACAAGGTACTGTTGTTTTTTGGTAGACATCACAGACTTGCCCCACGGGGTGTTGGGTATAAACTTGAGGTGTCACAATTCACACTCTGTGAAACTGCAGTTATTTCTACCTGTTTTTTTTCCCCAGCTTAGGCCACACCCACTTCAGATTTAAATCTGAATGCACATAATAATATTCTAATATACCCCGAATACATAAATACTCATGTACCGGTACTGCCCTTTTAATTTAACCCTCTTTCCCCGTGTCTTGAAGTAAAATGAACCTCCTGCGTTAAATATAGTTTCTGTCATAAGCTAATCAAAATATCATTAGTGCATATCTGTATTTTGATGTACGATTTTTTTTCTTCCTCCCCACAATGCAAGTGGTGTGTGTCATTGCTGCTGTATATCTGTGATGGTTGTTCATCTCATACCTGCTGGTTTTCACTGATCCTCAGTCAGATCAGTTACAATTCCCAGGATTTTGCGGTGAACCAGGGCTTCAATACAGCGCCAAGACCCTGGGGCATGGGTCAAAGGTCAGCGTAAGGGATGGGCAGGAAAAAAGAGGTTAGAGTAGAGTTGGCTATAGTGGGTGAAATAAGCACAGCTGTCAAAACTGAGCGTTTCCGCGTTCACTTTACTCACTGATTGATTCATGCAGCTAGAAAGGGATAGAGATGTTGTGTGTGTGTGTGTGTGTGTGTGTGTCTATTGTCATAGAGAATGCATCATGTGTACTCTGTATGCATCCAAACCTCATCTCAGACCACGTCTGGGATCATGTGTGTGTGTGTGTGTGTGTGTGTGTGTGTATTCCCTGAGGGGAACACACATGACTCACCCTAATCAAGTCATTAACACTCCGGCAGTCAGATGGAGAGGATCAAGGATTCTGTATTTGCAGCCTGACACACACACACACACACACACGCACACACACACACACACACACACACACACAGTCTTGTACTACTATCTTTGCTGGGACCTTCATTGCCATAATACATTCCTTTTCCCCCCTTCCCCTAACCATAACCAACAAAATTTAATAAAAAAAAGAACCCCAGCCTTAACCGCCAACCCAAACCGTAAAGGCAAGAATTTACCCTCAAACTACCCTTTGAATAAGTGAGGACCAGCCAAAATATTCTCTCTTTTTTTTTTAAATGACCTCAATCTGTTGGTTAGAGAAAGATTCTGGTCTGCAGTATGTAGCACACACACACACACACACACACACCATCCTCTAACATTTTCTTTAATGTGCTGAGTTGGTTTATTTCATCATCCTAAAACAACGGTTTCAAAGCAGTGATCTGGGGACCTTCAGGAATCTTTACTGGGCTTCGAGGTGGGGGGTATATTTATTATTTATATTTATTATAGTATATTTATTAGTAATTATTACGTCCTTATTTCTGTTTGACTGCTGGTCCTTATATTTTGCGTCATGAACCCCCAAAACAAGAAGCTTAATAATGTAAAATAATTTCAACTGGAATCTAATAACAATTTCAATTATTTGGGTCGACCCCCTCCGGGAAAGGTAGGGGCAAAGAATTGGAAGTCTTCAAACACAGCATTGTAAGTCTCGGAGGATCTGATGTAATGTGGACATGGATGCAAATGTCACTATTAAAATAGATTTACAAAATATTATTATACACATTAAAATAATGTGTATTAATGATAAACAATTCCATGCTGAAGGGATTTTTATAATGAACTGATTCCCGGTGCCTGTTTTTTCACTCCCATTGGATGACCCAGTACCTACCCCAGCCCCTGCTACTGAGCCAGAGTAACTGTGTTTATTTCTAAATATCTACTGATCAAGGCCCCTTTCTCGCATACCCCAGCCCGCCCCCATTCATGGCCCCTCCCCTGCCCCATCAACCCCTCATATGACTTGCTCAAGTCTCACCTCGATCCTGTAGTACCCCAAGCACTGCTGCTGTATAATAAAGACTGTCTTGTTTTAATCCCAGGAAGCTTATTGATGATACTCTTTGCTACTGTACACTTGTATACTCCTAATAATTTATAATCCCACTGGGTGGTCTGCTTCCTAAACCCATTTCTTCCTTATTATGTCTGAGGAATGTTTTCCCTGCTGCTGCTGCTGCATCTGAATTGCTAATCGCATAATAAATATCCACATCTGGATTTCTACGCTATAATGTTTGTTGGTATAAGAATTGTGTGCATGTGAATGATGATGTAATCTCTGTCCCCTCCCCCCCCCCATCCTTACTGTAGCTCTCGGGCGGCTGTGAACACACGGTGGTGCTGCAGGACTTTGTTGCGTGTTCGGCGTGTGAGCTGAGTGTGCACTCTGGACAGACGGTGGAGGTGTTGGAGCGCTCGAGCGATCGACCTGGCTGGTGTTTGGTGAGAACCACTGAGCGATCGCCTCCTCTGGAGGGACTCGTACCCTGCAGCACCCTGTCGGTCTCACACTCGCGCAGCAGCGTCGACATGGACTGCTTCCTCCCCTCCGGGAAAGGTAGGGGCAAAGAATTGGAAGTCTTCAAACACGGCATTGTATGTCTCAGAGGATCTGATCTCATGTGGACAGCACTCAAGGAGGCAAATGTCACTCAAACCAAGTAATTAAGGATAAAAGATGGATAGCATTTAGTGTGTAGCGGGTTTGTACAATACATCCTCATGTGTCCCTAAAAATTTCAAAGGATGACCTTTGGAAGGTTATTGTGCCACAACCACAAACCACAAATTCTCGGCTCTTCATATACAGTCATATCACTCTCCCCGACTCTTCATATCCGATCAGATCACTTCCCCCTTGGCTGTTCATATCCAATCAGATCACTCCCCCTCGGCTCTTCATATCCAATCGCATCACTCTCCCTTGGCTCTCCATTTCCAATCAGATCACTCTCCCCCGACTCTTCATATCCAACCAGATCACTTTCCCCTCGACTCTTCAAATCCATTCAGATCACTCTCCCTCGACTCCATACCCAATCAGATCCCTCCCCCCTTGACTCTTCATATCCAGTTACATCACTCTCCCCTAGCTGTCCATCTCCAATCAGATCACTCCCCCTTCGACTTTTCGTATCCAATCAGATCACTCTCCCTGGGCTCTTCATATTCATTCGGATAACTCTTCCTTGGCTCTCCATATCTAATCAGATCACTCAAGACAGTATATATGAGGAATGGAAACATTCATCATATTCTCATTTTTTCAGTTAACCTAGCATTGATCCCATTGGCCAAATATTTGCTGTGAAACTCAATCAAAGCTCTTGTTATACTTAGTCACTCATTTGACAAACAGCTCAACCGTACTAGGGTCACAGGGAGGCTGGAATCTCAGTCAACACCGGGCGAAAGTGAGGTACACACTCGCCAGACCATTACAGGGCCAACACTCACACTCACACCTAGGGGCAATTTGGAACAGCCAACTAGCCTAATATTCATGTCTTTGGACTGTGGAAGGCATGCAAACTCCACACAGAAACACCTGAGCCAGGGACTGGAACCCAGGACCTTCTTGTTGTAAGGTGGACATGATAACCAGAATGCCCCCGTGCCACCCTGTTTGGTAGATTAAATATGCATTGAGTATTGTTGAAATGTCCAGATGGGTATTGTATAGAATGTCACGTCCACCTCACAGCAAGAAGGTCCTGGGTTCAAGTCCCGGGCCAGACTATTTCTGTATTTTTTTCCCCCTGTACTCGTGTGGGTTTCCTCCAGGTACTCTGGTTTCCTCCCACAGTCCAAAGACATGCACATTGGGCTAATCGGCTGTTCCAGATGGCCCTAGGTGTGAGTCTGAGTGGTTGTGTGTTGTATGAATCAGCGAGCTGCTCAGGGTGTGCACCGCCCTCACCCAGAGTCAACTGAGCCTCTCTGTGACCTCAGTAAGATTAAGCAGATCGGCTAATGGGTGGATGGATGTTTGCTCGTGTAATCCACATGTTCTAAGGAATGAGCCGTACTCGACTAGGAGTAGACGACTAGGTCTCTTGTGTCAAGCTTCACTGACGCTCCCTGAAATGCAGACTTGGCCTGTTTAAGGAAAAAGAAAGCTGGATTTCACGTGAAACCGGTTTTAAATCTCAGGCTGCTCTGGGGCTGTCTTGCATCCTGGGCTTTCTGGTTAAAGAATAATTAAGACAAGCGCATTAATTAACAGATCCGGAGTGTCATGGGAGCTGATGATGATGATGATGATGATGCTGCTGCTGCTGCTGATGATGATGACCAGCCTAATGAAGAGCCTTTTGTTTTGGCTGAGGCATGAGACGTGTGGTTACTATATTAGTTCTTAATCACATGATGTGTCCTCGGAGGGGTAAAAACAGGAGGCAGTTGTGCTCTGTTATAAAATTATATCTCGTCTTCTGGTCAGTAAAAGTGGTCACTATCTGGCAATGTAACCATGACAGTCATAGTGATGACAACTCCTTTTTTTAACGAGTCATCAAGAATTCGCTGTGGATTTCTATCAGTGGTGGAACGAGGTCAGCTATGTTTAGCGTTTATATTCTGCATTACGCAACCAGCAGTATTGTCCTCTTCTCGTTTCCCCTTATCTCGCAGATCCGCTTTTCCACGACGCACATTGTGAAACGTCCCCTCACGAGCTCGTCTGTTTAGACCCCGTTCGTGTTTCGGACCTCCGGCTGGATACACACTGAGCCTAAAAATAGCAGAAGGAAGTAAGTGGGCCGAAACAGGGCTTGGAAGAAATCTGTCAGAACGAAACACCTCGTGGAAAGGCGGTGGCGTCAGCTTAGTGTCGGCTGAGCAGAAAGGTTTCACGTGAAAGATTTTTCACATGTTATCTCAGATACGAGTTAAGAGTCTCTGGTAAAGTAGGTGAGGAGACGAGATGAAGGGTTTGTTCAAGTGGGCCACTGCGGCGGTATGTGTGGGGTGTGTATAACAGGGGACACACACACACACACACACACACACACACACACACACATATACTGTTTGTGATTTCCAGAAGAAATCACATTATTAAATTTGTTCTTCAGTGAGTAATTAATTATTCAAAACAACACAACAAAACAACTCTCCATCTACCTCTCTCTCTCTACCTCTCTCTCTCTACCTCTCTCTCTCTACCTCTCTCTACCTCTCTCTCTCTCTCTCTCTCTCTCTCTCTCTCTCTTAGTCTCTCTTTCTCTCTGTCTCTTTTTCTCTCTCTCTTTCTCTTTGTGCTTTCTCTTCCTTTCTTGCTCCCCTTTTCATTCATTCATTCTTTCTTTCTTTCTTTCTTGTTCCTTTTCTGTCTCATACTTTGTCTCTCTTTCTCTCTGACTTTGAGTGTCACTCCCTCTCTATATCTCTCTGATGTTGTCTCTCTCTCTGAGACTCACTCACACCCTCTCCCCCCACTCCACGTCTCTCACTTTGTGTGTGTTTCTCTCTGTCTGTCTGTCTCTCTATCTCTTTCTGTCTCTCTCTCTCTCTCTCTCTCTCTCTCTCTCTTTCTCTCATAGATAAATTGATGGATAGATGGATAGATGGATGGATGAATAAATAGATGAATGGACAGACATACAGAGAGATAGGTAGATAAATAGATGGAAAGATTGATAAATGGATGGATAGGTGCATGGATGGATTGATAGATAGATATATGGATGGATGGATGGATGGACTGATAGATGGATAGATAAAAAGAGAGATAAATAGATTGATGGATTGATAGATGGATAGATGGATAGAGAGATGAATAGATTGATGGATTGATAGATGGAGAGATAGATGAATAGATTGATGAATTGATAGATGAATAGATAGAGAGATGAATAGATTGATGGATTGATAGATGGATAGATAGATGAATACATTGATCGATTGATAGATGGATAGATAGAGAGATGAATAGATTGATAAATTGACAGATGGATAGAGATGAATAGATTAATTGATTGATAGATGAATAGATAGAGCGATGAATAGATTGATGGATTGATAGATGGATAGATAGAGAGATGAATAGATTGATGGATTTATAGATGGATAAATTGATGAATAGATGGATGGATTGATAGATGGATAGATAGAGAGATGAATAGATTAATTGATTGATAGATGAATAGATAGAGAGATGAATAGATTGATGGATTGATAGA